>OX352305.1:17985148-18570698 GCA_947086415.1 Pammene aurita | reverse complement strand
ATCAATTCCTTCTTGCTTAAGTCAGATGGATTTCACTTGCAGATGTTTCTGCTCAGTACAACATTAATTTACTTACCAATAGTCCAATAAGTAGTATCAAGGCTATAACACCAATAGTGCTGACAGCGATAGCCACCGCGGCGCCCGAGCCCGCCTCCTCCGCCGGTGGCGTCAGTGTCTCGGTCGTTCCACCCGTTACTTCGCCGTAGCTCGACACGTCCTCCAAGTCGCCGATCGATCTCGTCCCCAACTCTGTCGTCGACTCAACACCAACATCTGTTTCTAACATTTTTTCATCAGGGACAGTTGATACTTGAGCTGTTGTTGTTTCTTCTTCTGTTGTTGTTTCTTCTTCTGTTGTTGTTTCTTTCTCTTCTGTAGTTGGAGCTGGCGTTGTAGTAGTTGTGGTAGTAGTTGTTGTTGTCGTAGTTGTGGTACTAGTAGTAGTGGTTGATGAAGATGGAACCATTTTTGTTGTCTCCATAGCTATAACTTCGTTACTACCGCTGCTGTCCTCAGAACTATTATCTTTTATTGCACTTGGAGGTGTTTCGGAGACCTCAGTACTCACTGCAGCCTCAGAACTTCCTGTTTGTAATGATTTATCAGTTATTGCGTGAGTGGTATCTTCAGTTTGTGATGATGTAGCTTCAACAATCTCAGTTGTGGTCTCAATTAGCGATTCTTTTTCTGTAATGGCAGGTTGCGTAACTGGTTGTTTAGATGTGGTGTCCGCAGCTTGAGTTGTTGGTGTGGGTGATTCCGATTGCACTTTAGTCGCATTAACGATTGACAATGATGACACCTCGATGACTGGTGTGGTTTCCGGAATGATTGTACTGAATTCTTCAGCGTTATCTGTCGCATAGTATTTAGGTCTGTAAGTAGTAATTGGACTATCGTCTTTCATCGTTGTTTTTGTTCTAGTTGGAGCCACTGGATGCCATTCACTAGATGTGGATTCATCTTCTTTATCAGTTACAGCTTCTGTAGGAACGTAGGAAAATCTTCTAGTCGTTATTTCATAGTCTGTGGTGGCCGGTTCTTCAGTAGTTGCTTCAGTGACGATTTCATTCTTTTGTTGAGTATGTAAACCAGTCTCATCGAGTGGTGTTGTGACTCCCTTAGGAAACTTAGTAATAGAAGCAAAACTTGCAGTAGCATTTACTTCGCTCTTAGTGACTGGTACCCAAGAAGTAACAGTTTCTTTTGTTTTTGTGATTTCCTCTGTAACTTCTGTTTCTATTTCTGTTTTTACTACTTCAGTGGTCGTAATTGGCTGAGGACTATTCTGCTCAGAGATGTTGCTCTCCGCTGGTAGGCGTTCAGATTTGTTCTCAGTAGGTACCATCTCCGTGTTCATATAAGGATTAGGTGATGAGTGAGGAAGCACTGGCCGCCAAGGCAATCTATTTTGGTCAATGTCCGAAATCTCTTTGGTAGCAAAGTTATTTGTTTCGGGAATTGGAGTCGTAGTGGTCGAACTCGTAGTAATTTCGTTTTTGTCTGTAAAGCAAACAAATATTTAAGTGAATATGTTGTGTAAATTATACCTTACTACCGTATTTATGTATATTACAAGTTTATTAAAAAAAGTGTTATTCACACCGTTAATATAATTAAGATTTTCACTACAATCACAAGATTTAGAATATTCCACAACTGTTTCCTGTGACAATAACAACGCAAAATCTCTTTCCTATTTCTGAAAATAGGTACTCAAACTTATAAAAAATTAACACACCTGCAATTTCATTGACTTTCTGCACCTCGTTCTCTTCGACGCTCTTCTGCGTCGAGCTCGTTACATTTGTTGATCCAACGGGAGGGCTTCTTAAACTAGCTAGTGCCCACGCTGTCAGAGTCGGTGGGATTTCCAGTTCACTGGTGGTCACCGTATCCTCCTCCACAGATGTGACTGTCGTAGTCCCGAACTTCGTCGACCCTCTCTTCGACAGTGATGGAATACTGTTGTCAGAAATCGTCTGAGACTGCACCAGCTTTTTCACACCGCCCACGTCACTTTGCAATACTGGATCTATGTCAGATGACACAGTTGTTAGGACGGTCTTGTTTGATTGTTTTGGACGGACTGTCGTAGACGTTCTGTCTTTAACACTAAAATGCTCCGCGTATATCGTGGTTGGGTAAGTAGGTTTTGGGTAACTTTTGGTGATATTTCGCCTTGGAGACATCCACGTTGGTTTTGATTTTGGCGTCGTGTAATGGAATTTCCTAGTGGCGTTTCTCATAGTATGAGTCAGTATATTATCGGCTGTTGGTGTAACATTGTTAGGAGAATCCTTAGCTCCAGTAAAACCAGTTAGTCTTTTAGAATATCCTCTATTTCTACTAGGGAAAGAGAACGGCCTTGTTGTCTCTGTAGATGCTATAGAATTTATGGTGGAATAGGGTATAGAACTTGAAGGACTAAAAAAAGGTGGCAGTGGACTAGAAGATGGTGAAAAGTTGGAAGACACCGTGGATACAATTACAGGATCAGGGAATAGTGGTTTTGTAGAAACCGGGAAAAGATTTGACGGTGTTCCTTGTATTGATGCTAATTCATCTTCAGCAGGGGTCTGAACTGTAGGTTCTGAAGGTAATGTGTCGTTGTCACAGTCATCTTCATTAGAATTGTTAATTGCGTATGTTTCGGTGGATAATACGGACATTTCATAATAAACACTTGTACCGTGTACATCAGAAAGTTCCTTTTTGTTAGTTCCTGCACCGTCATTATCAATAAGGCGGGTTTCTTTGGTATTCTTTATGATTATAGTAGACCTATTACCTGGCTTAGTATTATTTGGGACTAAACCTACAGTTTCACTTATAAGTACATTTGTTATATTAGGTCTTGGGGATCTCGCTTTGATAGCTTCCAAATTCTTAATAATACTTGAAGACACTTGTTGATATTTTTTATCGAAAAAGTCGTTTTTAGGCGTTGTCAAATCAGAATCAAAATCGAAGAAATTCGATTTGTAGGGCGAATCATCATCTTTAGGCATGAAACTAGAAAAGGAACTAAACGCTGTACTTGAATAATCGCTGTACTTATCACTTGGACTTTTTACAGAATCTTTTCCATGGTCATCATCGAAACCAGGTATAGTAAAGAAATTATTGTCATCAAATTTGCTAGTAAATTTTTCAAATGAATCATCATCGTCGTCTTCCTCGCTTCTAGAATTTTCCGTAGTAGTGCTTGTGCTTACTGGCATTTTTGTTCTCTTGTAGTTTCTCATGCTATCCATTATCTGCCCGGGCTTCTTCACTTCCGCTGTCGGAGTCACTATGATGACTCCCGGGACCGTCTCTACTGTTGAAGTTCTCACTCTTCTCAGAGAGCTTTCTGTGGTGGAGCGTAAATTGTAGCGGGCCCTTCCTCTGTGTTTGTACTTGGCATTTTTCTCTGTGTGTTCCTCGGAGACTGAGCCCTTGGGTAGTTCGTTGAGGGCGGGGTCGAGGCCCCGGGGTCGGCCGCGGGGCCAGGTGGCGTTGAGCCTTGCGGGCCGGGGCCGGTCGTCGCGGACGGTGGCCGGGGTCGTTTCGAACGGAAGCGCGTTGCCGCTGGCTGGGGTGCTGCTTAATAGTAGCAGGTATGCTACTAATGCTGCACCTGGAAACAATATGCAAGAAACGTTAATACGATTAGGGTGATTACATTACGTTATTAATTTTGGGCGCAGTGTAACTTATAGAATACTTATATTTAACTAGTTATTTAAAAACGTGTTCAGTGGTTAACGTCATTTTAAGCACAAGAATAACAGTTCATTTTTTAGTAGTGATAACATCATACATAAAAAAAATCACAAATATAAACTTCATTTGACTATTAACTTATTTGTTTACATACCATATTGCCAAATAAGATATTTCTAAAGAATATTATATATTATTTTGTTATTAAATCAAATACAAACATTGAAAAAAACCCAGCAGGACTTGAACCTGCATCGATACGCCTTGTCGGGGCTCGAATGGGTCAAGTTACTAACTTGACGAAATTTTCTCCCGATTCGATTTCGAGCCCCGGCACGGCGTATCGATGCAGGTTCAAGTCCTGCTGGGTTGATTATATTTCAATGTTTTCAATGTTTGTATTTGATTTAATAACAAACTATTGTATTGAGTGGAATGCCCCACTTTAAAAAAAACATGCAAAAATAATTATATAATATATAAATAATCATAACACCCACCTAAGGATATTCTTACTGGTGACTCCATTATAACTTCATTTTGTTCTTTTTTAGTGTTGAAAATACTCAATGACTTGCCAGAAGCCTGAATCCCATGGTTATTCTGAAACAACAAAAGATACAATATATTTATCTACTAAAGTAAAAGTATATGTATACAAGGTGCTCGCGAAGAAACCGCATAATTTTAACAGCGTACTCCTGAGGCCAAAAGAAGTAAAAAATATGACTTTTGGACAATTCCGCCAAAAAAAAAATTTTTTTGTTTTTTTTCTTGTTTTCTAAACGTATTCTTAAATTAAAAATAAATGGTAATGACAAAAGTATGCCTAAAAACAAATAAAACTATTTTGTTTTTCTTAAAATCAAAGTTAAAGCAAAGTGTTTCCTATCACTTTGATGTCTGTCAACAGAGATGCCTATAATGAGTTCCATAGTGGTAAAATTGCCGTTAAGAAAGCGTTCAGTCCTGAGTTATAATCAAAATATTATATTTTTTTAATTGGTTATAACTCCGAAACGAGATGAATTTCAGAAAAGTTTATTTGACATTTTAGTCTCTAAATAAGGTCGGGATAACGCTGTTAAAATTATGCGGTTTCCTCGCGAGCACAGTGTATAATATACTGTCAATACAGTACAGGTGTATCTGCAAGTCGACGAAGTTATGAAGTTTGTAAGTAATGTAATTTATGTTCAAGGAACTTCTAACTATGGAATATTGAGGGTTTCCGCGATCGCGTTTTTCCCTAGATGGCAGCACCGTCGCGAGAGGTCTAGCTGTCCATGTTTACCTTATCATTTTTTTTTTGATTGGTGGATTTTGACAACTGCTGTCAAAAAGATCTCGCGTCACGGTGCTGCCATCTAGTGAAAATCTCGATCACGAAAACCCTCATTATAATGATTTGCAGTATAATCACTATCTTCCTTGTTTTGATTTCCCTCTCAAGATAGCGCCAACGAGGGTTTCCGGAATCGATTTTTTCACCAGGTGGCAGCACTGTGACGAGAAGTCTTTTTGACAGCAGCTGTCATACTGCAGCAATAAAAAAAGGTTAAACATGATTGATGGATTATGATAGATAAGACTCTCGCCACGGTGCTGCCACCTGGTGAAAAAAAAAACGATTCCGGAAACTCTCACTGACACGATCCTAGATATTTTACAGCTAACCATTTCTAGAACACTTTCCTTCATCGGCTTCGTCGTCCATACATCTGGTAGGGTGCCATGCCATCTTATTATCTTTATTCATTTTGGTTAAAAACAAAAAAAAATTCAAACATTTAAGCATTCAATACTATGTTAGTAATACTTATAACTACTTAAAGCTACCTATAGTTACATCTACCCAGTAGTACTTGATGAGCGGGGTAATTGAGACACTCATCTAACTCCCTCAGCATGCTGTTACTGCTGCCGCGAACATGTCTCAGCAATGAGGCTATTCTTTTTCGCCTGATCGCATAAAAGTCGTCCTGGCGCATTACCAAGACTCGGCAGCCTTAACAGCATGCTAAGAATGTTATTGTACTGGACACGCAATGTATTGTAGGATTGGTAGGCTCTTTGTGTAAAACTTGCTCGCAGACTACAAGTGTAAAACGTCTGACAGTAGGCGTTAAATAGTGTCAGCTTTACTTCCGAAAAAAGAAGCTAGACTTTTAAAAATATTTATCCTATCTGTGAGTTCCTGTAATTGTCTATGTATTTCTATGTAAGATGTTTATTGTATATATGTTAGCTGTTGGAATTCCTTAAATAAATAAAATAAAATAAAAGTAAAATACAAAAATACATTTAAAACATACAAAAACAATATTTTTG
Organism: Pammene aurita; assembly: GCA_947086415.1. Lineage (NCBI taxonomy): Eukaryota > Metazoa > Arthropoda > Insecta > Lepidoptera > Tortricidae > Pammene > Pammene aurita. The sequence goes on along the minus strand of OX352305.1, from coordinate 18,564,656 downwards.
TTACAAGTTTTGTCCGCTAAGCGGGTGTGGATAATTACGTTTGTCTTAAAGATCTAATAACTTAATTTATGTGTAAATTTGGATATTTAAGCTATGAATATAATTTATTCATAGCAAGGGAACTCTAGGAGGGACTATACGCTTGCTAACATGTTCGCTAGCTTATTTATGTATATGCACTTCAACAATTCTTGTTCTGAGAAGCATTGGGTTAAATTGATCATATCTCGTATATACTGGTCCTGGAGTATCGAGCCCTTGAATGCACAGTTTGTCCAGGTTTCTGTATCATATCATGTATTTTTATGTGCCATGAACCCAAGATTAATGTGTAAAACACATGCTCAATTTTATTATGAACGTACAAGTCAGCACCATACACGATAAAATTACTCAATTGAAATCTTATCATCGATTAAAAAAATCACGATCCTATTAAAAGATGCTCGATTAGTTCCGCGTTTCAACACGCGTTTAATCGCTAACCAGCTGTATAGCGGCTCCAGTGCAGCCGTTACATCACCACTGGCGATTCCCATGACTTTATTGACACTGTGTTGCAGATTGGCGTGACGACATGCTTTTGTTTGACTCAAATGTGGTTACAAGTGTTAGGGGTAAGAGCGTTTTTTTCAAATTATCCGATCCCATGTCGGACATAGGTTGGCTCTTAGAAGAAAGGCAGCAGCTATAGTGCCCTGTGGCATTAAGTCCGCCATTTTGCGTGAACGTTTTATTTTCAGCGCTGAACATTAGTTTAATACTGAAAAGATAGATGTCATATACTTCAGAAAAAGTGACCAAACCCTCCGGTGTCCGAGGCCAGATTTGAACTGGCGTCTTCAGCTTTCGCGGCTGACGTCCTGACCACTAGACCACCCGGTCACGGCGGAACTTGACAAATTTTCTCATGTATATGCAATCTCTGAATTTGAAACGGCTAGGCGCCGTTGACCATACTCTAAGGGCATGCGCAGTACGTGCTTGCACCTCCTATCCGAATCTCTTACGTGATTCTGGTATAGCGAGAGAGATGGTGCTGCCATCTATGAATCTTGAAGCAAATCAAATTATTTTGTTCAATATTTTTTGATTTGCAATTTTTTTTTTTTTTTTTTAAGTAGTTACACTACTATATATAAACTGAAAAGATAGATATCATATACTAAAGCCAGCCAGCCGCGAAAGCTGAAGAAAAAAAAAAAAAAAAGGTCAGCCGCGAAAGCTGAAGACGCTAGTTCAAATCTGGCCTCGGACACCGGAGGGTTTGGTCACTTTTTCTGAAGTATATGACATCTATCTTTTCAGTTTATATATAGTAGTGTAACTACTTAAAAAAAAAAAAAAAAAAATTGCAAATCAAAAAATATTGAACAAAATAATTTGATTTGCTTCAAGATTCATTAGTTTAATAGTTAAATAAAACAGTGGGTGTGGGACCACACATAATGGAGGGTTCCGTGCCTACTTTCGAATAAAGTCAAAAGGCGTTCAATCTGCCTATGAATGAAGTTTTTTTGAGGTACCTCAAAAAACGCCTTAACCGATAATCTTCAAAATATTTTTTGTTAAAGAACATACAATGATCTATCTTCTCAATTTTTTTCATACTTTTTGGATCTCCGGGTCAAAAGTTACAGGAGCCGGACACAATTTTTAAGACTTTCGGGGTGATTATTTCTGAAAATATTAACTAAATCAAAAAATGTTCCAACAAACCTCAATGTTAATTAAAAAGACCTACACTTACGGTAGATGTCGCTACACGTCTTCCCAAGACGTAAGCAATGAAGGAACCGATGGAAAGATTCACCGAAGTTGAGTAAGCGTCGATGGCTCAGTCGGTCAGAGTGGTTGGACCGGTGTTCCGAAAGGTCGCAAGTTCGAATCTTGCTCGACGCGGTAATTTTTTTCATTTTTCTTTCAATTATAAAATTGAAATTATCGCTTGCAGACGTTTCTGCTTAAGAGTCCGGTAACGATTTGAAAACGAAAATCGCTAATAATTAAATGACGCACTTGAGTTGCATTTGATAAGATACTTTGAAGTCCTGTTATTGCAAAAAGAAAACTTTTGGTACACATTTATTATTATTTAATACCTGAAAACTCAATTCTTGCAGAGCTTGTTTAGTGAGGACGTTGATTCGTGCAAATTTGTCGCTTGATTTGTTATTATTATTTGTTATACCCTCCAACATGTTATATAATATAATATCTGAATAAAGCACGCAGTCAAGTTTATTTCTATATTAAATTGTTTATGAAATACCTTAATACATTCGCAAAAATACCACCGATACTTCGGCAATTTTTCTTATAATTGCTCTAGGTAAACATACTCTTGCTTAAAAAAATTGTATGAAAATGAAAAAAACTGTTCCACTTATTCCTTAAACGACTAATTTTCCAACGTATTTATAGTATTTATATTTTACATACTAGTTTAACATCACTTTAATCAATAAAAATCTTACTCTTTTCACCTCTCCCAGCAAAAATCGCGAAACAGCTGTTAGATTAAGGTGAATTATTTATATATTAAACATAAAATCAAAAAAGTACTACACTTATACAGTTTGAAAATAAACTATTTTTCAAAATATGTATACAAACTAATAGTAGTCTATAGTACCAAAAAGTTGTGCAAAATCGAAAAAAAAACTTTACCGGACTCTTAATACAAATTTAATTTTAAAGACCTATGATTGATGTGCAACATGTTGATATTTGGTAAAAATTGTTTTTAATGTATGTTTGAATTCTCAAATTTTACTTTCCTGCACTCCTATCCTATCCTACATCCGATATCGGATTGGATATTGGATAACGTGAAATCGCTCTAAGGAAATGATGTTAAAATGACACCTAAATAAGCCCCTAATCTGATTACCTAAGTATCAATCTTGAAGCAAATCAAATTATTTTGTTCAATACTTTTTTGATTTGCAATTTTTTAAGTAGTTACACTACTATATATAAACTGAAAATAGATGTCATATACTTCAGAAAAAGTGACCAAACCCTCCGGTGTCCGAGGCCAGATTTGAACTGGCGTCTTCAGCTTTCGCGGCTGACGTCCTGACCACTAGACCACCCGGTCACGGCGGAACTTGACAAATTTTCTCATGTATATGCAATCTCTGAATTTGAAACGGCTAGGCGCCGTTGACCATACTCTAAGGGCATGCGCAGTACGTGCTTGCACCTCCTATCCGAATCTCTTACGTGATTCTGGTATAGCGAGAGAGATGGTGCTGCCATCTATGAATCTTGAAGCAAATCAAATTATTTTGTTCAATACTTTTTTGATTTGCAATTTTTTAAGTAGTTACACTACTATATATAAACTGAAAATAGATGTCATATACTTCAGAAAAAGTGACCAAACCCTCCGGTGTCCGAGGCCAGATTTGAACTGGCGTCTTCAGCTTTCGCGGCTGAAGCACGCAAGCACGTACTGCGCATGCCCTTAGAGTATGGTCAACGGCGCCTAGCCGTTTCAAATTCAGAGATTGCATATACATGAGAAAATTTGTCAAGTTCCGCCGTGACCGGGTGGTCTAGTGGTCAGGACGTCAGCCGCGAAAGCTGAAGACGCCAGTTCAAATCTGGCCTCGGACACCGGAGGGTTTGGTCACTTTTTCTGAAGTATATGACATCTATTTTCAGTTTATATATAGTAGTGTAACTACTTAAAAAATTGCAAATCAAAAAAGTATTGAACAAAATAATTTGATTTGCTTCAAGATTCATAGATGGCAGCACCATCTCTCTCGCTATACCAGAATCACGTAAGAGATTCGGATAGGAGGTGCAAGCACGTACTGCGCATGCCCTTAGAGTATGGTCAACGGCGCCTAGCCGTTTCAAATTCAGAGATTGCATATACATGAGAAAATTTGTCAAGTTCCGCCGTGACCGGGTGGTCTAGTGGTCAGGACGTCAGCCGCGAAAGCTGAAGACGCCAGTTCAAATCTGGCCTCGGACACCGGAGGGTTTGGTCACTTTTTCTGAAGTATATGACATCTATTTTCAGTACCTAAGTATCAATTCTGTAAACAGTTTACTCTTAGTTTACAATATTAACGTTAACGTTGAATTCACATAAAATAAATCACAGTACGTTATAGTATTACATATGAAGACAAACATAGTTTATTTGCCCCGGAAAAAGACAAACAGTATTAGCATCCCATAGACGTGTTTGACTTATCCCTGTGTTTCTCTTACCCCACCTTACCTTACCAAGTATTAGATTCAAAACTTTTCCTAATCTCAACGGACTATTTATTCACTTACACTAGTATTAAAAGCAAGATGTTTTGAAAACTTATACCACATTATACTTGTTAGTTTGAATGTAATCGTTCAGAGCATTATATTAAATGGACAGTCACTTCGCTCCACTTTCCCAACTCAATTGTTAAAAATATTTTTGTAAAATTTTCTTTGTCATATCTCGGGTCATGAGTCATGGTTGTCATTAGTTATTCTAGTTCAAGAGACTGATCTTTTGAATACTTAGTACTGTGAAATCACCCTATTTTTATTAATTAAAAAACGCGTCTCTTGCCTCTCCATACCTAGATATCAATACCAAATGGTTGCTGTTCACCACCTAAAATATATTTAAAAAAAAAATTATATTGGGTTCCGATAGAAATTTTACTGTATAGCTTATGTTTTTAAGACCCTGATTATTCAGAAATATTTTCGCCGCGACCTGGATTTTTAACATAAATAACTTCTATTTGGCCTTAATTCCATGTTCACACAATTTTCAGGTACAAACCCAACAATCATATCAAATCCAGATCACAACATCGCGCCTAATGTCAACTTCATGATTCAGTGTGACCTGCTTGCACCCAAATTACCATAATCTTACATTACCATCATAACATTTGCGATTGATCTATGCCTTACAGTGAAAGGTTAAAGGTCATTATCGTTTGGCTGAAAGTAATGTGTAAATAGTAGAGGGTCATTATCAAAGTTTGGGGTGCGAACAAAGTGTGTTCCGTCTTAAAAGAAAAATGACTTAAGTTTGTTTGAAACTCGTTCATTTACAATACATTTTTCTTGGGAAAAAATAATGAAGCAAATTTTAGTACGATTCAGGGTAATCGAAGGATAATGTTTGGTTACAGGTCTAGTTAGTAGTTCACAACTGGGGCGAAGGGATAAGTATGCTTTCGATGTGCTAAGTAGTTCCTTTTTTTTTTTAATTAATGGCTTTTACTCCTCGCCTATTTTAGCGAGGTGAATTCTGCCAATGTCAAGGTACACTTATGATTTTATTCATTTTTGTAAAATAAAATAAAAGCAACGTTGTTCGGTTAAGGCCTTGTTGATTGTAAAGTGATAGCCTCCTTACAAACACGTGGGTGGCCGGGACCCCGGATAACCGTTTGTTCAACTAAAGGATGGTTACTCGCGTTTTGGGACAAATTTTTCATTAGCTGCACACTTGTTCGTTAGGTCACCGCACAATAAGCTATCAATATTACACACTGAACTACGTAAATGAGCAAAAAACAAAAAACTATTCCAAAGACGATGCGGCCATCTTGAAGCTCAAACGATTATCCAAGTAGTTCCTTAGAAAGCTCATGCAAGTATTTTTGACATTTTCAAGTCCAAGGTACATCATTGTCGGTTGTTAATAGAGTTTATTTCTAAATTAATGTTTATGGCAGTAACGCCTTCTTTACAACCGACACTGATGTATCTTTGACTTGAAAACGTCACAGTTTAATAATCTGTTATGACCAATTAAATATTCAAGTGACTGCCTTATTATAATAAATTATAATAAGATCGGACGAATGGTGGTTTGTTACGTGTTTAATTTCTATAAAGTATATATTCAGATGACATTTTTTTACGATTTTAAAACCAAAAACCCTATGTAAAGCTTTTGAGGACACTGAGTATAAAGTTTGTCGAATCTGAGGGTTGAATTAGGCATTTCTTGAAAAGAAGCATGCTCATAATCTATACAGAGTTATCTTATGCAATAACTTTATTACTTAGTTTTGTCTCATTAAATACATTGTAACAGAAACTCAGCTACTAAAATCTAGATTAGGTACCGTTCTAGACAAAATTAGGTTACCTAGAACCAGTTCTAGACGCAGGCAGTGCAGATAAGAGCTAAATAAGCGTAGTTGATTAAATTGAAAAGGCGAAAGCGATAGCTCAATCTTATTTAATGGTTATTTCTAGTTGTAACGTCAAAGATAAAATTGAAAGTTATTTTATATTGGTGTTTTCTATTACACTACTCATATACGTATACATTAAAGTATTTTTTCTACTCATGTACTTTTATCTGCCATTTATACATTCGTCAACACCTTTATAAGAACATAGATAATACACTCGATGAAAAGTCTATCTAGTCTATTCCCCAAAATAACACTTGTTCTATAAAAGCGCCAAAATAGTATCGCGTAATCGCGTGCAAACACGACTATTAATATAAAATAAATTACTGCCAACCTAAGAAACCTAAATAAACGCAGCGTTTTTAGAAAAAAAAAACTTTAAAAAAGAAAAAAATAATAGAACCACAGACCTACTTCGTAGTTTTTTACGTTTCCCGTTCGTTTGTTGGGGCAAATTGCAAACTTTGAAAGTAATTTAGGTATTTTTACTAATCTCTGTAGCTCTTTAATAATTGATCAAATAATGACGGTGTGTATTTGTGTTATTAATGTTAGTATTATTGAAAAATAGTGTTTTAAAAGGTAAAACTTAAATGATTGTTGATTATGTTGACAAAATAACTGCGATATCCATGAAGTTTTCAATTTCATTTTATGTAAAAGTAAGTGTATTCGTAGAAAAAGTATTGTATGCAACGTCGTATAAGTAGGTAAAAAAATGTTCGTGGCGTTTTTCTTAACAATTTTCGCCTACGGCTCAAATTGTTACCCACGCCACTCACCTTTTTTGACCCCTCTTATACAACTGTTGCATAAACTACTATTACCAGCTTTTACATACTTGTCTAAATAACAATCATTCAATTTTTCATTTCAACGCCGCTAGCGTGATGGGCAATATGCCACAATCGGAGTTTCTGGACGGGGTTTTTTTTATGACTTGGTAGGTTTGTAAATTTATCATATATTATTTTTCATGATTTTATATTATTGTACTTTTAATTTCGTTTTACATCATTTAGTAAGTAACTAAATTCTAATAAATTGATTACTTATTAAAAAATCATATTATAAATTATTAAAAAATTCTGCCATATTCAGAATGCCTTGTTCTAAAAAAAACGCCCTGAAATCAATGTTGTCTTTTATGCCTAATTAACGTTTAATCACTTTGTTACTTTATGATATTTTGTGACGTTTTGTAATTACATTGTTAAGACAATATTATTAAAACATTTATTTTATTAACAACGTACAACTATTCAAATGTAATGCTAATTTTAACATGCATATATAAGGTAAGATACGATGCTGGTACCTACTCGTACTCTGTAATCGCCATTATGCTTCAGGTAAATATACGACATATATTGACTGATATGTAATAAAGAACGGAATACACAATCAGTCCAATAAATCGCCCCACAATAGTGCTGTAAGAAGGACTCGTACAGCAGTTTCTCTGACCGTCATATTACGGTATAACACTGGCCGGTTACAAATATTCAAGAGCCATATTTTCGGTAAATCTTGTTTGAGACTGTACCTCTACTAATATCCTAACTCAATGCATATATTTATTCATTTATAGTATGTATAGGTACAGACACGGACTTAAATCGTAACAATTCAAGCGATTTTAGTCTGACCGTACTTAGTTAAGAGGCTGACAACGACCGATGACCTTCAAATTGACTTTACTTAAATAGTTTTTAAACTACCTACTTGTTTTGGGAAAGTAAACAAAATATATGTTAATATACATTATATTTGGAAGAACTTTGTTAATTCCGATACACGATTGGAACAAAAATCGGCTCGACAGAAAATAATACTAAAGTTACGTCTTAAAATTAGCTTTAAACAGTTGTATGTTTTTAGTTTCTCGACTTATACGTCTGTAATTAAGGACAAAATTCCACCACACTAATACAAAAAAATTCATTATTTTATGTCTCAATTAATGCGTAGTTTTTTTTAATTCATATTTTTGCAAAATTTGCAATGAGCTCCCATACTAATCGTAACACAGTGTTTCTCTCTCGCTCGCGCTGAAAAAGATAGGGATGGAATTTTGCTGTTGTCATCCCCGTAAATTGCTTTCTCAGCCCTTTTTCGGCCCTCAAACCATAGACATATAAAATAAGAAGACGTAGCGCCGTGAAGACAAAACTGTGATTCCATAATAAGCCGAGTTCTTCGTGTTTACGCGCGACACGCACACATATACAACTCGTGGACGAGCGGTGATTGGTTCAAACGTCACAAGTGAGTGTGTGTGCACGAGATCGCGGCTTATTATGGAATCACAGTTTTATCTTCGTGGGATTCCGTCTCTTTATTTTATTTGTCTATGCCTCAAACACTTCTTGGCTTTACTCGCCATAAATGTAGCATAACATTCAGGGTCACAGCGCGCGCGCGCTACAATTGCGCACACGCAGAGGTCCCGGCCTCGTCTTCGATGCGCCCATGGTGCCCTACTTACGAGTACCGACTACTTTGTTGTATCTGGCTTTGATATCCGCTTTACTTCCCTTGGTTCTTGTCTAAATAGTAACAGGACGTTAAAGTTACTTACAGTGCACCTTTACTCGTATTTGTTCTGTGTGTTTTCCGGTTGCAAGTAAGAGTCAGAAGTCAGTTGTGCTACCTAATCTCAACCCGCAGATAAACATGTTTTAGAAAAATGACTGCTATCTGAACTTCCCACCCAAAGGGATCATTGTTCTAAATATGATTTAAATATTATGTATATTTAATTTAGTTTAGGTTTAGACTTCTTGTTATTAATGATTGTGGTTTTGTTTGCTTGTTATGAAGTAGTTTAGGGTGTATGTTTGTGTAAGGTAGTTTCAAGTTGCCTTTTTCTTTGTACCTATTCTATTTTTGGAAAATAAATGATTATTAAAATAATTGAAAGTAAAGTTAAGAAAACTCCCTTTAAAAAAATCAACTCTCGTGTCATAACATAACATGTCGCCCTCTTGACAACCACAGAACAGAACAAATATAAAGTAGAAGTAGCGTGCCGGTTATAATAATATCCATAGCTCGGCCTTTACATCGCAAAAATAAATATTGCATAGAACAAGATGCATACTTTTGGACACTTTTTGGGCTGTGGTTATGAATGTAATATAGAAACATTAAAATATTTAAAATACTGTACATAATACGAATTTAATATGTCTTCAATTTTATAATTGAAAGAAAAATGGAAAAATTCACCGTGTCGAGCAAGATTCGAACTTGTGACCTTTCGGAACACCGGTCCGACCGCTCTGACCAACTGAGCCATCGACGCTTACTCAACCTCGGTGAATCCTTCCATCGGTTCATTGCTTACGTCATGGGGAGACGTGTAGCGACATCTACCGTAAGTGTATATACACATTAACGGCATCGAAGTTCCAAGTCACCCACGACGACGACGTCTCCCCATGACGTAAGCAATGAAGGAACCGATGGAAGGATTCACCGAGGTTGAGTAAGCGTCGATGGCTCAGTTGGTCAGAGCGGTCGGACCGGTGTCCCGAAAGGTCGCAAGTTCGAATCTTGCTCGACGCGGTGAATTTTTCCATTTTTCTTTCAATTATAAAATTGAAATTATCGCTTGCAGACGTTTCTGCTTAATACAAAATTAATTTAATATATCTTGTTTTATTTCGGTGTTATATTCGTTTTGCGACGTTTCTGCGATGAAAATTCCGAGCTGTGCTAATAACTAACTAACTCACGCATTTTAATAACAAAATGAAAGAAAGCATCACGCCAACATTTTTGAATGAATTCCTGCAATTAATAGAACATTTTCTATTTTAGCAATCATTGTCTGAGAGTCGGAAAGTCACGAGTTCATCATTTGGAATTTACTTACATTTAAGTTGACCATCAGGTATCAACTTTAAATGTAAATAAATTACACGTGGCGTACGAACATTTATCGTATCCACAATTAATTGCGTTAATTTATTGTATTGTAATGGCGCTAAAGGCATCCATTTTTCAATGCATCATTCATTCACATTCTCTATGTGACAGATGTCTTAAGACTGTCATACAACTAGTTCACCTACTAAACTAAATAGTCATCGAAAGTTAAGCACTTAGATGCATTAATCGTGAAGACCACCTCCATCAATATTAAGATTACAGATACCTAAACATATAATTGCTGAACACGTTCCTACCGCCTACTACTATAGTACTCGGTCGTGCATTGGTTGACATTTTAACGAATACCTTTTAACAATAGCATCACAAGCTGCATTTTCCATTGCTGTTTTGAACTGTCATACAGATTAATGCTCTACTACTGACGATGTAATGTATTCCGAGGAGAATGATTGTGTCGTTTTGATGGTTTTGCTATTGTAATGGCAGATGGTAAGATCGTGACAGAATGCTCTTTCGTCCCCTTTAGTGCAGTCGTAGTGATGTGAAATATCATCATAGTCACGGTTTTGATCTTAAATGCTGTAGATGTAGGTTAAAACATAAACCCCCCGTTTAAACAATCCTTGTTTGTTTTTGTTTATTTGTTTTTAGGGTTCCGTAGTCAACTAGGAACCCTTATAGTATCGCCATGTCTGCCCGTCCGTCCGTCCGTCCGCGGATAATCTCAGTGACCGTTAGCACTAGAAAGCTGAAATTTGGTACTAATATGTAGATCAATCACGCCGACAAAGTGGTAAAATAAAAAGTGGAAAAAAATGTTTTATTAGGGTACCTCCCCTATACGTAAAGTGGGGAGTGATTTTTTTTTTCATTTAAACCCTAACGTGTGATATATTGTTAAAAATGAATAGGGGTTTACTAAAATCATTTTTTGATAATGTAAATATTTTCGGAAATAATCGCTCCAGAAGTAAAAAAAAATGTGTCCCCCCCCCTCTAACTTTTGAACCATAAGTTTTAAAAATATGAAAAAATCTCAAAAGTAGAACTTTATAAAAACTTTCTAGGAAAAATATTTTGAACTTGATAGGTTGAATAGTTTTTTGAAATAAAATTACAAAATAATTTCTGAACTAAGTTTGTTTTGACCGTATAAGCAGGTGTTTATTGTAGCCGTAATTTCTACAAAATCACAATGAAATGACGTGCTTTCAAAAACTCTTAAGTGGGGACATTTACTGTGGCGGACGGAAATCTGCGGAACCCTACACTGAGCGTGGCCCGACACGCTCTTGGCCGGTTTTTGTATCTAGAGAACTGTACTGTGTTTACATTACGTCAACTTTCAAGAAATATATACAACAGGTAGGTACATACTACATACGGTACGTTAACTTGCGTTCTTCATTAACAGGTCTTCGGCATACGAGATAACTATTATAATTTTGTATAAGTAATTAAGTATTCACTATGTATGTATACAGGAATTAGACTTAGAGCCTAACCGATTTTGCAAATTCTTTTTTGGATTGTACATAAATAAATATATACATATAGGTACAGATTGGTCCCGTTTTGTCAAAACGCAGTTCTGATGATGGAATCCATGAGGAATCGAGGGAAGTCCTCAAATGTTAAAGGCTTACATAAATAGTGATTTTAGTATTTTCATCAACAAATCAAGCATTTACATTTAACGAAGGCGAACTGCTGATGATGATCAGAACGGAACTCTTCAACGACGCAGTTCACGTTTGGCGATTTGTCCTCTCCGCTGTGTGTGTTAAGCAAGTTATTTCATTGTATGGAATGTGCACCATCTAATCGTTTTTTTTTTCTTATATTTTGGCAAGTCGTTCCTAATTCAACTGCAATACAAATTTTGCTAGAATTAACGCCTACTTTTCTAAGTACTTAAGGATATAATTTTATTGTTTCTAAATAGCTCTACAGGCTCTACTTATTGTTTATTTTACCAACTCTAACGACAAACCTATTAAAAACTCAAGTCAACAGAATCGTACCTTTTATACATAACAATCTTTTTACTGACTAAACAAAATTTCAATTCCCTACACAATATTTACAAGACCAGGAAAATCTTTTAAAAAGTATTATGTAGATGTTATGGCTACTTCCAAATGTAACCTTATTACGAACGCAATTAGGTCTTATTTCAAACTCTAGCTTATATGAATTTAAGCTAAAATGAGCATATCGATACGAAGCAGCATGTCGCGCTACTAGAATCTTAACGACTGACTCCGTCCAGGTACAGTCGCTGTCTCAAGTTTTATAAAATAGGGTAAACAGGTTGTAACTAACATACTGATAACCACGAAACAATTTGTTTTTGTATGGGACACGTCGTCTCAGCCGGTCAACCATCCATACAAAGCCATTTTTTTTTCGCAAGATTTTTTTTTTTTTTTCTTAATTAGAATTATGCCCTTAAAAGGATCACTAGCATTTTTGTGACACCTTGTATTTGTAGGTAAGAACAGAATGTCACCACCCCCTCGAAGAATGATTTCCGTAATAAAAACCATGCTATGTCATTCTCCGACACTCAACCTGTCCTCATACCTTCTTGATTTCATCTAAATTCGTTGAATAGATAACACAGACAGGCAGACTTACTTTCATTTATATTAAACTAGCTGACCCGGCGAACTTCGTACCGCCAACTTCCACAGACTCCCGTCGACCTCAAGTTCACTCGTACGCCAGTCCTACCGTCTCCCACCACTCTCCCACTGTTGTCCAACCATCTCCCACTCTTGTCCACCCTTCTCTCACTCTCTTCCACCACCCTTCTCCCACCGACTCCTACTTCACTCCCATCCCATCGACTCCATTCCCAGTGACTCTTACACTACGTCAGTCTCATCGTCTCCACCTCCTCCCATTGTCTTCATCCACTCCTATTAACGGACTTACACTTTCTTAACTTCCATATAGGGTTGCCAGGTGTTAGCCGGACATGTTTGGCTTTTTACCAGTGTGTCCGGCCAAATAATTCCTCGTCCGGCCTGTCCGGCTTTTGTTAGGCTTCTGTCTGACTTACGCTACGCGCCAGTCACGCCAGTGGCACGATTCGAAAGACCAGCGTAGCGTATGCAAAAAAGGCATGTCCGGCTTTTGGGATCAAATGTCCGGCTAAATTAAGCGGCTTTTTCATTTTTGGGCCTGGTAACCCTACTTCCATAGATTATGTTCCATTTTCTTTTTAGTTTCTCCAATATTTTAATAGTTATTCTGTCATTCGGGGTGGAGATATGTACATCCAAATATTTTTTAAGAAAAAAAAACCCGACTTCAATGGGGAAAGCTGGTGAAAGATTATTATGTAGATGGTGTACTCTTAGACTCCATACAATGAAATAATTTGCTTAACAAACACAGCGAAGAGGACAAATCGCCAAACGTGAACTATGCGTCGTTGAAGAGTTCCGTTCTGATCATCATCAGCAGTTCCACTTTGTTAAATGTCACTCTTTTGAATGAAAATCTTGATTTGTTGAAAAAAATACAAAAATCACTATGTGTATGCCCTTAAGATTTGAGGAGTTCCCTCGATTCCTCATGGATCCCATAATCAGAACTTGAGGTTGACGAAAATTTGTCCTGACAATCAAACTTGCTTAACAAACACAGCGAAGAGGACAAATCGCCAAACGTGAACTATGCATCGTTGAAGAGTTCCATTCTGGTCATCATCAGCAGATCTACTTCTTCAAATGATCTTCTTGAAAAAATTGTGAAATAAAAACTGCAGTTAACATTTTTTTTGGGTAAGGTTCACATGAAGTAGGGGTAAAATTTTTTTATCGGCTTCTAGTTTCTACCCTATTATATTTTAATACACAAATATGAAATTATAAAAGATGGTACATTTAATAATAAAACAGCTTTAGAAAATAAATAAATAATTCTTGAAATGATTCACTGTTTTGAATGAAAATGATGGATTTCTTGATAAAAATATGTATATGTATGCCTTTAAAGTTTGAGGAGTTCCCTCGATTCCTCATGGATCCCATCATCTGAACTGCGTATTGACAAAAACGGGACCAATCTGTAATATATATATAAACTAAAAAAAAAACATACACGCCGAATTGAGAACATCCTCTTTTGAAATCTTGATGTCGGTTAAAAATCAAAGATCATAAAAATCGGTTCAGCCGTTCTTGAGTTATAAATAGTGAAACTAACACGACTTTCTTTTATATATATAATATAAAAGATTGTCTACGGACATAAGACATGCAGCCTTGGCCAGAAGTGTTGAGCACCCTTGCGATTTTCATACAAAACTCGAAGCTTTAGTCCAGCGTTTCTATATTTTTAATTCAAACTGAACAGGCATGTTTTGTTGAAGTTAGTAGTAACTGCATAGAATATTTGCAATTTATCCCACCGACCTAAAGTCGCATTTTTGTGACCTTAAGTTTTCATGTTTTATATTTACCTTGAAATTGTTATTAAGTGAAGTTTTCTAGATATATAAATGAAATGTAACATTTTACGTCACCGTACATTGTTATTATTGGGAAATAATACTTAACATCAAAACTGTAAACAAAAACTGTTATGCTCAATACTTCTGGCCAAGGCTGTATACAGCGACAGGACAACGTCGTTGCTGACGCTTTATCTAGAGTTGAGATAGTCGATTTTCAAAATATTGCAATTGACTTTTCTTTGATTGCGAAGGCACAACACAAATATGACGACTTGTAAACATTATTACAATTCACCATTAAATTATGACAGACAATGACAACAAACAGTCAAACACAAAAATAAAATAAAAGTTTATTTGAAAATGGTAATACGAACTCGGCTACCGGCGTTTATGTATTGATCTTGAACAGACTCGTCGTGCCAATGTTACGAATGCTTCAACTCAATTTTATAACTACCCTCATTTAAATATTGAGCTGCTACCCACTTTTAAATATTGAGCTCGAACAGGCTTGTCATATCAATGTCAATAAACAAAATGGCCGACATGGCCGGCTTTTAATTAAGGTCATATTTGTTCTTTGAAATCAAGGGTTTTGTGACTTTTTAATACTTATTCTGTTAACCAGGGCTGTGACCATTAAAACTAATCCGAAATCATCTAAATCGGTTTAGCCGTTCTCGAGTTATAAACGGTCTTACTAACACCACTTTCTTTTATATATTTAGATACATACTCGTGCACAGTAGGGATGTTAAAGTTCTTTTTCCATACGGAAACGGACTCAGTAGGGTCAATTGCAAATTCTTTGTACCTTTATCAAATCTTTCCTCAATTGAAGAAAATTAGATTTGATTAAAGTTTCCGTAATCTTCTCATTTTTGTTTAGCTATATTAATATACAATTTTCGTAACGAAACAGAGTCAATTAAAGAAAAACTACTTAGGTAAAGGTGAAATTTGTAAGCATTTCTAAGCACAAGTGTCCAACGACGTAATCCGTGGTGTTATGCACGGCGGCGACGCACGCGCAGCGCGGTGTGTACATGCCCTTATACCGAGGCTGATGCAACACGAGTAACACGACTTTACTAACCTTACCTTTAGGTCCGGAATAGGTTATGTACTATACAAATACCTTGTGTAGGTACGTGTACGTGTTACAATACGTTTCTGTTTAAATATGTGACAGTTTTTTGGTAAAGGTACCATTGAGCGGCCGCGCCGCGGTGTTTACTTCGTAAGTTTTTTTTTTTTTTTTTTTCTTTTTATACTACGACGGTGGCAAACAAGCATACGGCCTGCCTGATGGTAAGCAGCTACCGTAACCTATGGACGCCTGTAACTCCACAGGAGTCACATGCGCGTTGCCGACCCTTTACAAAAAGGAGGATTCACTGTGTTGACGGCTAAAGGAACAAGAGGGTCCCTCATTGTCAAGTTGTACAGATTCAATAATTTGTATTCGAGTAACAAACTTCCGCCATTTGATACCTTTGCCAAAATAATGTCATATATTACTTTTGTTATAAGTATGGAGAGATATTAATATATATGGAGAAAGAGGGCATGGGATAGGGAGACGAGGTCAGGCCTAAAAAAATGAATGGTCCACTACATGTACAGTCACCGGCAATAGTATCTTCCTACACGAAGGCCACAAAAATTAGTGACACACTCTTATTTGTAGGGCCGTAAGAGCATGTCACATATCTTTGCGGCTTTCGTATAGGAAGATACTGTTGGCGGTGACTGTACATAGACGTCGAAAAAAAATTTGAAGGAATTGGAAGGGCTTACGTCGCAATCTTAAATCAAAATTTTCTTTTATTCCCTTTCTCATTTGCTAGATCGAAAGAAAGAGACGCAGATAACGAAATTACGATGGATTAAGATGGAAGTTCAGTTTAGTTTTTACCAACGCTAAGAACTGGTGCTTGGTTATGAGTTATTAAAAACAAAGTCAAATACCATACACATAGCTCGTAGAGACCCTGGCAATTTGGAGAGACTTGTGGTGATGTGGGAAAGGTGGACGGTAGACGGCCTAGAGGACCAAACCCAACGCGGTGGTGTGATCGAGTATCGGACCAAATGGACATCACTCTTAGCAACGCTTTCTACAAAGCAACCGATAGGGATAAGTGGAGAGCTGCCATCAAGAAAATTAGTCAGCGGAGACCATACACCTTTAGCTCTTTTATGGATTTAATTTTCCCCATCAAAACATACTCAACAAAATTGGCCGATTAACAAACCGTACCAATGTCACTAACCAAAAAAAAAAACAAATGGCCTCAGTTATTTGACGTTTGTCCCATAGCAGAACATTCGTAATTTCACAGTCATGGACACATGGTTCAACAACGGTATACTCGTAGTCGTATAAACGTACAAACAGAGACCAGTAAAGAATATACCATTTCCCAACATTTTCAGTCCCGTTACCCCTATATGACTTATACGGGAAACCGATTTTATCCAAAACATATTTTTTTACTTGCTGATTCCATTACCACAACAGAGAACCTATTTTACCCATGCAGGGGTAATTAAACTCTCCATTAGTAGTTAAAGTTAAGTAGTAGTACTTGTATATGGTGTCTCCCCACACATTTTAGCAAAGTCTCAAAACCTATTCTCACCGTATAGAAAAATGAAACGGGTGGCAATTGTCAGTTCAATAATACATTATGCGTTGCACACTGCTAATTATACCGATTATACGTGGCTACTACTTACCAATTTTTGTAATTACTGTACGTCCAAAAATAACTTCAGGGTTCCCGCGATCGAGGTATTCACTAGATGGCAGCACCGTGTCGAGATGTCTTTTTGACAGCAGCTGTCAAAATCCACCAATAAAAAAAATATTAACCATGATTAGTGGATTATGACAGCTAGACCTCTCGCAACGGTGCTGCCATCTAGTAAAAAACTCGATCGCGGAAACCCTCTTTAAAACAAACGCTCAAACAATGACTTATTTCAGTTACTATTTCAAAGAGAGTTGCATTGAATTCCCAGTTATGTTTACTAACTTGCAATTTATGGTGAACATTACCAGACTACATTATTTTCTTGTCTCTGATATAAATGACCCATTTCAGTCTCAGTGGCATTGCAGCGCATCGCAATAGTCAGAGTGAATTAAAAAGTTTCCCGCTGGGCCAGACGAAATTGCTTGAAATTCTGATGTTTTTGCGGCAACATTGCAGCGGCGATTGCGTTTTTGTTTACAATTTTAAATATTTATGACGAATTCTTTCCACGTTTTGGTCCTATAATGAGGCTGTAATTACTTGATGAACGCGGAAAGCGTTTTAGTCTTATAATTGTATTTTTTTCTGATATAAATGTTGTCTCAACTGAAGAACAAATCAAATTATTTTTAATAAATATTTTGATTTGTTTATGTAAGTTAATAAATGTTGTCTTTTTATTTTTAAATATTCTGCAGAATTGTTCATGGGATTGCATTTATGCGCATACCGAATAAAGCACGTTTTTACCACACATTTCATTTCATAACGTCGAGTATGGAAATATTTATAAGTTACCCAATTAATAATGGCGTATACGCCATCGAAGCCAATGCGTATTTACGACTTTTTGTGCTGTCAGATTCGGTCTAGTTACCCCAAATTACTTATGATATCATTTTTACTTTCGTTAGCCAAAAGATGCTCAAATCATCAAGCGAAAGTGAATGTATACATAACATTTCAAGGGAGTTGCGTTAGTTATAATTGAATTTTTCTACGCTGATGGATAATTATAATTAGCGTAGCTAAAATGTTTATGTAAACTTTTAGTCTCTATAAATAGTTAGAATGTTATGATTTAGCACTTTCTTTGGGTGATTGTGCTAGTTTCCGTCCAGTACCAGTTTACCGTCCACTTGATTAAACTGCTACAAATATACGAGGAAAACTTTATAAGGTCAACAAATTCTATATTTATAGTTTATTCTTTAGTAGATTTTTTTAATTTTATGCTTTTATCTTGGGAAAACTTGAATATAAATGTATAAATAAGCATGGACGGAAAACTGAGATATGTGGACGAAAACTAGCAATTTTACTTTTGAAAGCAGCGGTAGTTGAGCGATAAAGTGTGCGACGTTCGAACTCTGGCTCATGATAATCTCTCTGCTTTGCCTTAAGGTTGACTGGTAGAGAGTGCCTCATAGCATTAAGTCCGCCTTTTGTACTTTAAGTTTTTCTTTTGTGCAATAAAGGTTAAATAAATAAATAATGAGTTACTCGGTATTTTGTACATTAGGTGGTACATTAGCTTTTTGTTGAGGAAAAACATTGTGAAGAAAGACAGGACTTTGGTACCAGTCGTGACTTACAGAGTTCAGTCCCAATTACAGCTGTGCATATTGAGAAAAGTCTGCCAAACGAATAGAAACTGAAAATTGGAAATGGAGATTGAAAACCTGACTCACAGAGTTCAGTCCCAATTACATCTGTGCATATTAACAAAACAATTCAAATCTTCTATGTGTATGTGTAATGCGTGTGTATGTAGTTATGTGTCAAAGCGTGGGTTGTGACGTCAAACGTTTTCCAAAGAACGTTTTAGGCGCAAAACAAATAAATTTTGTAATTTTCCCATAGCAACATGCTGAGAAGAGACCATTTCGTGACCAAGTGTCATGAAATGGTTTTTACTCTACAATTATCTGTAATTTATTTGTTTTTTTCTGTAATGTCACGAATAAAGATACTTCTATTTCTATTTAAAGCCCCTTTCGAGGCAAAACATAAATTCTAGGGCAATGTTTGGTCAATCAAGGATGATTGACAATGCCTATACAAGATCGCGTTCCTCGAAACCTTCAGGTTATACGTCTGTTTTCGGTACTAAGTGCCACAAAGAATCGCCTCAAAGAAGCATTAGTACGCTCTATTAAGTTGCCGACTGCATTAAAGAAGCCTTAATACGGCCAAAAAACTTGCTAATCGCAGTAAAGAAGCATAAGTACTCTCGATTAACTTGCCAATCGCAATACAAACGCATTATACTAGCATAAGAGTGTAGTAAAATAAACCTTACGTCAATGCAAAAACGTCTCTAATACCGAAGGAACAAATGTTATAATACAATGAACGTTGTGATTTAACTACTTTGTCTCGCAATATAAAATGGACGAAGACTGTACAAAAAACTGAATGAGTGACACGTCATATTTGTTTGCATCCTAAGAAAATTTATAAAAGTTTTTGACACTTTTACGTTATTATACCCTTCAAATATTACTGCGCAATGTAGTTTACTGTAAATGTGTATATAAGTTTCATTGAAAATTTTCACGCGCCTTTGATTTATTGTGGTTTTGCTATAAAATATTATAAAAAAATATGCGTCAAATAAACAAAACAATTGTGTAATCCTCGTATATAACGAGTTTTGCATTATTAACATAATAGTGTTGGTTGAGCAGTCTTAAATTAAGTAATTTCTTTATTATATAGGTATTTTCCTTGTATAAATAGGTCCGCATGATTTTATTTTTAGGTTATTAATTATTTACAAAATGGCGTTGGTCTATATAGACGGAGAGCTAGCCCCGTCCACGTCGGATATGACAATAATGAGAGCAACCAAACCCCTCTAGTCAGTTTGGTATATTATGCTTATTTCTAGATCTGGACATCTGGCAGCTTTAAAGTAGTGGAGGTCAAAGAATGCAAACCATTTCAAGAAAATAAATCCTAGAGATCTGGGTTTGATGCAATATTATGAGAAACTATACAAATACTATACAATATTAAGAGAAATTATACAAAAGTTTATGTTGGGAGAAAGTATTGCCAAACTATGTATAATAAAATATAGTTCATAGTTTTCGCCTACGGTTTTTGTTTCCGTAATAATCATACATCGGAGTTTTCGGTGCGGGAACGATTTGAGAAAGAGTAGAGATAAACAGATAGGTTGAGAGTTAGTTTGAGAAAATATCATATTATGCTTAATGAATAACTACCTCTCTGTGAATAGCTTACACACTATGATACGAGCTTTTTTTCTTAGAGGCATGTTTGTATTGAGTAATATATACTTAGTATTTTAAATATGCAATTGCATATCCGAAATTTATTAACTAGATCTACCTAAGACAAAGACACGGTATAATAAGTGTCAAACGTCATCTTGACGTCCGATATTTATGAACTATTTGATTAACTGAAGAGGTTGACAATGATCAGTCATTACATGAATTAATAAAAAAATACTTGAAAAAATCATAGGTTTATGTATCTACAATATATATACATAATAGTCAGCTATTACATATAAATTGTATATACTTATGATTTTTTCGATCAATTATTCATTAGGTAGAAACGTGCTAGAGTACATTCTGTTTTTTTAAGTTAATGCCTACTCTTTGGCTAATGTCAAACATTCCCGCACCGAAAACCCCGATGTATGGTAATAATACACAATATTTTTTGGTCTAACGTTTTTTTTATCGATTTTTGACCAGTTTTGAGTCGATATTCCAACATATTCACTATAGATAGAATTATAAGGCAAACGACTATCGGTTTTTGAATCTTTTATCTCCATTCTGTAGAGCCGGATCTTGAAATAAATGAGTCGTTATTTTTTATGATATTTTTAAAATATGGTCTAAAAAAACACTTTTATCGATATTCGAATGGTGTAAAGAATCTTACATATACGTAATCTACATATTAGGGTTCCTCTTTGATGTCTCTAAAAACTGTAGAGAGAATTTAATTTTTAACTAATTAAAACAAAATTTATGACCATAAAACCACTTTTTTAGCCTAAACCGGTTCGACTTTGATGACAAATATCTCGTGGACAATGAATATTGAAGTAAATATAGGATACTATATTGTTTAAGGCCGTTACTGATAATATGATAAGCTACATAAATCTTTAGAAAACTAAGGGAATCAGATCTAAGGTCGTTGGCGCCAGGGAGCCCCTTAAAATATAGGCCCTGTCCTTTATAACTGAGACAACTTCGGCAATTTTTACCTGGTTCGGTATTACTATTTTCCAATTAAAACATTTTGCTAGTCTGTCACTGTGACCTCCACCCATTAAAAGCTGCCAGATGCCAGGATCTAGCAATAAGAATAGTATAGCAATCTAACCAGACGGGTTTTGTTGCTCTCATTATTGTGTCATATCTGACGTGGCTAGCTCTTAGTCCAATAGCAGCTCAGTGACCCTTAAAAATGCCTTATTTATGCCTACAGCATTACACATGAATAATTATGCTATTAAACAACATTAAGCATTTATTTATGCTATTGTAGAACCTAAGGCACTAAAACCGCTAAAAGCTGTATAGGGGCTGTTCATAAATTACGTCATCAATTTTTGATAGTAAAGCTGCCAAATAAAGTGACGTCATTAAAAAAAATGCGTTTTAAGCTTAATTGTAAAATAAAAAACTATTTAGTAGATAATATTTTATAGCATTAAAAGTTTATAGAAACACGACTTTCATTCCTTTTTTTACACATTGATGATGTGATCTTCGGAATGACCGCCCCCCCCCCCCCCTCCTAGGTTATGCTACCATCATCCGATGTCCAGACCCCCCCCCCCCATTTTAAATGACGTAATTTATGAACAGCCCCTTATAGTGAATTACTTGGCTTTATAATGGTTTATATTATTGCTATTATACTGCTTTAGGAACGTATTACCTACTTATAAATGCTATTGTACACCCTAAGGCATTAAAAATAGCTGAAAGCTGTATAGCGAATTTACGTGGCATTATAATGGCTAATATTCATGCTCTTAAACAGCATTAAGCATTTATTTATGCTATTGTAGAACCTGAGGCACTAAACCAAACCGAAGCATTAGTGTAGCAAACCAAAACGCAACTGTACAGCATTCAGCTTTACAGTTGCATGTTGTTCGCTGCACTAAAACTAATGGCTAAACAAAAGCATTTACATTTGCCATTATACAACCGTTATACAGCGTAAAGCATCATAAAATGCTATTGTAGAACCTAAAGCACTAAAAACAGCCTAAAGCTGTATACCGGATTTACGTGGCATTATAATGGCTAATATTCATGCTCTTAAACAGCATTAAGCATTTATTTATGCTATTGTAGAACCTAAGGCACTAAACCACACCGAAGCATTAGTGTAGCAAATCAAAACGCAACTGTACAGCATTCAGCTGTACAGTTGCATTTTGGTTCGCTGTACTAAAACTAAAGGCTTTAAAAAAGCATTTATACATGCCATTATACAACCGTTATACAGCTTAAAGCATTGTAAATGATGTAGGTGTTCCACAGTAAAACGAAAGGTTAAACGTACACGAGAAACTATTTATTTTCAAAAGTTACAGACACCACGTTATTTTAACAAGAGAGCAGTATGTACGTGTGTCGCGCGCGGATAGACAGGACGACTGCTCGGTGGTCAAAAAAAAAGACCGTTGGAACCTTGTCGCTGCGTCACACGTATATCTTAAATCTACCTTCGAATTTCACCTTATAGCTATACTATACAAATTGTCGGAGTACCAACATAAAAAACAGAATACAAAATAAAAGAGAAAATAACCATTTTGAGCACGTCGCTAACACGCCCCACCCTAGTGCTGCCTCAGCACTCATTAACCAAAGGGATTCTAGCGACGCGCGCCGCTGAGCGTTTGAAAACGCCAGATTTGGCCTTAACTTCCACCAGCCTGATCCGACCATCTCTACCTGCAAACACCTGCTGGACGACCGCCTTCGGCCAGACGTTGCGTGGTGCTCCAGGATCGACTACTAAAACTAAGTCTCCTACCTTAAGTGGAGTTTGCTCCTTATTCCATTTCTTCCTAGGAAGTAGCTCCGGTAAGTATTCCTTTACCCACCTCTGCCAGTACATATCGGCTAGCCTTTGGCTCTTCCGCCATTGCTTCCGAAGGAACAAGTCGGAATCGTCAAAGGCGCCTAGAGCAGGGACATTAGGAGATGAGTGGAGGAGGAAGTGGTTTGGCGTTAAAGCTTCGTCGCTTCCTGGTTCCACAGAGACGTGGGTTAGCGGCCGACTGTTGACAATGTTCTCAACCTCCATCATCAGGGTGCTGAGTACTTCCTCCTTCGGTGCACGCTCTTTCAGAATAACGTTAAGGCTTTTCTTAACGCTGCGTATGAGGCGCTCCCACGCCCCACCCCAGTGAGGACTTGCAGGAGGAATGAACTTCCAGCTCGATCCATTAACCAAGGCAAATTCGTTAATGGAATTGGTGTCGAGCTCTTGGACAGCCTTTTTCAACTCGGTATCAGCTCCCCGTAGGTTGGTACCGTTGTCCGAGTAGAAACAGACTGGCCATCCTCGACGCGCCGCCATGCGGCGTAGTGCCATAATAAGAGAGTCGGTGGTGAGAGAATGAACGATCTCCAAATGAATCGCTCTTACAGTGAGGCAGGTAAAAATGACCCCATACCTCTTTTGGCACCCTCTGCCAACTACCACCTCCATGGGCCCGAACAGGTCTAGACCGCAATGTGTGAACGGCCTCTGATGGTGTGCCATTCTGCCTGCAGGTAACTCACCCATAACTGGTACATGCGGTTGTGCTTTGCGTATTCTACAAAGCATACATCTCGTTGCTACATGCTTCACTGTTGGTCTTATCCGGGTGATTGCGTACCTTTCCTTAAGATTGTTAACGACCGTTTCCTGGTTATCATGTGCAGCCTTGACGTGGTAATTGTTCACGAGCAATCGCGTCACATGGTGCCGCCCGTCCAAAATAATCGGGTTTTTTGTATCAGCAGAGACACCCTGTACAGCATTAATACGACCGCCGCAGCGAAGGACTCCACATTCATCCAGGTAAGGCGACCAGGTAAGTATTCTACTGTTTCTTTCAATACTCACACCCCTTTTAATTGCAGCTAACTCCGCACCAAAGCACTCCTCCTGCACTTGACGGACAAGTAGCAGCTCGGCTCGCCGCATCAGCTCGGAATCATCGTAAGTCTGTTTACGACATTTGTATACAAACACTAGCACGTGAAATGTGCTCCTCACCAGCCGCAACCACGAAGAAAAGCGCTCCGGATCCGGGACAGGTAAGTATGTAGCAGGTAAGTCATTAATTATATTTATAACTTCTGACTTTTCGGGTACATCAGCCGCAGAGACAACAATATTACTCGGCCAGGAGAATTCATCGCTTCTTAAAAACGATGGACCCCTTAACCACTCATTTTCGAAAAGAGTGTTGTCGTAAGTTTCACGCGTTGCAATATCCGCAACATTCAATTTGGTAGGTACATACCGCCATTCATTGCTGTGCGTGAGCTCATCGATTGCTCCCAACCGGTTTGCTACGAACGTTTTATAGTTGCGCGCATCATTCTTCACCCAATGAAGAAATGTGGAAGAGTCACTCCAGAAGTAACGGCGCTGTACTACTAACCTGTGTTCCTTTTGTAGACTGTCTGCAAGCCTCGCTGCCATAAGAGCCGCTTCTAGCTCAGCGCGGGGTATAGTCAACAAAGGTTTTACAGGTAAAACTCTGCATTTGCTTGCTATAAAAGCGATACATATTTTATTGTTATAAATCCAGCGCCAGTAAGCTACTGCGCACATCGCCTTAGCGGACGAATCACAAAAAATATGCATCTCTAAATTATTACCGTAATAGGTATTCGTAGCCGATGCCGGCGTACTCGTACTCGGCGTAGCACTGTTCGCGTAGCACTTATAGGTAGGTCGCGGCGTAGTAACATGCGCAGGCGATGCGGTGGGCGCGGAGCACGCGGGGGAGGGGTCACTCGCTACGCTCGTCGTAGCACTGTCCGGCGCCGCTCGATCGCCTAAGCCACAGCCGCTCGTATCTGTACCTATAGGACTTAGATAACATCTAGGTATACGCACGTGTCGCATTTCTTTTAAAAGAGCGATCCATGCAATCCATTTTACAAAAATATTATTTGGAATACTTTCGTCCCAACCAATGGATAATTGCCACAAAGATTGTAACATTATCTTACCTTGAATTGTGAATGGAGATAAGAAGCCAAATACGTCGAATATCGACATTATTACACGAAGCATCGTTCTTTTAGTAGGTACTTGCTCACCGCTAACTATATCGCTAGGTATACGTTTGAGTGACAAGTCGAATCCAAACTCATCTGTAGCGGGGTACCAAATAAGACCAAGCGTTCGCTCACCTTCTTGCTGCCGATCTAATTTGAACCTTAAGGCTGCAGTCCCTAAGGCTTCTTTTGGCACGCTGTCTACTACCGCCTCACTGTTACTGGTCCAGTTGCACATGTCGAACCCGCCCTGTTTGTGGATAAAAGTCACATCTTTTACCCTTTGTATAGCTGCGGTCTCGTCTGATAAACTGTCCAAATAATCATCCATATAGTGTTGCTCGCAGATAGCAGCAACTGCAGCGGGCATTGTAGATGCGTAACGCTGGGCATTTCTATTTTTTACGTATTGGGCGATAAACGGGGACGAGTTAGCGCCAAACACGAGTGACGTCATAGCGTAGGTTTTGACTGGCTGTTTAGAGTCAGTCCTCCATAAGAACCTGAGTGCGTCCTGGTCCTCAGGTCTTATTTTGACTCTAAGGAACATGTCACGCAAATCCCCGGCCACAGCGTACCTGTTCTCTCTGAATCGTACCATAATGCCGAACAGGGACGCGAGTAGGTCGGGGCCTTGAAGTAGGTAATCGTTTAGCGACTTACCTTTACTTTTTGCTGAACAGTCGAAAACTAGACGAAGTTTTTTCTTGTTCAAATTATTTACCCCATGGTGGGGTAAATACCAAGTGTGTGGGGAAGTGGATCGAGGGTCATCGACCTCCCTTGCAAAATCATTTGTAAACAAATGATTTACTCGATCCGTATACCGTTGTGCATACTCACTGTTTGCCGCCATTTTCTTTTCGACTCCCTTTAGTCTATTTAGGGCGTTAGGGTAACTATCAGGCATCACGCTGTTTTCGTCCCGCCACGGCAGACCTACTTGCCACCTGCCGTCGATGAAGGTCGTCGTGCGGTCCAATTGGGCTAAAGCACGGGCGTCATCGCTGTTTTGACGAGGTTTGTTACACACACCTAGAGAGTCAATAGAAAAATAACGTCTTACGTCCTCGTGGAGTTCGCGCAGCGCGTCGTCGTGAGCGGCCGGGCTCGGCGCGCCGGCGCCGGCGCCCTCCGCCGCTATCAACAGGCTGTGGACGGCGCGGCTGCAGTCGCCGTGCGGCGCACGCGTTTTCCCGTGGACGGACCAGCCTAGGACAGTTCGCGTAGCGTACGGCTCAAAAGGTTTACCTTCACAAATTTCTAATGGCTTAATTAAGTTATAGTGATCTTGCCCAATTAACACTTCAGGTTTACAAGAAATTTGATCAAATAACAATTTATCTTTTAAATTTTGTAAGTGGGCATATTCATTACAGTCAAAAGATTTAAAATCTTGCTGCGGAAGATTTAAATTATCAACAGCCCGTACATTCATATTATATACATCTTTACCATTGTAACTAGACACATCTATAGCCATAACTGTAGATTTACACACTAAATCGCTATCTTTCCACGCTCCGCTTACTCGCATAGTCTCAGTATGGCCGCGCAGGCCGACGCGCGCGGCGAACGATTTGCTAATAAGACTTATGCTACTTCCGTCGTCCAAAAATGCAGTTGACGTAAAAACACCGTTAGGTCCGCGTATTTTTATCGGTACCACCTTTAGATAAGTTTTATGATCACTTAGCTTTATATGGGTCACGGTTTCCTTAGGACTGCTGGACTCGGCTATTTCCTGTGTGTCTGTTGCAGGTTCCGACGTAGCATCCTTATCAGTCTCGCGATTCTGTACATAATGTAATAGACGATGATGCGCCTCGCCACACCCGTCCTTATCACAAGCGGGCGCGGGGCAGGTTTCTCGATCGTGGCGTGACACTAAGCACTTGAAGCATACTCCGTGGTGCTTTACGTGCCTCCACCGGTCCTTTCTTAACGATTTTTTGAACATCTTGCACTCAGTTAATTCATGTTTTGCACCGCGGCAAAATAAACACTTACTGTCACTGCGCGCCGCCGCCGTTTGCACTAAAACTTGTTGGCGGTTAACGTTATTATTGTCACTTTTGTTTCTCGAGTGATGTTGATAACTATTGCGCTGATCCATGACGTGAATGTTCGCTGTTGTAGTTATTTTGACTGCTTCGATGTTTAGAAAGTCTCCAAGTATCTCCAAGCGTGGTTTCTTGCCTTCGGTTATTATATGAAAACTGTAGTCAGACCATTTTGATACAATGACCGTTGGTAGTTTAGAAATAATAATATTAGCCATGTTTACATCGTGTAGGTATTCTTTGCGGCCGACTGCATGTACGGCTGCGATGAAGTTCTGCACTTTGACTGAGAATGAAACGATGTCTTTACTGTACTCGTTCGACATAGATGGGAGTTTTCGTAAACCTTGCATGATCTTGTTCAAAATGCTTTCAGGATTTCCACATACCAATTCTAAGGTTTTCATCACTATGTCGGGTGACGTGGCAGTAACCATTAAAGCTGAAACTGCTTCCCTCGCAGTTCCGTGTAGACATTTTCTCAGTCTCCATAAGTTCTCCTTCGGGCTGAATCCGCACACTTCGGTAGACTCTTCATAGGCCTGCTTAAACTGGAGCCAGTCCAGCGGGTCACCAGAGTAACTTGGTAGGTCTCTGGGAGTACATAATCGGCTAAGCAGGTTTTTGTCAGTCTGTTGTTTAGCAGAATTTGCAGTTAGGTTTTGGAGTGCACTTGCGAGCAGCTGTACCGTTCCATTAGAGGCACCGGGGTCGACGGCCGCCGGCGGGCGCGGCAGGTCCGACTGATTACCATGATCGGGGACTTGCGGTGCGACGGTTTCCAGCTCACGTTGGCTTCGTTCCAACCACTTTTCCACTTCACTCTGTTTGTCAGTGTGCGTATCATCATGTGGACTGTATACCTCTTGTTCCTCATCCATCAAATTAGCTAAATCAACCTCAAGCTTCTTGTCGATGAGGGCCATTTGGATACGCGCTTTTTCTTGAGCCGCTTCTAGTTCCAGCTGTTTTCTTCGAGCCAGCACAGACGATGATGATGACTTGGACTTTGACCCTTTGAACATCGCGAGCGGCGTGTGCTGCACCGGGCGGTGCTCCGATTTTACGCTGCTACCCGATAATTTCAACGAGGGCACGGTAATCTTCATTTCATCATTATTCTGCGTATTTCCATCAGTTGGCTGAGAAAGTAGTTGTAGCTGAAGTTGTCTATCCTCTTCTTGTTTTTTCTCGCGCTCCCTGCGCGTTGTACTACGAGTATTAACCATTTTCGTATCCGGGGTATGGAACATAAATCCGGTCGAAGTGACCACTTGTAAATGATGTAGGTGTTCCACAGTAAAACGAAAGGTTAAACGTACACGAGAAACTATTTATTTTCAAAAGTTACAGACACCACGTTATTTTAACAAGAGAGCAGTATGTACGTGTGTCGCGCGCGGATAGACAGGACGACTGCTCGGTGGTCAAAAAAAAAGACCGTTGGAACCTTGTCGCTGCGTCACACGTATATCTTAAATCTACCTTCGAATTTCACCTTATAGCTATACTATACAAATTGTCGGAGTACCAACATAAAAAACAGAATACAAAATAAAAGAGAAAATAACCATTTTGAGCACGTCGCTAACAAGCATTATATAATACTATTGTAGAACCTAAAGCACTTAAGTGCTTTTAAACAGTCGAAAGCTGTACAGTTGCGTTGTGGTTTGCTGCACTAAAGCTAAAGGCTTTACAAAAGCATTTAGATATGCCATTATATAACCGTTATACAGCTCAAAGCATCATATAATGCGACAAGTTGCTTGGTGAACGTATATAAGAGTTTATACGGTCCTTAAGTTCGAAATAAGTTAACTATTCATATGTTATAATGATTCCTGTGTTACTTGGGTGGGCAACATGGCTGCCGCGCGCCTGCCGCCACGAGAGTGCGGCCCGTTATTTGTTATCGATAATTTCGAACACATTGTTTAAGGTGTAACTTTCTGTCCTATAGTAGAAACTAATTTTCTTTCTTTCGAAAACAAAATAACGTGATTGACTGGATTAATTTAATCCAATGATCAACTTATTTTATAGATACGATAACTTTATAATGGTACTTCTAACCATACTAATATTATTAATGCGAAAGTGTCTCTGTCTGTCTGTTACCTTTTCACACTTAAACTGCTGAACCGATTAAGATGAAATTTGGTATGAAGATAGTTTGAGTCACGATTATTTTTCTAGTATTTTAGCAGACACATAAATTAGATAGATAAGGGTACATCCACAAATTACGTCAAACAAATTTCAACAATAATGTTTAAAATTACTATTTCTTTATTTTCCCATTTTAAATAATATATTAAATGAAATCAAAGCAAGAAAAATAATAATCCAAAGTGTTTGAATGTCAGACTAGAAGACATAAAGAGTTCCTTTCCTTCAAAAAAAGTGTACACAGTACTGTACTATGTGTATATATGTACACGATATTTGTATTTGTGACGTCACAAGAAATAAAACTCCCCCTTCCCTTTATCAGAACTCGTCACACTTTGTTAATCCCTCCGACCCCCTTAAAATCTGATGTAATTAATGGATGAACCCTAATTAGGGTAGATTTTTATCCAGCTATTAATAAAAATCGACATTGTTTTATTAATATGAGGTGTGGCGTGGTATTATGGAGTTAATTATCGATAATCGATATCGATAAAATATATATATCGAAGGGCCACATCCCTAATGTAGGCGGAGCCTACGAGGCAATGGTAGTGGTTACGTATTTTCTAGTGTACGCACACATCAACACAGCGAATGAGAGACTGACATTTCTTTGTGTGTGTCACCTCGTGCGTACTTTAATAAGAATGTGTGCGTGTAAATGCCGGCTACGCTGGTTTTGGAACAAACTACGGCTGATACCGTCTCCATATACTCCGTGTTATGGCTTAACTTAATGCATAACTCTGTGAGAGTGATCTCGTGTTTAAAGTTTTTGCTAGCATAGGTACACTTACAGCTACCTAGATATGCTAGCAAAAAACAGAAAAAATATAAGTATATCAAATAAATAATTGACAGTATTAATTTGATTATTCGATATAAGCGTACTTAATGGATACCTATTTATCGGCCTGGAATGCCATACGAATCTACCTGTTTTCAATTTAATAACACGCAATTATAGCAAGGATTCCTGTATCTTTCCCAACATTAATATAAATAATTGACAATAGCATTAATCATTCAACATAAGCGCACTTAATCGATACCTATTTTTCAGCATGAAAACCCGGATGAGTCTACCTATTTTAATAACACGCAATTAAATAAAGCAATCCCGTATATTTCCCAATATTAATAGAAATAATTGACAGTAGTATTAATTATTCAACATAAGCGCCTTAATCGGTATTTATTTATTGGCCTAAAAGGCCGGACGAATCTACTTATTTTCAGTTTAATAACACGCATTTAAAACAAGGAATCCTGTATATTTCCCAACATTCCAATTTCCACAAATAATTCCTAAGAAATCACGTTATTAGTCTAATCGAAACGTCCGTCAGATGGCTTACGATGGTCGCGCCTTATTGCTCTGTTATCGTTGTCAGTATTGTAACAAGTGCCTATGTGCGAGATGCATGACACGATAGACGATAAAAGTGCAACCATCATAACTCTACACATGGCTGTGGGCGGATAGCTCTCACGTTACACCAGACTTTCTACGTCATATTCGGCTAAATTGGATGATTCTATATGAGTGCTTTTACATTGTATTGATTTTATCAGGGCTAGAATATACGATGGATAAACCGATGACTGTATTCAATATTATTTTCATTTGCTTGCATAACTAATAATAATAAAATATTTGAGTTACGTACATAGGTACCAAACTTGATTCTTTGAACTTTTATGGGAACTCTTCAAGACTTTTTGCGTTTTGTTGTTGATAAACGAAGTTGAAACCATACACCATTTTGTCCTCTTAAAAAAATACTTAAATTAGTAGGCACATGATTAAATGAAGGCAAAACAACTACAATACATATAATTTTAAACAAAAAAGAACCGACTTCACTAAGCATCCACCTTTCCAACACCAAATGCTCGATCTGCTGTAAAAATACTCAAATCACCATAGGTGTGCCTATAATAGTTGAAGAGTTCCCTCGATTTCTCCAGGATCCCATCATCAGATCCTGACATGGTTACAATGGGACCAACTGTGAAGTATACGCTTTCAAACAAAAAAAGAATTTTCCAAATCGGTCCAGCCGTCTTCGAATAATCGGTAAACATACATAAAAAAAATAGCAGAAACAAAGATCCCGACGAATTTATAACCTCCTCCTTCGAAATCTTGAAGTCGGTTGAAAATGGCACTGCTGTCAAAATTAATACTTCAGTGTACTTAATTTGTTTGTGTACTTAACTAATTTATGTAGCCAATAAAGTACTGTAGAGTTAAAAGTGTGTAATAGACGTATTTGTATAACTAACCCCTATCACAACGCATATAAAATCTGAAAACAGTTCAATAAAACAATATGAATATAACCAAGAGATTAGTTGCAATAACGCGTGACGACCTGGCCCAAATATTATAGCTACTTGCATCTTCAAACAAGGGAAAGTGATATTAAATCCCATTAAAAGCGTTACATTCCGCGGTTTGTCGGTACTACAATCGGGGCCCGTGAAGAAAGGGCGAGACAATCTAAACAAACAACCTACCTCGCAATTTTACCTCTTTTGTGACAATGATATTTACTATGGATGGGTTATACTCTAACAAAATGAGCACTAGAAACCTGTTTATATATTTTTTTGCGAACTAACTATAGTTCGCCAAAAAATATATAAACAGGTTTCTAGTCATTTGGAATGTCTATTGTAAGCACAGAGCTGTGTCTAATGATAAGAATAGAAACATATATTTTTTGGGACATTTATGAGACTTAGTGGACCTTAAACATTTGAATCTCGTTATATTTAAAGCTAATTCGATTATACAGGTATGATGCTAATATTTGTCCGGGAGAGATTTACAATTTAGAGCTTATTTACAATTATAAAAAGTAGTCTGTGACAGGGATGTTCCGAAAAACCTCTTTTGTGCAAGCAAGGATTCAAAACCATCTAACACCTCATAGTAGACTCCGCCCGGTTCAAAATCATTATCAACAATAATTGGAGTAAGACACGGGTACTGAAATTAAATTACCATTGTTCTCATTATCCTATAACTACAGTTTTATTCATCATCCCCACCGTTTCCGGTTACAGTGACCTGGTCGGTTACGTTTTACCGCTGAGAGCGACAATGATGAACTCATAGGTGATTGACATACGAGTAGTCAAAGCAGCGAAAGTGTGGTCCCATTTCAACAAATAAATATTATTTGAAACGGGATATTTACCATGTATATTTGTGTTTACGAGCACCCGGTTTTTTGAATAATATTTATAATGTATTCGTTTCAAATAATATTTATAATGTGAATGACCATGTGAGCTTGACATCATATACCATTTCAACAAAGTCCTTAGTTTTCTTCTTAATCTTCTTATCCACCTGAAACTGTTTTATTAAATAAAGAGCCCATACGATACGGGAGACCAGGGCCTGTAGCATCTAAGCTGTCATTTTGCTGAACAGCCTGAACAGGGTCCCTTTCGTTGTGTTACACCGATATGTCTTTATTTTGTTTGTCTGTAAATTGTACTTAACGTAAAAATAATGTACGTCATAAACAAATGTGTTCATAAACAAATCTTGAATATTTTTGTACGTTAAGTTTTCTTAATGTGCAATAAAGATTAAATGAATAAATATCAAAGGGCTAAGGCTAAATATCATAGCAAATAACATCGATTTGGTTATGATATTCTAAGAAACAATAATAAGTGGAGCGAAGTCACGGGCACTGAATTGGATGACCCGCTTGCGCAACTACAATCGTCACTTCCTTATTAGACTATTCCTTGCCGTGCTTTCCCTTGTGAGAATACGAGGTCTGTGTACTGCTTTGATCCAAAATAGGTAAGAGATATCTAAATATATAAAAGAAGAAACTGACTGACTGACTGACTGACTGACTGACTGACTGACTGACTGACTGACTGACTGACTGACTGACATATCAACGCACAGCCCAAACCGCTGGTTCTAGAGATTCCAAATTTGGCAGGTAGGTTCCTTATAAGGTCTAGGGATGCACTAAGAAAGGGTTTTTCAAAATTCACCCCCTAAAGGGGTAAAATGGGGGTCCAAAGTTTGTATGGCGAATCAAGATTTGTTAGACTATTTTATTTGAAACTTCACAGGAGTATTCCTAACGATAAATGAGTAAACACGTGTTTCAGGTTTTTTGATAATTGAACCCCTAAAAGGGGCAAATATGGTCACAAAGTCTGAAAATCAACATGGGTATCGTATCCTTTTTGAGTACTTATAGTACGCGGGCGAAGCCGCGGGAAAAGGCTAGTTTACAAATAAAAGGGCTGCTGTCTTACAACACGTTTGACATCTAAAGGTACCATTCGGTCTTAACCCCTCTCGCCGCTCTCTTTTGCGAATGGGTTAGAAATAGTTATTAGAACCGCAGAAAATGATAAATACCCACATAGTGAATGATGTACCTGCGATCCAATCATGCAAAAGTCAATATTAGTCACCCATAAATCCTTAGTTATTGTCGCAATATAAATAAGTTGTTAACGTAGGTAACTCCTCATTTAACTGTAAGTCAAATTTATTTTATTTTATTTGATCTGATTTGTTTGAATATTTTTCGCTATGCATGTTAAGTTGTGGTTGAATAAAGATTTTATCTATCTATCTATTTAGCACATTTTAAGATATTATACTATAGCGTCAATTATGCACATTAAAAAGTAGGAAGTCATTTATTAAAGAAATAGCTAATAATAATGTATATAAAATAATAGTAATAATTCACATCTGTGCAATGCACGGTCAGGCAGGTGACAGTTTATGTCGCGAGTGCTGGGCACCGCGATGACGTCTTCCATCAATAATTCACCGCTGGCAACCCTACCAGGGAGTAGCGTATCTATGGTAAGTAGACCAGATCAAATCTATGGTAAGCGTATCTATGGAAAGCAAATCAGATCTAGTCTATGGTAGACGTGTCGATGGTCAGCGCCATTTCCTGACACGTAGCTAACGAGGCAGTCAGTCTTTGCCGCCGTAATGAGCGGAACAGTGAAGTGTGTTAGTGCAATGAGGTGCAGACTTATCCTACGAAGCAGGAAACCACATGGGCTGGTTTCCCTTAAGCTGAGTATTCTCCGACTTTATAATTTGTTTCATTCTATATTGTGACCATGTAATCTGACCTCGTAACGTAACTTATCCATCTTGCCACTTGTCTCATGACCTGATAACAAAGACCCTCCCTGGTAAATATAATGATTGTCCCTATAGTTGAACCGTTAACGTAATGCCTCGACAGTCTAAGCCCAGTTCGGCGTTATGGAATCGGCAGCCCGTGTGGCGTTAATGCCTCGACAGCCCACGCCCTAAAGTATCGGCAGCCCGTGTGGCGTTAATGCCTCGACAGTCTAAGCCCAGTTCGGCGTTATGGAATCGGCAGCCCGTTTGGCGTTAATGCCTCGACAGCCCACGCCCAAAAGTATCGGCAGCCCGTGTGGCGTTAATGCTTTGAAGGTGCCTGACGAGGCCAAAAGTATCGGCAGCCCGTGTGGCGTTAATGCCTTGAAGGTGCCTGACGAGGCCAAAGACTATCGGCAGCCCGTGTGGCGTTAATGCCTCGAATGTGCCTGACGAGGCCAAAGGAACCAGCAGCCCGTGCGGCGTTAATGCCTCGACAGTCAAATGAATGTGTATGATCTCCTGGACTACTGACTTACTAACAATGTGACAATACATACTCCCTGACATTACTGACCTACTGTACTTATTTGACGTCTGTAACTTACATAGATCCTATCATGTCATCTAGCAATAGTAGCTCTGTTAACTCCCATAAAGATATCCCGAGATGCTCAGTAGTGATAATGGTTAAATCATAGATCACTCAAAACCACAGGTGGTGTGCTGAAACCCTGCAGGCGTGGCCCATACTGCGAATCAGGTGAGCTCTCCGAGTGCGAGAGCAGTTGGAACCCACGGCATAGAGAAGGAGATAAAGGTAAGATTCAAACATCTTTATCTCAATCCATCGCAACGCCTTGTCATATTTTTATTTACTCTACCACTGTAGTTACAATACCTTCCCATACAGACAAGCGTTCGCGACAGTTTAGTTAGAGCTGGGAATGCCTGCTCCGTCGTCGAACCCCAATAGTTTCGCTGCAGGTTTGAATTTGTGACGTGTGCCTCGTATGCACATACTGGTGGCTCGAATTATAGTAATGCATATCCTTGTTCTAAGCCAACCCAGTATCGTACTCAGCGATTTATTCCAGCGGTCCGCGAGGGCTTCGCCTATGTGTTTGACAAAGGAGGTCATCTGTGGTGCGAATACGCCATCGACGGAAGTCACGAGAGGGGTGAAGGTAGCGTGTTTCGCTTCGCAGGCAGCGGAGTATTTTCTTTGTTTTTCAGTCTCAGCAGATTTTAGGACAGAAGTGACATGGCGTGTAATGTAAGAGGGAGCGTCAGTGTCTACGACACGGATATCAAAAAGAGCCTCTCTCTGAGCATTCCATACGCCACGGCAAGATAAGTCGCCGCGTAATCCAAGGTCACCTTCTGTGATTATGGGTTCTATTGTGACGTTGCTCCATAATTCATTATGCACATTAATCGGGCAGTCATGACCCAAGACTAAATATCCAGGGAATTTCATGAACCTTCTCTCACCTAACGCATACGCAACCTAGTGGGTGAAGAACTTAGACGTAGTACTTTAGATTGTAAAATTGACTAAGCAACTCTGTCAAAATGCCATACCAATATATAAATAGGTTCAATAGCTTATCCTATAGCAAAACTTAAACGGTATGTTTGTTCGCTCTGTGTTTTGTTGTGGTTAGCTAATTTTCACTTCCCATGCATCTATATTAGGAAGGCGTGACAATTTGTGATTTCACTGGCTACACGACCACAGTGTTCTCGACAACTTGAACTAACGTGAACAAATATGGTTGCGCATCATGACATATAGGTATCGTGGAGCGAAATATGTTTTCACGCAAAATAGGCGCAATATATAGACGTTATGGTGCGAAATCTTAAAGCTTAGCAGCTTAGCTTTGCTTAGCTTAGCTGGCATAGGTAGGTACAGGCAATAACTTTTTTTAATCAGCTAATAGAAAAAATCTATTGTTTACGATGTGCACAGTGTTGTTATTTTATTGTTTATTTTTATTTTTGTTTTAATTATATCAACATTAATAAGAGTGTCGTTGGCGTATGTGTCGCCACTATGACCTAGTTTTAAGTTAAGTAGGTTCCTACTGAAAACCAGCGCCACGGCTTGCCGCGGCATTACTCTGAGTAGGGATCCTATTTTAACGTCTCATTGTGCCTGTGTTGTTTCTAGGTTTAAGAATGTTTAATTTTGCAGCGTTAAAATAAATGTATTTTCTTTCTTTCAAAAGTAGCTAATAGAATCGTCTAATTTCACGACGTTATTGAACCTACATTCATAAAATGTTGGAGTCTTTCATAGAGATGAGGCAATAATAATATCAGTCTATTTTACAACATTTGTAGATCAAGAGCTGATCAGATACGATCAATAAGAATGAAATTACTTATTATGAAGTTAGTGATTGGAATTAAACTAAATTATACTCGTAGGATAAAATTACGCTTTGCAGATTGAGTAACAAAATAATATTTAATTTTGTATTAAGCAGAACGTCTGCTAACGATACCACAATGCTTAGAAAAAATGGAAAAGTAGAAAAATCCACAAGAAGAAAATGCCTCAGGCGAGACTCGAACTCGCGACTCTGGGATACATGTCCATCGCTCTGACCAACTGAGCTACTGCACTAAACA
Source organism: Pammene aurita (assembly GCA_947086415.1). Lineage (NCBI taxonomy): Eukaryota > Metazoa > Arthropoda > Insecta > Lepidoptera > Tortricidae > Pammene > Pammene aurita. Next base: position 18,527,017 of record OX352305.1, on the reverse strand, counting down.
CACCTTATGGCTGCGAATTTCTCCACTATATCCCATATGCGTCTTAGGGGGACGCCTAGCGACATCTGCCGAAGAAGGTGTGTCTTAGTAGCTCAGTTGGTCAGAGCGATGGACATGTATCCCAGAGTCGCGAGTTCGAGTCTCGCCTGAGGCAGTGGATTTTTCTACTTTTCAATTTTTTTTCTAAGCATTGTGGTATCGTTAGCAGACGTTCTGCTTAATATAAAATTAATTGTAGTATAGGGCGCATTGTTATCGGTGAATTCTCAATACAACTTGGGACTCCGATGGCCGGTTGAGAAGTGTAAGACTTCTTCGGCAGATGTCGCTAGGCGTCCCCCTAAGAGGCATATGGGATATAGTGGAGAAATTCGCAGCCATCAGGTGTGTCTCAGTAGCTCAGTTGGTCAGAGCGATGGACATGTATCCCAGAGTCGCGAGTTCGAGTCTCGCCTGAGGCAGTGGATTTTTCTATTTTTCAATTTTTTCTAAGCAAAATAATATTTATAGAATATTATACTAAACGAATTGTGTGAATTTATTTGTGTGAGACGAAGCGTGTTGTGGATTTCCAATTCAGATTAAGTTTACCATGGAATTGGAAAATAATTGTTCTTTACCATTCTTAGATGTACTAGTATTGAGAAACCCCGATAATACCTTAGGCCGCACTGTATATAGGAAACCTACACATACAAATAGATATTTGAATGGTAGATCACACCACCACCCCAGTCAGCTAGCTACTGTAGGCAAGTCTTTGTTTCAGAGAGCCCAGAGGATATGTGATGAGCAGCACCTGGCGGCGGAACTCCGGCATGCCAAGGATTATTCATTTGGTTAAGGAGCAAGCTAGACATAGGACTGTGAGACCATAATGATGGACAGTGTGGACACTAATAATAATTTAATACAAATTTAAAATTAAAAAATTAAAATATATAATTAATAATAATAAAAATAATTTGTTTAATAATATGTTTTGTAATAATAAATAATTTGTTTTTATAAAGGCCCCTCTGGCATGTGCAAACACTAAATTTGTTTAATATTGAATATGTGGGTAGGTTTGCATATTGTGATAGTTTTTGAACGGAGGTAATTGTATATTTTTCCTCAGTCGACCCGTTGACCACGAACGCTGTAAAGTGTTCGAAACGTCGGGATGTAATTTAAGCTCAGTACACGCGATAAAATCCGTTTTTAATTGTTTTATTTACTGAAGAATTAACAATATTTTAAAGTAATACCTATTGTGTATATTCCGTAAAAATGCAAAGTCCACCAACTCTTCAGTTGCGCCGCAACATAATTTTTTTATCTTTATGTTCGTGTCATTCATCAAAATATCTTATGTCTAATTTCATAACCGACCTTAACAAAATCATTTGCGTTTCCATCACAACTCGATTACCAGCCATGTAACAAGTTTGCGCAATCCAAGTTAAAACGGTCGATTCCATTATTAAATCTTAGGAATACGTCTGTGATTGGACGGTGACGTACTATGATTGATTTTGTTTTGTGAGTTAAGATCAACGACCGAAAGGGCTGATCTTTTGACCTGTTTAAGGGTTCAATTGTTACGTTACGAGTTAGGCCCTTCTTGTGATAAAAGGTTACATCTCTATCAATTAACTGCGAAGATTAGCGTGTGACGGTCGCATGGCGGTTCCATAGCATACTAGACTAGCTTCTATTATTTTTGGGATAAAGTTTAGTTTATGTATTAACTTCTAATAATAAACCGATGGCACACAACCAAACCTTTAACAACACCATAGTTAAACACAGCATGTAATAGGCGTATTGTCAAACCGTGTACTAGGTAAGTACCAGCGTCGCGTTTAATAAAACTACAACTTACGATTTTGCAGTTTACATCTCTGTTTTATAACCTTATGTGTTAGAGAGAGAGGCAAACAGCAAAAATGTAAATAATAGGTTATAAATGCGTCTTAAACAATCTTTTATTTCGTTTTTCAACAGCATGAACCGCATTGCCAATACAATTCTGATGTAGGTAAGGTACCTACATATATATCATTAAGCGACTTAATTACAACTATTATACTCGTACATGTACTAACTAGACTCTTGAATGGTTGTTTATGGTCTGAGACATTAAATTACTTTCTAAGCCACTGGTTCAAAATAATCTGACATGACTTTTTTTTAGTATAAAAGCAAATCAAGATAATTTAAAACTCCTCGGTGGCTTAGCTGATACTACTATCGATAGATACATAATTACTAGAGCATACTGTTCACCTGAGTTGTAGGATGCGCCTACGCTCTATCCGCAATATGAATACTCTGGTTAGATAAATGACAAAGATATGCGACTAACTGTCTGTTCTAAATTACTATACTGCCGTGCGAATGACAAATATCACGTTTATGTAGTATTCCAATGTACCAGCTTTATAGCTTTATTACTCGTATTAGGGGTGGTAAAAGAGAGTGTAGCGGTAGTCATTAGGGTGGAGCGCGAATGTATGAGAAAAAAAAAAGTTGATATATACTTCATGGGTTACCGCGAAATGAATGCTCCTTTGATTAACTTTTATAAGTTTATTATTTTTATCCTATTATTTTGAGTTTTAGTACTGCCACAAGCCATTTGAAATTTTCGACCACACTCCGTGAAGTAAGTCAGCTATGATTGGGATAGACGTTAAAAAAGTAATATTTAAATTTATCAACTTACCATCTGATTGATAGTTTTCGTAATAAATTCTATTCTGTAGTACAATTTTAGCTCGATTCGAGATACATAACAAATTTTAGACGAAAAAACAAGAGATATACAAAAACTATGCGTGAATAGATGCGACGGAACTCTAGTGTATACACAAAGTAAAGGAGGTGTGATTATAAATTTAGAGGTTTCGTTACAAAAGCCCTTACAACGATGTATCTACCAATTAAGTATATGCCAATGAACATCCTTTACGGCATTACAAAAACTAGACGGAGCTACCACAGGACCTCGGAGTTTAAATGGGCCCTATCGGTAAAAAATTAAAAGAATGTGAATCGCTACTATTAGTTGCATTTCAGCCGATTCAGTGCATTTTGGCAAGTATTACGAACGTGAAGGATTTAAACACTGATCAAATGTACTCGTACTTGTACCTAGTTAGTCGGTTACTAAGTTCTGTTACTAGAGTTTTCACTAAATAAATAGGAATAGGTAGCAACATTTTAATCATTCATGTACATAATTTAAAAGCTTATTTAATAGTCAATAGATTAAAATATATTGAATTCAAAATTAGTGTCGCAGTTTTTCAGAATTCTTTATAACACTCGGAAAAAGGCGTGAAAAATATGCGTCAGAATTACACTCCTTGTTCATGTTGATTTTAAATCCTATTTATTTTTAATCACGTTTAAGACGCACCAGTCTTGCAGAACTCGGTAGCTATATTCTTTAGCTTCAATTTGGTATATGTATAGTTCACGTGGGTCTATCTGATAAAATACTAGACTAAACGTTGCACGTCTGCTTGTTCCATAGCAGTCTAAATCTATGTCTTTTGTGCAAAACTTAAAAATAGGCAATGTTTCAAATGGGAATATCTGTGGGATAAAATAGCAAGAAAATTAAATGGTGGTCACGCAATTACCTCTAATAAACAGGTTTCTTACAAACAAGCAATGGAACCTTCTAAACAAAGGTGCAATATTTATTTGATGCCCTTTTGTAAAGTGTAATTTTCTTAAATTTACCGCGTGCTTGCGTCTTCAGGCAATCTTGTGCTTTACAAGGACTTTCAATATATTTTACATCTGATTTGTATATTATTATACCATATTATGTTCATTAGAAATTAGGCTATTAAATAATCACTTTAAATTTTTATTTAAAACTTTATTTTATATTTTATCAGTCAGAAATCTGGTAACAGAACTTAGTAACCAACTAGGTACGAAACGTGTCAAGCTAGTAGTACAAGTTCGGAAAGTTTGTCGAAAAATAAATCCTGGGATAATTGTTCATTCGAGGTGGCCCACTACTGCTAATAGGATTTAAGATTGTATGTCAGCTCCCCGAGACCCACTGTTAATCTGCGGATTCTAACAGAGTTTATTGTAAAAGTATATGCTCCCATGTGGTTTGAAATCGAGACTCAGCCTCTTTGTGTTCACGATGCCAAACATCTCTCATCATCATACTATCGATATTAGAGCAATGACTTAAAAAAATTGTTGATCCAGTTATGAGAGGCATGGCTATTTCGGTCACCTTGAAAATATTTTATTATCGATGTTGGCACATGACTCAAAACCTGTCAGAATCTTAGCTTTAAAAAAGATACTTGAACTGAGAGAAAAACAAACCACGTCTTTCAGACTTATTCGGCAATTTGTCGTACCAAAATTTAATATGAATGCCCAATTGTACACAGAATTGATAAATTTGAATCAAGTTAGTTTAACTGAACCTCCCTTCCTTAACCATATATCAACACAAATTATCTCGGAGTGCTTAGAAAATCCGGATGCGACGAAACGAAAGGCATGATTTTATCTCATATTCAGCACTTTCCTTGTCACACACAAGCAACTGAAAGATGCATAAAAATCGTAACTGAAGCTGCTGCTGTAGTATGTGGACAACTAAGAAGAGATGGTTTCATCAGAACAAAAGAAAAGTTATGCCACTCTTTAACACAAATATCTTCCTGTTGTACTCTTGTACAAGGCTGCTCTGTAACATAAAATTCCACATATTTCAGGCTCTCTAATGTTTTCAATTGCACCGATTTCATGAAAACAATGATGTAAACGGAGTTTTTATTCTTTCAATATATATGTTAACCACAGTTTATGCAGTTTTAATCATTTTCAAACGATTTTAACCCATAATGATAGTCATACTAAAAACAAGCCTTTTAAAAATTTCAGTGGCCTTGGGGCAGTACAAAGTTCATGAATTTGGAAAAGTCGTCATAATATATTTTATTCATTTTGTTATGGAGCATCTTTTCCCATGTAACCCATTTCGATAAGCAAAAAAATTAAAAATCACTCCACCCTAGTAGTCATTCAGTAATTGAATAGTAAAAGTCAACAATTACTTATATTATGCTTTATTCGTCGCTGTATAAGTACGTACCAACTATAGTCTTAGCATAGCTAGTTCAAATCATTATCTATTTTATTGTAGTCTAGATATCCTTGTCGACATGAAAGTTATAAGGAACACTTTGCATAATAGTATTTTAATCGTGACATAATAAAGAGCTTTATCTACACTCATATTGTAAGTTCTCTAAAACGTGTTCGAAAATGGTAGGCAATGGCTAGCATTACCACGACCGATTTTACTATGATAAGCTTATTATCCGTAGCAGTAACGTAATTTTAACTTTTCATGCTCAATTATTGATGTGCTATGAGTTTTGATAACATAATGTACACCTGCACCCTCCCGGGGATCCGCCGACAGCCCGACACGCGCCCGCGCGACCGCCGGCACACGAGAGTTGGCCATGGTGGCGGTGCAATGGCGGCCATTCTATGGTTCCCGAATAAGGCATTTAGAATAAATAATATGAGTTTAGATAAAGCAGTGTATGCAACTGTACGTAATTAGGCCTTAAAACACTCGTGTGATCTACATCGTGTGACATAACCGACCATTTCGAATGCCTTATAACCTGCTGCCTCTATATACTTGAGTAACTTAAATCTCCCGGTGGATTAATAATGCTGGCGCCGCCGCCGTGAGTGTTCTATACTATAATATTGTAAGAAAATCCATTTTATCTACACTCATATTGTAAGTTCTCTAAAACGTGTTCGAAAACGGTAGGCAATGGCTAGCATTACCACGACCGATTTTACTATGATAAGCTTTTTATCCGTGGCAGTAACGTAATTTTAACTTTTCATGCTCAATTATTGATGTGCTATGAGTTTTGATAACATAATGTACACCTGCACCCTCCCGCGCGTCCGCCGACAGCCCGACACGCGCCTCCCCGACACAATCGAGTTGGTCATGGCGGTGCAATGGCGGCTATTCTATGGTTTCCGAATACGGCATTTTGGATAAATAATATGAGTGTAGATAAAGCAGTGTATGCAACTGTACGTAATTAGGCCTTATTACGTAACAGTTACATAAACTACTATAGCATAGTCGGACATGCTCAAATATGCGATCATAAAAGCTCCATCGAAAGTATGCGCTTGTAGTTCGTTCTGCAAAGTCTGAATTCAAGCATGAAATTAGACGAGTAGAAAAACTAATTTAAAATGTACCAATTCATGTTAAGCGATAGTTTTATGTTACTTTTTAGGATTCCGTACCCAAACGGTAAAAACGGAACTCTATTACTAAGACTCCGCTGTCCGTCTGTCACCAGGCAGTATCTCTTGAACCGTGATAGTTAGATAGTTGAAATTTTCACAGATGATGTATTTCTGTTGCCGCTATAACAACAAACACAAAAAAATGGAATAAAATAATAAAACAAAAATGATTTTTGCCGTTTTTATAGATAATGGTACGTACCCCTTTGTGCGCAAGTCCGACTCGCACTTGGCCGGTTTTATGTATAAATTAGTAATTCAAATAGTAGAAAAATAATACGATTTTTTTTTTCTAAAATGGACATAAATTTGTAGGTACGTATGTGTTGCTCCTTTTTTTGGCTTCAAAAATACATGAGTTACACATTGTATAATTAAGATTTCAGTCCTTTTCTTGAAAGTCAGTAGTTACTACGTATTATCGTATCGCTCCACATTTCCGAATCTAGACGTAACAATGCCCCTTTGTAAGCATTATCCGAGTCGTTTTGCTCGCATGCTAATGCACGCTTTGTGTCCTGGCTACTATTAGCCTGTTTGCTATCTGTAACAGATTTCACTAGCTAGATGCACTAGATTCTAAAAATAGGCACACAAAAGAATAGTCTTAAGAGCAAAGACAACATTTAAGAAATATACTTACCAACGAAGCATATTTCAGTGTACGAGTACATGAGATGAGACCGCCTCGCGCCTGTTGTTACCTAGTTCTTATCACTGTATCGCTGTATATTTTCCTCTTTTCTCATGGTGCACAATAAAGAATATTTATTATTATTATTATTTGGTTTCTTTTGTTTTTCTTTTTTTAAGAGGGTACTGTGATTATTATGCGGGCCATATTATTATGAGTTAGGCACCCTAAAACGCTAGGTTTTGCGGTCTCCCAAATGAGTCTTTGAAAAATTGGTCGAAAAACCAACGTCTCTTTAGTAGTACTATCAGCTGAAGATTTCCAAACCCAATTTATCAATGAAGTCATTCATAATTTGCGTATGTATTTTTGCAGCCTACCGTAGTTAGGGGCCCAATGGAAAGAAAACAAATAAACGCTAGGTTGAGAAAAATACATTTAAAACAAGAGGTTGTAGTTGGACACTACTTACTGCAAATAAAGAACTTACTTACTTACAGTGGTTCCTTAACATGGGATGGGGGTAATTACCCTGCAGGTGCAGGGGTAAAATATGTAGCTTGATTTGACGTATCCCACTTCTAATTTGCCCCCTCATCCCTGGCGACTAGATTTTCCCTTTAACCTTGAAGACCGCGTCAACTTCTTATCGGTTTGTCTCTGCTTTCTTGATTTTGGTAACGAGCTAAAATCCATGTACGCCTAAAGCAATTACTCAAATTTTATAACGCTTATTAAAATTAATCATACCATATAGAAATGATTTATATAACTGGAAGTGGTTATATAAATCATTTCTTTTGCATTCCTCTCTAATTATTCTACAATGCGTACGGTTTCAATAAGAAGCAGTCGTAACCCACATAGCTGTGTCGACCACACGTCACATGTAGCCCGTCAATAATACATTTGACGAGATAATGCTCAGTTGACACCTTAGCATAATGTATACCGACAAACGAAGTGGCTTTTATATACAGGAGGACTTTTAAAAATCTGTTAAAACGTCAAAAAACCTATTAGACGGAGAGCTGGCCACGTCAGATATGACACAATAATGAGAGCAACGAAACCCATGTAGTTAGTTTGCTATACTATGCTTATTTCTAGATCCGGACATCTGGCAGCTGTAAAGTGGTGGAGGTCAAAGAATGCAAATAACTTGAAGAAAACAAATACTAGAGTAATGGGTTTAATGAAATATTATGGGAAATTATGTAATTAATTAGGTTATATCATATCCGGAAGGGGAAAAGTCTCTTGGGGGAAAGTAGTGCCAAATGATGTAAAATGCAATTTTTAGTTAGTCGCCTACTGTTTTTGTTTCCGCAATAATATACAATGGTTTTGAATCTTATGTTAAAATATAGGCCCTGTCCTCTATAAATTACACAACTTTGGCATTTTTTACCTATTTTGGTATTACTTTTTTCCAACTTAAAAACTTTGTTGGTGTGTCACTCCGACATCCACCCATTAAAAGCTGCCAGATGCCCGGATCTAGCAATAAGGATGGTAAAGCAGTCCAACTAGACAGGTTTCATTGCTCTCATTGCGACCGAAGCGAAATGGGCTACACTCTGTCCGACCGCCGACCGCCCGGATAGCTTGACGGTTCAGAGAGCATGGGACGACATTCTCTGCAAACTGACGTTAAAAAACCTACAACATGAAGCCTCGGGAGTCGACTTGGCGCACCTCAAGGCAATATCAAACCCTGAATCGGGTGCGTGGTTGCATGCCTTGCCGTCCCCACAACTTGGGACGCTGCTCGATAATAACTCTCTTAGAATCGCAGTGGCAACGCGCACCGATGCATTTGCGGAGCTATGCTAGAAGAGAACGGCCATCACGGGCCTAGTTGCCAGAGATGCGCCGGTCGGTTCCCGAGACACCACTCCCTTAACGAGATTATTCGGCGGACAATGGTTTCAGTAAACGTCCCATGCTTACTCGAACCGCCGGGCCTTTCCCGATCCGACGGCAAAAGACCAGACGGGCTCACCCTAATCCCCTGGCTGAGAGGGCGCTGTCTTATTTGGGATGCAACATGTGTCAGCACATTTGCTGCATCCCACTTAAGACACACACTGAAGACAGCAGGGTCAGCGGCAGAAGCTGCCGCCAAAAACAAGCACGCAAAATACGCAGCCCTAGGGTCAACATACGACTTTGTTCCCGTGACTGTAGAAACAGCCGGGCCCTGGGGCCACGAGGCGCGTGACTTGTTCCACGAACTTGGAAGGCGGCTGAGGGAGAGAGGCAGCGACCCCCGTTCTGGGTCATGGCTCGTCCAACAGTACTCCATCGCAATACAATGCGGGAACGCCGCGAGTGTGATGGGGACTTTTGGACCGGGCATGACGCAGAACGGGTTTTAGTTAATTAATTTGTATCTTTTGTTTATAATCTTTTGATAAATGTATTATGAATGATTAGTTATAAGATGACTTCTTTCACTGTTAAATAAATTTTTCAGTAAGTACCTGAGTTACGTATAAATAATGCTACCCGTTTGAAATACGTCAAAGTAGCCACAAAATTTCCCAAAGTCAACCACTTTTACGGTACTAACACGATCAAACAAACACAATGGTATTTTATACAGTCGTGACATAATAAGAGCTTTTCAGTCAAGTACCGTGCTGAGTGGCCTAAGTAAGGTACGAGATTGAAAAGCTTGATTATTGAGTAAGCCATTAATAACTAATTTTAGTGATTAATGGTCACTATTCTAATATGTAATATTACTCACCTTCATTCCAACTCATTAAATTATTCATATGATAGACAGAATATGATAGAAAAGAGATAAACCATTACACTAGACAATTGTACCTACTTTCTATGATGCAATAAACATAATAAACAGACATCGCGCTACTAAAGCAATAACATGTCGTGTCGTATTGACGGGCATTAAAGGTAAACCGTTATTATTGCACTATTGACCAGTTGACCACCGCATGTATGCCGGTAGCGATATAATCTAATATGAATTGACTTGATAATGTCAGTCTAAGATAATTCTGTCCCGACTTGGCAGCATCTGTGTATGGCAGTTTCGATTGGTGGAATGACAAGATTTAGTCATTCAATTAAGGTTCAGAAACCCTAATTGGTCACCGCCCGAAAGGATACATACCATATTCTCATATCATATTTTCGTAGGGATTTAACTTTGGTTTATGGCGGTACACGCACATGTTGCCGTTTAAATACCAAGTATATTTAAACTAGCGCGATTGTACTCTTGTAACTAGGGTTTGCTCCTGGAACTCGTTTTCTATACAAATCCAGTACCGGAACCGGGAATTCCCGGTTCTCGCCATACAAAATCAGAACCGGGAGCATTCCCTACTTGTAACGTTCTTTTGATTACTCTCGCGACTACATATGATTTTAGTTATCCTTAGCCCACCAGGGCCTCGATTCGACATGCCAAACTGTGAGACGTGGATGTCACACTTGTATCGCTAGTGGATAGAGTGAAATCCATCTGTCCACACGTGTCCACACCTAACTGTCAAGCTGTCAGTAGGTCTCGCTAGAGCATTTTGTCTATGGCTATGGCTATGGCCACCGTTTTAGATATCACTCTTGAGTGATTCCACCCAAATTTCAACTGTCACAAAAGTGTGATATCATAGTTGTCTCGCAAGCGACTGTTAGTTATGCCATGTCGAATCGAGCCCTGCTTAGCATGTACAAAAAAAGACATGAATCGAAAATTACACTAGACTGTCAAGTGTATGGATTAAGCAATATCAGACAGGATAAGGTTGCAAAAAAACTCCAAATAACAAGCTTTATGGTTTCAGGCGGTCTAAGAACTTTCATCTAACAGGCAAATTAACTTAACAAAACCTAACCTAAGGATAATCTAATCTTCCTCCCCTATGAGATGATTACCTCGGTTTTATGCCGACATTTTTCTTTCAGAGAGTTTCCTTAAGTCATCGTATAAATCAGACTGAAGTTGCTTCTGCAGCAAAGCTAAGACTTGCGCCATCTATACATATAATAAAGCTGAAGAGGGTCGAAAGTCTGTACATGGAAGATAATCGAAAAAAAGTTGGCTGGGGATACTTAGAATCGATAACAGAACACGTTCCAACAATTTTTAGAATTTTTGTCTGTTTATCTGTTTGTCTGTTTATTTGACCGCGCATCACGTGAAAACGGCTGAACGGATTTTGATGAAATTTTGTATAGATATAGTTTGAGTCCTGGTAAAGGATAATATATAGTTTTAATCCCGAAAATCAACCCTGGTGGGGGTGAAAATGGGGTTGAAAGTTTGTATGGAGAATTTTTAACCGCTGAAACGATTTAGATAGAAATGAGTATGGAGATAATTTGAGTCTCGAGAAACGTCAAAGGATAGTTTTCAAACCCTTGTGGGGGTGAAAAGGGGGTTGGAAGGTGGTATGAGGATTTTTTTGAACCGCTGAACTGATTTAGATGAAAATTGGTATAGAGATAGTATGGGTCTCGAGAAATGACAAAGAATAGTTTCTTTTTCAAACCCCCCCACATCTTACTTTCGAACCGTAGGTCCAAAAAATTGAAAAAAAGAATGGAAGTGACGCCTGTTACCCGTCGATGCTTTAAATTTACCTTTACCCGCTCTTAAGAAATATTTGAAAATGTCATGAATGTCAAAGGGTTATTGCAGGTTCGAGGACTATATATGACGTACAAAGATGCATGGCCCAAACCAAAAAACTACTACAAAATCATCTAACATTTATAGGACACCGTTTAGGTAGGAAATAGTAGTTTATGTAACTGTTACGTAATAAGGGTCCTTAAAACATGAGTGTGGTTTTCATAATAAGATCACACGAGTGTTTTAAGTCCTAATTACGTACAGTTGCATACACTGATTTATCTACACTCATATTATTTATCCTAAATGCATTATTCGGAAACCATAGAATGGCCGCCATTGCACCGCCATGGGCAACTCGATTGTGCCGGCGGTGGCGCGGGCGCGTATCGGCGGCCGCGCGGGAGTGTGCAGGTGTACATTATGTTATCAAAACTCATAACACATCAATATTTGAGCATGTAAAGTTAAAATTACGTTACTGATACAGATAAAAAGCTTATCATAGTAAAATCGGTTGTGGTAATGCTAGCATTGCCTACCGTTTTCGAACATGTTTTAGAGAACTTACAATGTGAGTGTAGATAAACATATCAAACGTTTTGTGAAGCAGTCAGATTAGGATTTATTTTTCTTTATAATTAAACAATAGGTACATTATTTGTCTCTCAACCTGTTTTGATATGTCTTCTTGAAGAACTACGCCTTATTTTGTATCTTTAAGATCTAATAATGTATTACTGTTTTGAAAAAAATAAGTCCCGTCGAATTTCTTTTCGGTTATAATACTTCTTGGGCCAGAGGTGTAGGGTTAGAACCGGTGGTAGTTTTGGAACGAAGTTCCTTATCGGACGGTTCGCGGATCCGGCCAAGGCGAAAAAAAGTCACGTGACAGTCACGAAAAAACGAACGAACGAAACGAACCTCACGAAAACGCGACATACATACGATTGAGAAACATGTAAAATGGAATGGAATAAAAAATATATAAATAGAATAAAGTGAAGTGTAGTGAAATTGAGAAGTGACAAAGTGATAAAAGTGAAAAAACCTTAAAAGTCGAGAATTTTAAAAATGTCAAAAATGTCAAAATTTCCAAAATTTCCAAAATTTCCAAAATTTCCATAATTTCCATAATTTCCAAAATTTCCAGAATTTCCAAAATTTCCAAAATTTCCAAAATTTTCAAAATTTCCAAATCATCCAAAATTTCAAAAAAATACAAAATTAAAACCACAAAATTTACGAAAAATTCAAAATGAAATAAAATTAAATAACATAACTTCGTTCCAATCGCACTCGATTCACATACTTTCCACGACACTCACGTATTTTATTTTTCTCTGACGTTCATTAGTGCATTGTAATGTGCTTATCCCGGAAATCACCCCTTAAGGATTACTAATTCCAATTCCAGAAAATCCCCAGCCAGGTTATACGTAGCCTATAAAAATTCAACGTCTAAAAGGGGGGGCAAATTTAACTCAATCGAGGGTAGCCACTACGCTCGATTGAGTTAAATTTGCATGGGTCATGGAACTCCCAAGTGCACCTCAAATAGAAAAAAAATCATTTCTGCATTTGTGACCCCCCCCCCCCCCCCCCCCCCCCCAATTTCAACCGCTGCTTTGACTGATTTGACGGGAGGATCGATTTGGATGATATTTGCAGTAGACATAAACGTATAAAAACAAAAGTGGTCCTGTATCGTCCGATATACACCTACTATACTCTCTATGTCGTTTATTCTGCCAAAAAAAATTAATAAAAAAAAGGATTCATTTATGAGTGTAGTTTCATTTAGTGGTAATTGTAAAATATTTTATTAGGACTACTGTCCTCTAGCGTATCCATCTGTCAACTTTACTTCAAGTTCCGCCTCCAGGGTAGCGGGAGAGAAATTAGGGGTGAATTAGCCGCTTACTGACACAGACCGAACTCCACGCGGGCGGAGCCGCGGGCACAGCTAGTTTCTCAATAAACCTGCCGGGCGGAGGGCTTATAAGAAACAATGTGATTTGACCACAGAGATAACACTATCATTTAGTTATTAATTGTCACAGCCCATTAGCCACTACAACTTATTTACAGTATTTTGGTTAAATTAAAGCAACATCGCATGCTGCGCGAGCGCAGAAAGCGTGGCGCCCGCTGGAGCGCGGCGCACGCGTCGCGTGATCTCTTTAGAGATCTGCTCTAAACACTGGCTGGTGCTCGTTAGGATAACATCCAGCCTTTGACACGAGAATACTGGCGATGACAGCTATTGGGTACTTCACAGCAGGTTCGGCAAGCGAAGACACGGTAAGCCAGATGGTCCGATGACATTCGAAAAATTTGAATGGATTGGCCTAACACCGCACAAGACAGGATAAAATGGCTCGCCTGGAAGAGATCTTTTACCCGTGAAGGGTCCAAACCAGAATTTTTTTTAACATATTTAGTTACTTAGGTATACATAATATATAAAATAAATACTTCACAGCAGGGCCGTAGCTGGGGGGGGGCATTATGGAGCTCCACCTCACGGCAGTGTTGGCATTTGAAGAGTCTCCAAAAAGGCATTTGCATAATTTTTTCTATAAAATGTAAATATTTACCTCCCCTCCTTGTATCACTCCGCAAACATCGTTATCTGAAACAACAAATTGCTCATAAGAAATGCGCACGAAACTATAATACAACCAATAATGTCTATGTCTCTATTGAAATTGGTAAAACCCATCGCTTGAACATACAGTCGTATGAAGAAAGCTTTAGTACAGTGAACAGTCGGCAGCAGAAGTTACTGTTCCATCGATCATGATACGACTTTATTTTTAAGATTATAACAGCGCGTGAATGTCAATTTGAACACCGCGCCCGCTTAGCTCCTTCTGCTGCTGACTGTACTAAGTTCTAATTTAGTCAGTAAATATTGATAGAATGGTTTGTTTAGTAACATAAAAGTGTGTGAGTATGTAATTAATTACCAAAGTTTATTTTAAATGCTCTTTTAAAATAACCTTTGGGTAGTTTGTTGATAAATATTTTACTCGTATACGTATTTTTCTTTGATAATTAAACCAACCGGATGCGAGACGCGCACTAATTTCTATCAGAAAAAGTCTGCCAATTTCGGCGCGGGGGACGAGGAAACGCACACAAATACATTTAACACTAATGCATGTTCCATTGACGTCGCTACACACGCACACGATAAAATTATCAAACACTAGCATAAAATATACTCACACAAGTACAAACACATACACAGACAACCTGTCCGTGAACGAGATAATGTCATCTTTAAGTAAACGTACCCAGTGCGAGGAACGTGTCGATAATAATATACTTAAGTATCGATATTTGTGACGTTTTCAAGTCAAAGGTACATCATTGTCGGTTGTTAATAGAGTTAATTTCTAAATGATTTTTTTATGGTAACGCCTTATTGACAACCGATAATGATGTACCTTTGACTTGAAAAGGTCACATTTTATTGTAGATTTATTTATCGTATGCCTACATGTCACTGGATATAGATAGGCATTTCTTCCCTAGGGTAGTGGGAAAGCAGATGATGAAGAAAATCCAGTGAGTGCTGCGAGGTCCAGGTAGGACAGTAGGGCTGCCAAGTTTGTAACTCTTTTAGCACCACGATCACGTGTAGGGTTGTCTAAGGTGTTTCCTACGGACGCAGAGAAACATTGATCGTAGGTTAGTTATAATTTTTGTTTCTTTACCAAGTATAAGGTTTAGCTATTGATAAAATTATAATGTTAAGTTGTGATTAAATATCAAGTTTTTCTACCAGAATATTACTTACAATGTTAGTATTCTACGTAAGTTAGTTTGTCTATTTGTTCAGGACAAATCTTGCAAGCTGATTTAGAATAACTTTTATATTATCAATTTAATATTTTGATGTGTATTTGCTTTTATACAATACAATTATTTTTATTTCAGAATATAGATGCCATTTGGTTAGTAACACACAAAAACAAAAACAAATAAAAAGATTATATTACTAATGTTAGTACTTACTTGCTAAAAACTTATCAACGAAATAATACAATCTACAACTATGGGGAGCGCGAAACGTGCAGCTGCGTCCATCTACGCAGCAACGCGGAGTCCCCGCGGAGGGTTTTATATTTAGTGGAAAATACTACAAATTGGAAACAAATAACTATTAAAATGAAACAATTAACTGCAAAGAACTCTGGAACATCGCGGGATTCGAACCCACGTGTTTAGATTACCGTTCCAATGTGCTTCCAATTACACTAGACGTTCCTCTATCCACCTCAGTGAATTTTTCACTGCATCTATTTCCAATATGTGTTTCTATTTCTATTATCTCTTCTTCATTTTCTATTATAAATAAAAAGTATAACATACTGCTAATGTTAATATCGACATTTCTTTTTGTGCTGTCCCATCACTAAAACTTACCTGTACAGTGGCAGTTAAATAGGCACTTTTAATTTCTGACTCTGGTCTCTGCCTAACCCACGGAGTATCTTTTAAGTGTATTGCCTAACCTGTCATAACAGAGAGTTCTAAACCAGAAGAGGCCTTAGGTATCATTTCCCCTCTGTCAAAAGTATTGGCAGGAAAATCTAGTACATCTATAAAAACTATTTCAATAATCGATGTCACGCACTTTCGTCATCGCTGTCAATGGATAACAAGCTCCGCGAAAATGCCCTTATGCGCTGTTTTTGGATGTAAAAAATGTTATATTTCGTCTAGTTTACAAAAAGATGAAATGCCATTTCAGATGTAAGTAAAGTTTTACTTTATTTATCATTACTTTCGTAATAAAAGATTTAACCTAAATCGAAAATCAAGCTTCGTTTACAGAATCGATTCAAAGACAATCGCTTTCTTTCTGACGGGCAGTAACTATTTGACGTTTGACACTTCTCCATATTTAACGCGCTTAAGGATTGCTGTATTCTATATTTTGTTTGAAAATACAATCAAAAATGATCCTTGGCTTTTTTTGTTTGACATTTGCAAAGACTGCATCCAATAATGAACCATATGTTAACAGTTGTACAGTCGACTATCTATTGCTCCATTTAGTGTTATGAAGTATAAAAAGAATATGTCAAATATGTTTGGTGTTTTCAAGTCAAAGGTACATCTTTGTTGGTTGTCAATAAAGCGTTGCTGTCATAAAAATTCATTTAGAAATAAACTGTATTAACAACCGACAATGATGTACCTTTGACTTGAAAACATCACATGCGTGCTACCTCGCCCCCCTCAGATTTTGGCAGACTTTTTTGTTTGGAAAGATGAGGCGAAGCGTACTCCATTTAAAGAGCTTTATGTGTCATAACAATGACAATGAATGACATAATGGCGGACGTATTTCTGCCGCACTGGAGTCGATTACTCTTGTTTGCAATATTTCACTTACCTCCCTCGATGTAATCGTGTACATAATTGCATACCCAATTTATGAATGAATTCATTGATAAATTGGGTATGCACTTATGAACCCGATGGTACAATGCACTATGAAGAGTCAAGTTTAAAAATTACCCTAAAGCAGATGTAGTACCATTAAGTGGCAACACTTTTTGATTGACAATATTTTTTAGTTTTTTGCTAATTTCGTGCACTATTTGATGATATTTAGACGTAATTATACTTACAGATGAAAAGAAACGTTATCCTTATGTAAACTAGATAATTCAGATCTTTTCTTACATGAAAACACGCAGCAATTCGGCATTTTTACCTCAGATCGTTCCGGGCTGACTGACATTCATTGAATGGCGTTTGACGCGCGACAACTAGTTTTATATAACCGCTACGACCAGTGGTCTTGTACTTTTGGCAGAGGGGGACGCCTGACAATTACCACTCCATTGGTTTATTTCTCTGAGGTATTTTTAGACTTCTTGCTAAGAAATTATAATAAGTAACTAATGGAAAGTCTTAGAGAATTCAACCAACCGGAGCGGCCATGTCTGTCATTTTCTATATAAAAAAACTGCCGATTTTTGCGGGGGAGGGGAACGTCAAATGTATGGCTGGCTATTCTTACGTAACGTACAAAAAGCCACGTGAGATAAATATTTTTTATTAATTTTTTAAAGGCAGAGGGGAACGCCTGTCAATGGCCGCTCCGGTTGGTTGAATTCACTAAGTGGAAAGTAGACTATTTACAGTATTTATGCCAATCTTCATAAAAGGTTTAAAAAGGTCGGCAAAGCGCACATGACGTGACATCTCTAAAGTTATATAGGCTTTACTTGTTTTCGGTTTTCAGTATACGTGGTAAAACTGTAGATGTGACGTTTCGGAATAGGGCAGTAGGTTGCGTGATGGCAGTGTCAACATTAGGATCCATTCACCTTTGCACCCGGTGAACTCCGCCCGCCTTCGTACCGGTAAAGCTGCGGTCATAAAATCGATCGAATACAATGTTACTTCAAATTATTATATTACTTTTGAAGTAATATAATAAGTGAGTAAGTATAAAATACAAAGTTCAAATATACGATGGAGCCGCAAATTTGTGCAATGTCCACATTGCGGCTTTTTAATATAAAATTTTATTGAAACCAAGTTATTACATATTTTATAAAAAATGTCAACTTAAAACTAACTTATAATTTAAGAATTTAAAATCACATATCAATGCGGTTTTTTTGACAAAAATATGTGAACACGACACGACCTGTTTCTGTTAAAACCGATTTTCGTTAAGTTTTGTCAGTTTTGACTAAACTGCTCATAACTAGGAAACTAGAATCGACAATGAGGTCCCTTTCAGTAAACTCGTACACAATTAGTTAGAATAATGAAATTGAAAAAAAAACTACCACTTCAACGAGCTTTTTCGTCCTAAATGATCTCCGACAGCGGAGCACAGATTGTAGATATTGTATAAAATACTGTCCGAAAAGACTTTTAAATGGATCAAGTTATTAATATTATTATGGCTTTCGACAGATACTACGTTCTACATTATCCGATAACTCAATAACACCGCCTTATAGGATACTGAAATACTTTCAGGTTGAATAAACCTGCTCGTTCTTTGACTTTGAACTTTGTTTCAAACAACTTAAGAGTTATTATGCTAAATTCGGCATAGGTGATTGACATACTGATGTATGTTTTACCGACAAGTTACAGGCTGAATGGGTTGCATGGGTCAAATTGCCTATTTTGTGGAATTATACAATTTTATTGACATTGATTGATGTCTAAGGCGAAAAATGTCGTAGTGAAAATGATTTTTAAGTTTTTGGCTTCATTATTGTAAAACGAATTTAAGTAGACTACCCTACTTAAATTCGTTAATTTTAAATGTTATCAAAACAATTTATTTTTTTGAGTTACATAAATAAACGTTTCGATTATAAATTGATAATTGGGCATTTCTTATTCTTACGTTTTTCTGTGCGAGTGGTAAGAATTGAGTATATTTAAAAACTAAATCAGTAATCTGTATATTAATTCATTTAGCAAATGACATCAAGCATTATGTTTTAATATAATTTTTACATACAAAAAATAAAAATATGTAAAAAAAAACCACTCAAGTCCAAAATGTCACGGACCGTGTAGTGTGAGAGTAGCGGAAATTGAAATAAAACATTTTTTTCCGAAGGTATGTTATGCCCATTGGCAAAATATTACAGCAATTATGCAAGATTAACCTAAATTCTATAAAATTAATAAAAAAATATTCAAATAATAATCACTATTTGTGATTTTGATCAACATAAAGTTTGTGAGTAGTTTTTGTGTCACGGCCATGTGCCATACTACAAAACTACGGTACTTGGTAGAAAAGTATCCTTGATGTTGGCAACCCTCTTTAAATATTTTTGGAACAGCTACACTGACTTCTTGTCAGATTTGCAAATGGCTGAACGTAGTGTGCATCTCGCAAAAAAATTCTTCGCATTTATTTGAAAAAAAAAACCGGCCAAGTGCGAGTCGGACTCGCGCACCGAGGGTTCCGTACAAACCTGTAGGTATATAAGTAAAAGTTGACGTAGAAGTTTGATTTTGTTACAGCTGAAAGGTATTATAGACCTGAGTATTTGATATGAATTTCAATTTAATACCTCTACGCGTTTACGAGGAAAAAGGTAGTAAGTTTAAAATTTAAAAAAATATTTTTTGTATGATTTTACTAAAAATGTCTACTTTTTGTAATTTTTCCTTTGTCTGTGCTATATGACATTTCTTCGTGCCAAGTTTCAAGTTTCTGAGTTTACGGGAAGTACCCTTTAGGTTTTGAGTTTCTTGCAAGTACTCAGTTTCAAAATATGCAACTTAAATTGCTATTTATTTTGATTGCGTTGACATAAAAGTTTGGTTTTGCTACATCTGAAAGGTCCTTTAGCCCTGAGTATTTGACATGAATTTCAATTTAATACCTCTACGCGTTTACGAGGAAAAAGGTAGTAAGTTTAAAATTTAAAAAAATATTTTTTGTATGATTTTACTAAAAATGTCTACTTTTCGTAATTTTTCCTTTGTCTATGCTATATGACATTTCTTCGTGCCAAGTTTCAAGTTTCTGAGTTTACGGGAAGTACCCTTTAGGTTTTGAGTTTCTTGCAAGTACTCAGTTTCAAAATATGCAACTTAAATTGCTATTTCTTTTGATTGCGTTGACATAAAAGTTTGGTTTTGCTACATCTGAAAGGTCCTATAGCCCTGAGTATTTGACATGAATTTCAATTTATTACCTCCACACGTTTACGAGGAAAAAGGTAGTAAGTTTAAAATTTAAAAAAAAATTTTTTTGTATGATTTTACTAAAAATTTCTACTTTTTGTAATTTTTCCGTTGTCTATGCTATATGACGTTGCTTCGTGCCAAGTTTCAAGTTTCTGAGTTCACGGGAAGTACCCCGTAGGTTTTGCGAGTGCCAAAAAACTCTAATATTTGCAGCATAAACGACTGTATCTTTTGATTGCGTTGGCTTTTAAGTTTGATTTTTTCACAGCTCCAAGGGACAATAGACTTGAGTATTTAATATAAATTTCAGCTTGATACCTCCACGCGTTCCTGAGAAAAATGGTCTTGACAGACAGACAGACAGACAGACAGACAGACAGACAGACAGACAGACAGACGGACAACAAAGTGAACCTATAAGGGTTCCGATTTTTCCTTTCGAGGTACGGAACCCTAAAAAAGGACAACCTTAACACGTCAACGCCGTGTACGAGTTTTGAACGTAAGTACCAATGTCACGCTTTTGTTTAAAACAATTTTTTATAGGTAATATAATGTAGTTTAAGATAATTACTTAAGATTTTCAATACCACGGTAGTCTTTTAGGTTATACCGAACACGTTTCAAATTGTCACGACCATGGTATGAAAATAAAGTCACGGCCGTGGACTTCTTGAGTGCATGGTCGTGACATATATAATGCGTGGTCGTGACAAAAAGTTCATTTTGTTATTATTTATAGTTTTTATTGCTTTATATGCATATAAGTTTTAGTATAACCTTTTAAGATATATCAATTTACCGCTAATTATATTCTGCAGATGGTACAAAAGAAAAAAACTGCAGAAGAAAAAAAGAAAGCAAGGCGAGATTATGAAAAAAGGCGACGCGCAAAAATAAAAGCAGATCCTGTCAAGTACGCGGAAGCAAAGGAAAAAGAACGAGCACGGCGCCAACGAAGGAAGGAACAGAAGAAAATCTTGTCAATAAATGATTTATCACGTCGTGATCAGAAGGCACAACGACTGAAATGGCGTGAACGTACCAAAAAATGTCGAGCATTAAAAAAATGCAGAGAACGTGGGTTGCAACTAATCAGGGAGAACACTCCTCCCTCTGATTTGGAAATTAATGAAGCCCTGGCACCAGATCTCATTGTTTCTTCACCAATGAAAGAGCGTGATTTACTACCAGAGGCGGAGACTTGCAGTTACGATTCGCCTACCATATCGCAACGAGGTGGAACTCCTTCATCCACCAGTTCTAGAGACAGTGTAATGAGTAGACAAAGGCGCCACGCGTTAAAAGAACACAAACAACGCAGAAAACTAACCAATGTTTTAATAATGAAGCAAAAGGAAAAAATAAAAGCGCAGCAGAGAGCAATACATAATCTTCAAACCAAAATGAAGAGGCTGGTAATGAAGCTTTCTCAAATCCCGACAGAAGCTAAAAAAAAGCAAAGAGTTTTGAAAGAAACATGGCGTCGTCGTAAATTATCCGTTCAGAAGTTTTTAGAGAGTGATGAAAATTCTATGATAAGTCCCGGGATAAAAGATACAATTACGCGTTGCAAAATAAAGAAACAGAAAAGGTACCTTACTAACTCTATGGAAAACCTTCACAAAAAGTACAATGCTGTATCAGACAGAACATTGCGTGTGAGCTATGCAAGTTTTTGCCGTTTGCGTCCGTTTTGGGTTGTTAAAAGAAAATTAACTGAACGCGATACCTGCTTGTGTGTACTTCACGAAAATTTTGATATGATGCTTAAAAGACTACAAGCTTTAAATATCATACAAAATGGAGACACTGTAATAAAAAGTGTGGTATGCGACATTCACTCATATAGCTGCATGAGTCGTAAATGCTCTCATTGTCTTAATAAAGTTCCTAACTTTATGACTTTCGAAAACGAAGAGATTTCTTACCATCAATGGGTGAGTCTAACTGAAGAACGAAATATAAAAGGCACTACTAAATCGATTAGAAGAACAATTAAATCTAGACTTACAATTGACAAAAAGGGGCTAGTTGAAGCTTTTCTGGAAATTCTGCCAAGGTTTCTCATCCACACATTCAATATGCTTAATCAATATGATGCAATTACTCAATTAAGAAAAAAAATAACTGCAGGGGAAGTTTTGGTAAGGATTGATTTCTCAGAAAACTTCTCCTGTAAATATTTCGCCGAAATTCAGTCTGTCCATTTTGGAGCATCCCGCCAGCAGGTATCAATTCACACAGGAGTTTTATATTACTTTTCTGAAGTCACTGGAAACGTGGATAATATGACCTTCTGTTCTGTTTCTGACTGTCTGCGCCATGACGCGGCCGCCGTATATGCTCATTTGAAGACGGCATTAATGCGTTTGATTGCTAATCAAAATATTAACGTGCTACATATTGTCAGTGATGGCCCTAGCAGTCAATACAAAAACAAGAGCAATTTCTATCTTTTTACTCAACACCTTGTCCGTGTTTTGAATATTACTTCAGCAACGTGGAATTTTACTGAGACAGCACACGGTAAAGGCCCTGCAGATGACGTCGGTGCGACTGTGAAAGAAGCGGCAAATAACCATGTCAAAAATGGTAATGATGTACCGGACTATGAAACTTTTGTCCAAGTTATCAAAGCCAACTGCAACGTTTTGGTGTACGAAGTAAATGAGGAAGACATTAAAGATGCTGATGACTTGCTTCAAACTTCCACTAAAATTTTAAGTATACCAGGCACAAAGAATATGCATCAGTTAACGTGGAGTGCTGAAAAACCTACAATGCTTAATATTAGGGAGCTTTCTTGTGCCTGCTGTGAAATAAAGGATAAATGTTTTCATTTTCCCTGTTCAATACGTCCCATAGTACGATTAACCACTGAACGTGGCCCAGGGTCAAATGTTAGCACGAATAATCCCAATATAATTGAACCTGTAATCGAAAATGTTTCTCCTAAAGCCTCTAATACTGCTTACAAAGAAGGGACGTGGGTAATCGCCAAGTTTTTAGGAAAAAGGAATCGAGTTTCCCTTTTTGTAGGACAAATTGTTACTTTAAATAACGACAACCCTGAGGTCCCTTACTTCATAAAATTTACTAGGAAAAAGTATCATAACGTAATATCAGGAGACACAGTCTTTACCTGGAAAAACAATGATTCTGCAGATCTCTGCGCTGAAGACATCGTTTCTGTGTTGCGAGAACCCACTCTCGGTAGACGGGGAGAACTAATTTTCAAATTTGATTTTTCTTTATTCGATCATCCCATTATGTAAAGGAAATGGTTTTTCTTTAACTTGTTGAATTTAATTATAAGTGATGAGAGAATGGCTGTTTTAAATATAGGATTTCATTTATTTTCAGAGATCAAAAGTTAATTAAGTTTTGTTATTCATTTTTTTTATTGAGATGTTTGATAAGAGTCATATGGTTTATTTTTCTAGAGATTAACTTTCTTTGTAGAAAATTTACTTTTAAGTTGTGTTTTGAGGTATAACGCGGCAATCACTTTAAGTTATGCTCAACTTTTTTGTAAGAATATTTACTAGGGATTCTCAGTTATGTTTAATATTTACTAGTTCTAGGTAATATGTGATATTGAAATACTGCTGTCTGTGATCAGTAAGCTCTAAGAATAAAAGGCTGATTTGTTGTAAAGTTAGACAATAATTACTTCTATGGCCAAGATCTCAATTGTGACTTAACTATTTGAAGAATTACCGAATTACACCGTTGATTAAACCAATATAGTGTTTTATTTATGGCGATTTCACTTTATACTAAAATAATATAAATTTAATAATATGAGTTACTCATATGATGTTCATTAATATTGTATTACAATTAGATTACAGTGAAAATTTAAGACTGTCACATCCATGTCCAGATTGTCACAGCCACATTCAGTAATGTCACGACCGAGGCACAATTTGTCACAACCGTGTTTATGTACCTATTTTTTAAAAGTTTCCTGAAGGTAATAAGCTTGTCCATACACATAAAAAATATGCTTTTGGCATATATTTTTAAATCCCGTCATAATATATTGTAAAAAAAAAACTTTATTTTTTTTGGGCTATCTGAAAGTTATTTAAGAAATGCCCATTGATTTTCTTTTTTGCAATTCTTTCTTTGCGACAAAACGTTTCCATTTACATATCTTCATAATTTTAAACAAAAAAGAACCGACTTCACTTAGCAAATACCTGAGCTACTGTTAAAAATACTCAAATCACTATAGGTGTGCTTATAATATCTGAAGAGTTCCCTCGATTATTTCAGGATCCCATCATCAGATGACCAACTGTGAAGTCTTTCAAACAAAAAAAGAATTTTCTGAAACGGTCCAGCCATCTTCGAATAATCGGTGAAAATACATTTTTTTTTAAATCCGACGAATTGACGAAATGAAGTCGGTTGAAAACAAAGATCCTGACGAATTAAAAAACCTCCTTCTTCGAAATCTTGAAGGATTTGGTTGTAGGTTTCGAAAAAGTTTGGGTGATGATGATGATGGTTCTTATATAGGTTTTAACTAATAGGTTATTACTTATTATAATTTTATCATTTAATTTTTATTTTAGTTTTCTGAGTTACATAAATTATGTAATGGAATATATCTTGTTACTTATAGAAAACGAGTAATGTTTCCGCTTGCTTGATCTCATATTTTTTAGATCTAAATAACAATTACATTAGTGTCGGTTAGAGCTGATTTTATTCACCGTACAGTGTCAAAACTTGCCTAAAGCCTACCAGAGTTAATTAAATTATCAAATTACTAAATCTGCAGGAAACGTTGAAGGTCAGCTCAGCTAAGATTCATAGACTGAGCAAAAAAGACGAAAATACACGCGTAACGAATCCAGCTAAATAACTTTTGCAATGCAGAGGTACTAGGCTCACATAAATTGCATGGCGTTTCGAAAGACATTGGGCAACGCCGTAATTACGGCGCCAACTAGCTCCTAACTTGAGTTCCGTACCTGACGTACCGCGCCTCAATGTGCTTCTATCCTGTACAAGTTCGTATTATATTATATCACAACAGTACTCATTAGGTACGATAACAACGCGGATATGAACCGAGAGATGAGTTAAGTTTAAATTGTAACCATATTTTAAACTAGCAACAACAAAGATGTATTGTGGCCAATGTGGCCATCAAAATTGTTAATTGTAATAATTATTATACCACTTTAATTTCCTCACTTCCTTGAAACTGCAAAGCGTTCGTTGGCTAACCGAACAAAATATAGTGTTATACAGTCTACGACGAAATAAAGTAATGACGGTGTCGTCAAAATCAGAGTGACCATGGCTCCAAAAACAGTCCTGATATCCCCCCCTGACAGTTATCCCTTCAGCCCTTTCAGGCGCGGATACAGGGGGGGCCACAGGGGCAATTGCCCCCCCCCCCTGAAACGCAAACCTCATATACTACGGGGCCCATAGGTGCGGACCGCGAGATTTTTTGTGAAGGAAAGTGCCCCCCCTGAACGAAAACCTTGAAAGTGCCCCCCCTGAACGAAATCCTGGATCGGCACCTGGTCTAGTTCGCCATTAATATTTTCAGATATAATCGCTTCGAAAGTCAGAAAAAATTGGCCCCCTCCCCCTGTAAGTTTTGAACCGTAAGTCCAAAAAATACGTTTTTATTTTTAAATGCGCCTTATAACATACTTTCTACGAAAATAGTTTTGAAATTTTCGGTTTAACTATATTTGAGTTATCTCCAAAAAACTTCTTCCATAGCCAACAGATACAACCTTTTGGTATTAGTTTGGTTCTTATTCCATTGAATGTACGGACCCTCCATTATGCTTGGTCCGACACGCACTTGGCCGGGTTTTTTTTTTGTATTAATTTAGGCAACGAGACCATTGATTTATTAGGTATTGTACTAGATGTGACATCTAGAACAAATTTTGTGCGCCATGTTTGGCGGTTGACAGCTATGACAGAATCAAAGAGTAGTATAGACTTTTAGTGATTTTCACTGCAACTTTTGGGACAAAAAAAATCTTAGGGATGTCATCTCCTGTTACTCAATGAACGAGACAGCGCTATACAGGGCGCTTTCCCGCTCGCGCACCGGCGCCGCATGCGGAAACCGCGTCTGTGTTAAGCCGCCTATGATATAAATCTCGGTAGTATTATCATTTTCAACCGACTTCAAGATTTCGAAGGAGAAGGTTATCAATTCGTCGGGATCATTGTTTTTGCTTTTTTTTTATGTACGTTCAGCCATTATTCGAAGATTATTGGAAAATTATTTTTTTGTTTGAAAGAGTACTACATAGTTGGTCCCATTGTAACCAGGTCAGGATCTGATGATGGAATCCTGGAGAAATCGAGGGAACTCTTCAACTATTATAGGCACACCTAAAGTGATTTGAGTATTTTTTACAGCAGCTCGAGCATTTGCTTTTGGAAAGGTGGAGGCTAAGTGAAGTAGGTTCTTTTTTGTTTAAAATTATTATCACAACTACTGGTAAAAGGAGAACCCCGGATAGTTATAGATTACAAGCAGGAAAGTGTACAAATGTACTAGTCGGATAATGTCGAAATATTACAAATTTGCAATTGCTGAGATGCGAATTAACACACGGATACAACACAAGGTATTTATAGCGACTTTTTCCTTAAGTGTTTCGAATCTCCGGTTCATTATTGATTTACAACATTAAGCTGTTTAGGTTTAAAAATAGAACTAACGTAACAGGTTACGTTAAGTATATGAGTAAAGTTATCTGAAATATATATTCATTCCTGTTTGTTATTAGGACATTTCTGTTTTGTAGAACGATTTTTTTTTAATACAAAGTTAAATCATCTTAATTAAGTCGTCTAACCTTGTGACCTGACATCTGTCAAATACTAGTGCAAGTATACCTGGCAGGCGCCCGCGGTGGTCTAAGCAACTTGTATTACAACAGTCAACTTCTAAAATATGCTTACACTTTTACGCTTTACTCCTTTGTTTTAGGTACCAAAGTGTGATTTTTTTTTGACTTCGACTGAACCATTCATGAACCCCACTACAACCCAGTTAAGAGTTCGGTAAGGATTTGAAAACGAAAATCGCTAATAATTAAATAACGCACATGAATTGCTTTTGATAAGATAGTATGGAGTCTTGTTATTGCGAAAAAGTACTTTTGGTACACATTTATTATTATTTGTTATGCCCGCCAGTACGTTTTATATTATATGATTAAAGCATAAAGCTAAGTTAATTTCTACATTTTAACTTTTATGAAATACTTTAAGACATTTCCAAAATATGTATTAAAACTTTTCTTCTTCTTCGTCTTATTAGTTACTGTAAAATATTATTGTCGAAAAGCTGAGCGAAATCGAAAAAAAAAAACTTTACCGGACTCTTAAGGTCTACCAACTATAACTTAAATTACGTTCTTGTCAGCAGGTACATTGTTCTGTATAATATAGCATGAAGGAAGCCAACGCGTGGCAAGTGGCAATGCACGCGGCCATGGTTGGTTCCGGTACTTCCGTCAATGAGATGCAGAGGTTTCGGAGCTCGTAAAAGTTGCAATAATTATTTCAAAGTTTATATTTTACGGAGAATAGATTGTAGGTATAACTAACACTTGACTCATTCATTCAAGAATATTATACTCCTTTTTTTGCGTGGGGTTAAAAAATATTACCTATTAATCCAGGCATATACCACAAGTAACTTTTTTGATGACACCGTTTTCTAAGATATATATAGGGTTTGGAAGCCATACAAACCACTTGAACAGATTACAGCCATACTTGCATTGCAACCATATAAATACATATTGCGCACTGTATTTCTAGTTTACTATTGGATATGTTCACTCGGAATATATAGATAATAAGCTGAACACTCGTATACCTTTATTATATGGAAATCACAGTGTGATTAGTTATCAGCCCTGCACCCTGCTAGCATGAATTACATTTTCGCGCGACTCTCCATACTTCAGGAGCGACTCGAAGTATGAAGTCGCGCGCGACAACGCATGTTTTTCTAAGCCGCCAGAACTGACACAACAGAACTGTCAGCTGGCCTGGCGCTGCTGGGACGTCCGTCACGTCCGTGCATTTCGATGGCTTTTTGATCTTGAATGTTTGTTCCTTTCCGCGATAACTTTAGTAACGTTTTTTTGATCTTTATGTTTGTTGGGGTTGTAACAAAGATAAATATATTTTAGAGATAGATATATTTTAGAATAATTAGAGAGGTCTTATTGACCAGGGATTGACCAGGGAGTTCTGGAATCAGAATCACAATTAGGCCTAAGTTTTGTTATACTGGTCAACTCGTTTGCAAGAATGCGTAGTTCGAGGAGGACTACTAGTTTATTTATTAACAACTGTTCTATAAAATATACAATATTTACACTCATATAAAATGTATGACTCGGATTTAAGTAGTACATAATTGGATAATCCAACACAATTTAGCTTTTATATTTATATACCTTCATATTCTTTTATTTTTAAATAGATAAAAAAAGAGCTGTAGAACACACATTTTTGTACGCATCGAAAAATTCTAAAGAATTTTCGTCAATATTCATCGTTTACTTGTGAATATTGACGAAGATTTAAACAATTAGAACAAAGTAAGACAATTGGATTTTTTTTACTTATAAAAATTCCAATTGTCTTATTTTGTTCTAATTGTGAAAAAAAGTATCATCAATCGGCATTTTTTTCAGCATTATCAAAAATGTCAAGCACGTTAGATCCGAAGTTAATTGTCTGTCAACATTTCACCGAATAAATACATGTGTGCTCCCGCGCAGATCGAGCGTGACGCACGCGCTCTTATGACGACCATTTACGTTTTTTACTCCAAAATACTTTTGCTTTGCAATCTCAGCGATATTAATGATGAATTGTTGTGACAGTTGTACCTACTTTCATCGAGATGTTACGTGCACGTGCAGATTTGTTAATCAAAGATATAGCTAACCAGTCTTCTGATGACAGTAAGCGAAAGTCCTTCGCAACTGTAGGGTTCTAATGAGAAGATTTCAGCTGATATCATGGTACTTTTTTATTGCATTAAGAAGTAAATTATGGAGGCTGCAAATCGCAAGTGTTAGGTATATTTTTCACATTTTTGTAGGCAGGATATCGAGTAGGTCGGGACAAAGCAATACGGTACGAGTGACATTCAATAATTCAAACGGAACTAAAATGGCGAAGCCTACAATTTTATATAATTGGCCAATTAGTTTCGTTCTAATCCGTCAAATCCTAAAGCAGCTACGTAAACAATCACATTTAAGTCGGTGTTACGTAAACTCTATAACTTAATTGATGCATATTCATCACTCAAACCGTCGTAATTCGTGAAGAGCCGTCTCAAATTTTATCTCTTAAGAAACACGTTTTATCTGCTTTTACCCGACTGCCGAAAGAAAGGCGGGTTATTGGTTGTAATATTTTTAGTTATACTTAAGTTGTATTCGAAAATGAAACATTGCTAGAATTACGGCCAAATCGGCCAATGGGGAAATTCTTATGTTTTTAGTATATTTTATACAAAAGCATAAACATAAGTACACTATAAGTATAGTAGTTTTCTGTTTAATAATTATGTTTCAACAAACACAGCAAAGATGTTGTAAAGAAACACGCAAAAAAAATCATGACACTACACACAAAAGTTATTATTTACGGTAAAAGAGAATGGTCAAGGAAGGGTGAGAGGGTGAAAATGAAGTAAAAGCTAAAATGGAAAAAAATACAATGTATTTACTAAATATGGCAGGCCTGGAAGTAGGTACCTATTAAGTTTTAAGCAGCGGGTAATAATACCTCGTTTTGCACTAAACTTCCCTATGGTAGGAGAGCCCAAGAGTGGATTTTTGGAGTTACTCGAGCGCGTCAACCTGTGGAAACTAGAAATCTCCCTCAACCTCTTTTAGCCGGTGCCTTTGTTGTGTTGGTTGGTGTGGGGTTGGAGGGCAGTTAAACTATTGATTGGTGGATTGTGAATTCGGTCATTTTGTTCCAAGTTGATGCTTTGATTGTGCTAATACATAATCTGACATTTATCTTTAGGAATGTTCTTAATCTGACAGATTCCATTAAAATTTTGAGGTTATTGTATGAAGGCTATCATAAATATTAATCCCCTCATCCATTTTGTCAGATTATCATACTACATCATCAGTGACACGTCAGAACCCTTCAGTTGCAATATCTGACGCGATCGAGCAAGTACATGTGATTGAAAACCTATAGCAGCTACCCTCATCGATAAAAGTATATAAGTACATTACATAAACTTTTTTCTTTGTACGATCTAGTCTTTAAAATTATCTAGGTCCTGACGACGCTCGAGTGACAGTTAATTTAGCATTTTTAAGTATTTTTCTAACCTACCTACTAAAATTATTATTAAATTAATATTACGTAACAGTACTACTAAAATTATTATTACGTAACAGTGGTCCGAAATGACCCGAATCGCAAACGATTAATAAACTCAAGCATTTACTATAAAAAATCGTTAGACGACTCCAACGCGTTCGTCTAGCGTGCACGCAGAGAAATCAAATATGCATATTTATAGCTATATGGCTTTCTTTCTTTAGTATTTGAGACGAATCCAACATGTGATTTATCTACTAACGAATTAACATTGTACACAAAATTGTTTACGGCCTTGCATATAATACGGCGCACGGTATCGCGAGGATAATCGGTATGGTTTAAAAGTGTGTAAGTTATATGTCTATGTTATATGTCCGGCAAAGTAGATGGGAAGAAACCTCGTGGACGCAGCCCTATACGTTGGTCTGACCAGATCCGCACCACTCTCGACTCGACCTTGCACCACGCCCTCCACACCGCCAGAGACAGAAACAGGTGGAAGATCGCACGAGAAAAGTGATGCAGAAGGGAGGTCACGATCACGACCCTCAGTACTGAGGAATACGACACAAGGAGGAGGGGAGGGATGTCTGGATGTATCTACTTTAGTTGATGTTTTGTTAATGATATAGACAAAGGCATATATTTCTTCTTCCAGGACATCCTTTGCCCACTGACTGAGTGCATTCCTACATGCACAGTTTTCGTCAAGCAGTCATCGACGGCATCCGGCATCGCATAGACGGTCCCGATGAAGATCCTCGAAAAGAAACGTACCATCTCTAGAGACCCGTTAATAATAATTATTTTATTATTATTGTGAGCCTATACTGTCCCACTGCTGGGCAAAGGCCTCCCCCTACTTGTTCCATTCATCCCGGTCTTGTGCAGTCTATGGCCATTTTTTCAAAAAGGAGTCAAGCTCGTCCCGCCAGTCTCGCCACCGTTATAATAAAATTTAACAATTAATAACAACTAAAAAAAAATATGTACGTATTTACAATTACCTATACTAAAATTCAACCCAAACAAAACTGTTTACAAATCTAATACTTGATTAGATTATGCAAGCGTGACATTTCTCGCTATGAATATTAATTATTATTTGACGTTGCAGCATTGGGCACGATTTACGATCTATTTATTGCATGCATATACATGGGTACCTAGGTTTACGACATATCTTTTTCCATGTAGATCGTAAATTAATATTTATGGCACTTTTTTAGATATCTGAAAAATAAAACAAGACGCGTATTTTATTTATTGTTGCATTACTGTAATCTAGAAATTTATAAATCGTAACATAAACATACCCGTAGGTATGAATTTGAAATATTGGTACAACCACCTACAACATTTGTGACGTTTTCATACAATGGTACATACTTAATTGTTGGTTGTCCATAAAGTTTAATTCTAAATTATTTTTTATAGCAGCAACACCTTATTGACAACCAAAAATGATGTAACTTTGACTTGAAAATATCACATTTAATAAGATAGTAATTTATTTCAAAGGATGAAATTTTACAAATAATTATAAAAAATACTATCAAAATAACGACTCACTCATATATACAGGGTGTAACAAAAATGCTGGTGATCCTTTTAAGGGCGTAATTGGTATCGTATTCTAATTATAAAAAACCGGCCAAGTGCGTGTCGGAACACGCATAGGAGGGTTCCGTACCTTCAATGGAATAAGAACCAAACTAAAAGGTCGTATCTGATGCCTATGGAAGAAGTTTTTTGGAGATAACTCAAAAATGGCTGAACCGATAATGTTCAAAACAATTTTCGTAGAAAGTATATGATAAGGCGCATCTCTTCAATTTTTTTCATATTTTTTGAACTTACGGTTCAAAAGTTACGGGGGGGGGGGGCTACACAACTTTTCTGACTTTCGAAGCGATTATTTCAGAAAATATTCACTTAATCACAAAATAGTCAAAGAAACCTCAATGTTTTTTTAAGAGACCTATCGATTGATGTGTCATATGTTGATATTTGGTAAAATTTTTTTTTTTTTTTAATTTAGTTACCTGTATGGAGCACCTCCCTAAAAATACATATTTTTTCAAATTTAACTACATAACTAAGTAGCTGCATACAAAATACACCTTATGTGTAAATTTATTCAGATACGTCTTATAGTTTCCGAGTAAAATGGCTGTGACATACGGACGGACAGACAGACAGACAGACATGACGAATCCATAAGGGTTCCGTTTTTTGCCATTTGGCTACGGAACCCTAAAAACTAAGCAAAATTTTCTTTTACGCGAAACAAAAAATGCTTTTGTATGGAGGGATGGCCGGCTGAGATGACGTTCCCCATACAAAAAAAAAATTTTTTTCGCGTTCAAAATTTTTTTTCTCCTACTTTTTCTTAGTCGCCATACGATACCAATTACACTCTTAAGCGGATCACCAGTTATTTTGTTACATCCTGTATAATTATATAACAGTACATTTATTTTTATTTACGATTAGAAATGAATAAATCCATTGACGTATCACGTTACAATATGAAACTGTCAATACACAATTTGTATTATGTATGTGACATCACCCAGTCCACGACTGAACAACGTAAGCAACAATGATTACTGCAATTTGTGTAATGACACTTGTAAGGCAGAGTCCACACTGCAAACGTGAGGATATTAAAAATTATGATAAGTAATTATGTTATTACAATAACACACAATATAATTGCTACAATAGGCCATTAAGAACCGATAAAAGGCCACAATATGTCGAACCAACAAGTTGTAATTACTATGGAGAAAGAACATTGCTCTATATAACTCCTCGCATTTATAATAACATCAAAACTGTACCTGAAAATATAAAAAACCGACCTTTAAAATAATTAAAATGTAGTATGTTGGAGATATATTCAACCCAAATGTTGCTTAATTTACCACAACTTTAAAAGTAACCATACTTCAAAAACAACCATAAGTCGGTTTAGTATATTTTTCCACAATAACAGTGTTATTGTACACAACACAATATTTAGATACCAAAATATAATAAACATAAGAAAACAGCAAATACAAAGTTAAATATCTTACATGCTTTATTTTGTTTGCCTTTCTGCTGAAAAAAAACATGTTTGTACACTGCCGATTCGGTTCCAGTATATATTATGTATACAAACAAACGAAGTATGGACAGCTCTATGAAAACTGTCGATTGTATGTCCACAGCTTTAGAAAATGTATCACTAGACTTGGCTACAAATAAGTTAGATAAAATGTCATTACACTGATATAACTGCTGCAATTTCAGTTTCTAAGTTTTCTCTTTCACCGCGCCTTATCGTGCTACTATGTCTAAGTATTGGACATGCAATGAAAAATACTTTACTAAGTCAGGTAGCACTTCTTGGTTTGGCTTTGACTAAAACGTCAACCGAAAATAGTACATTACAGCAGAGGCTGGGAAAATAGGGATTTCCGGCCAAGTAGGAATATGATACGATACAAGTGTAGTAGGTCCCTATACGGGGCCGGCAATCCGTTTTCACGCCGAGGCATGTATAATCTCTTTCTCAAAAAAAACCGGCCAAGTGCGAGTCGGACTCGCGCACCGAGGGTTCCGTACACACCTGTAGGTATATAAGTAAAAGTTCACCCAATGCATTGACATAGAAAATTGATTTTATTACAGCTTAAAGGTATTATAGACCTGAGTATTTGATATGAATTTCAATTTAATACCTCTACGCGTTTACGAGGAAAAAGGTAGTAAGTTTAAAATATAAAAAAATATTTTTTGTACGATTTTACTAAAAATGTCTACTTTTCGTAATTTTTCCTTTGTCTGTGATATATGAAGTTTCTTCGTGCCAAGTTTCAAGTTTCTGAATTTACGGGAAGTACCCTTTAGGTTTTGAGTTTCTTGCGAGTACTCAGTTTCAAAATATGCGTCTTAAATTGCTATTTCTTTTGATTGCGTTGACATAAAAGTTTGGTTTTTTTCGACATCTGAAAGGTCCTATAGCCCTGAGTATTTGACATGAAATTCAATTTAATACTTCCACGCGTTTACGAGGAAAAAGGTAGTAAGTTAAAAATTTTAAAAAATATTTTTTTGTATGATTTAACTAAAAATGTCTACTTTTTGTAATTTTTCCATTGTCTATGCTATATGACGTTGCTTCGTGCCAAATTTCAAGTTTCTGAGTTCACGGGAAGTACCCCGTAGGTTTTGCGAGTGCCGAAAAACTCTAAAATTGCAGCATAAACGACTGTATCTTTTGATTGCGTTGGCTTTCAAGTTTGATTTTTTCACAGCTCCAAGGGACAATAGACCTGAGTATTTGATATAAATTTCAGCTTAATACCTCCACGCGTTCCTGAGAAAAATGGTCTTGACAGACAGACAGACAGACAGACAGACAGACAGACAGACAGACAGACGGACAACAAAGTGATCCTATAAGGGTTCCGTTTTTTCCTTTCGAGGTACGGAACCCTAAAAATGTGTGGAAATGAGACCTAAAACCCAATACTTAAAGCCTAAGTTTAATCACATTTGGGATCTCTCGGTTTAATGCAGGTACCGTCTCGCGGCCGGCGCCCGTCCGGCCGCGGGGGGAGCGCGTGGCGGGCGGGGGCTATTTTGCAGGCATAGGCCTAGTATGAAAATCCTTTACATATAAAGTATTACTAAGGCTTCCCGAAACATGATACTTCCGAGTCTATTTTCGCGAATGTTACGACAACATTTCCGCGCATGTTTGAGAAAAGTATTTTTATTTTAACCCACTGACATAAAACAAGATATATGTATATCCTGGAGTACTTGCGCAGGTGGCAGGATTAATTCATATACTCCGCGGACTAAACACAGGCTCGAACACCAGTTGGCTAACACAAACTATGGCTAATTCTACCTACCTACTCAAAGGATAACTGGAAGATCCCTTAAAGGGACCAGTTCGCCTTAAATATGTTGTACTTGCCTTTTCCGATGTATGTAATTTTTCCTGTTTTCTAAACGTAATGCATTTTGTACGATAAAGAGTTTAGTAAGTACTGCATGATACTACTAATTCCGATATTAGTTACCAAAGCATTGTCACAAAAAGTGTATGTAGTGACCATAACTTAAGGTAGATAACTTGTTTGTGCCCAAAAATTACCAAAAGTACGGTCAACCAATTTGATTCCTAGGCCACTGTAGTACCTTGTCGTAATGACAGTTGCCCGTGGATACGTATAAACGTAACCTATTCGCTACCTAACTATTTAGCTATTGTGACATCGTTCTAGAGTAGGGCTCGCGGTCGATTCCGGGTTTCGGGTACCCGTTTCCAAGATCCGTTTCTGAGTAACACGAACACGGTTTTCTGGCCCGTTTCCCACGTGTAATAAAGAAACGTGTAATTAAGATCCGTTTCCACGAGTAAACGTGTAGCCGAAGCAACGTTCCTTAAATACACGCGGATCTCGAAACGTCCTTGACGAGTGGCAGAGATACGAGTCGAGACATTTAAGAGCTACTAATGAATACATGTGGTAGCTTAGGGAATTTTAGTCATGTTAAATCTTATTGCGAGTCCATAGAGTTGAAATTTAGTTAACGGTTAATTTGAACGAACCTTTTTTCCACGAAGGTAGAAGCACGGGTTTGTTTTCAATAAATAAAGGATGAATTACCTATATTAAAATAACAATTATGCCGTTTTAGCAATATAAATATTACTTCGTGATACTCAATACTTATTTCATTGAATTAATAGTGTCGCCGTTCTTTAAAATAAAGGTTCAGGTAATTATTACTTTTATACTATGACGGTGGCAAACAAGCATACGACCCGCCTGATGGTAAGCAGCTACCGTAGCCTATGGATACCTGCAACTAATGAGGTGGCACATGCGCGTTGCTGACCCTTTACAAAAAGGAGGATTTACTGTGTTGACGGCTAAAGGAACAAGATGGTCCCTCGTCGTCAACACACTGGGTCCTCTTTGAGCTCTTTGTATTAGTTGTTTATTGATAAAAAAACACTTTATTTGATTAAAATTAGATAGTGGTCTGCGACGGCGGTTAGAACGGTTTGGTTAGGTATTCAAATCCGGGCAAGAAAAATAATTTGAAACTTACAATGCACAGCAGCTGTAGTTATTTGAACATTTTATCCCCGATTTATTTACCCTAGTACAACGAACGGTACTCTAAATTAATGCTGAAAATTGTGTTGCCTATTATCAGTCTCCAACAAACTTTTCGCGTAATTTCACATCGCGGAATGATCATGTGCCAACTTATCAAAAGATTTTGTTTTATTTATCTCAGTTACCAACTGTACGTTTGGCCTGTTTTTATAAAGTCACTTTTCTAAATGCCGCCTTTCGAGTATAGAATGGTTTAGTTTGCGTAATATTAATTTCGTAAGGATGCCATTTTCACTGTGGGTAAATTATATACAGGTAGTTATTATTATTTTAATACAATAGTTTATTCATTAGACTTATTGCTTAGGATATTTTTTATATTAAAAAGTCGATTCTGGCACTCGCCGGCCGTTATGGCGGCACGCTCGCTTCGCTCGCTCGGCTTCGTGCACTGTTTGCTCACGGTAGATCTAATACGCTCCTCTTCGCTTCGCTCGTCGTCGCACCTAACTGGAGTCCGTCACATATGCATATGAGATTTCTGTTGTTAATATACTTGCTAACGAAACGTTATTCTTTTAATAGTTGCTTGGTCTAGTGATAGATTTGACAAATGATATTAAGTATCCCAAAAGTTTTGAGTCATTATAATAATCAGTTTTAAAACAATTCTACCAAATGAAACGTTATCATACAAAATTTTGCTAATAGTTAGTTGTTAAATGTTGGTTAGCAAGTGAAATTCGGCCAAAAAAAGTACGGCGAAAAGGCAGAACACTACAACGAACATGTAGGACATGTTCGTTGTATATATGAATGAATGTATTATTATGTACATGAATATATTACTATCATTTACTAATAAATTGTTTTGAATACAATTAATTGATTTACGGTGTCATTAAAGGTACAACTTACTATTTTAAAGTTATGAGCATCAGAAGTAACAGAACGGTCCTTTTTAAAATTATTAACCATTTGTTTCCATTTCCAATCATTTCTTATCTGAAAACAGGTAATTTATTATTTTGGACACTAGATTATGTTACTATATACATTATAAATATTGTACTCATAACATGATTATCCATTATTACTAAATACACTCAACATTATCTTGA
This sequence comes from Pammene aurita, assembly GCA_947086415.1. Classification (NCBI taxonomy): domain Eukaryota; kingdom Metazoa; phylum Arthropoda; class Insecta; order Lepidoptera; family Tortricidae; genus Pammene; species Pammene aurita. The sequence goes on along the minus strand of OX352305.1, from coordinate 18,489,097 downwards.
TTTGTATTAGTAGTCAATAAATTGGTATTAATGCTACTTACCAGTTAAATTGGGTATTTTTTACAATTTTTTTATATTCTTCTGGGTAGCTCGTTGACATGCAGTCATAACAATTTTATAACAACAAAAACCAACAAAACAAAAAAAAACTATTAACAAAACAACTAACACTATTTTAAAATGGTAAGACTAACTCGGGAAGACTGTAGTATCCAACTGACCGACTAAATGGAAAACTGAAGCCATACTAAAACTCAATAGGATATTCTATATCTTAGGCATGTTTTTTAAAAAATTATAATGAAAGTTCCTTCTACCTATAAGTATCACAGTGAAATTGGGCCGCGTGGCGTCAAAACAAAAGGAAACATTTACTATGCTATAGATTAAGTAAATCCTTTTAAAATCGTGCCGCTTAAGGTCTTGTGTTTATACAGATGTGTTGACTTTATTACAACCACATAGAGCTTAAAATAGGTGGCCATTATGATTTGGAAATCTACACGTTTGCACCAAAGGGTGTCGTAAAATCTGCATTTTATTTTATTACCTGAACGCTAATCTCAAAGTGACCCAAGTCAACTAGCAGTTTACCTGTTTTAGGATCTAAGCTTAATTGAATAAGTTATATTATCGCGGGATAACCAAAGTAGCATAAGTAATATTGGTTCTTTGTTAAAAACACCTGTGCATGGTACTTTGATAAGGCCTCTTAAATTGGTGGTTAGTTTTTTTTGCCGCTGCCGCGTATCTCATGGTAGTGAATACCAAGGACGAGATAAAACTAACAGTTCAATTGATGATGATGATGATTTTATAAACTCTTAATATAGTATAATAATGAATACCTAAGATATTTGTAAATGTTTCTAGTTTCATTGCTGTGGAGTCCACAACAATGAAACTAGAAACTTTTACATCATTGTATACAAGATGATTCACGAGACGTGAGCAGAAACAACCCTACACAATTAATTAGTACACGCTAATGAATCAGCCGCCATCGCCATCATGTTTAAGTGAAACAATAACGCCTTTCTATTTTTTTCACCTTTTTGTTACTTATAAATTTTATTATCTGTAATCATAGTCACCTTACACAAACAAACCAATAAAGATAAAACCTCTTTAAGAATTATGACAGAACACTTTGATTATGAAAAAAAAATGTTAAATTAACTACGACGTTTCCAAAGTAACCAGACATCAATTTTACACCATAGAAATCTAAAGTATAAGAAGAAATGGCATGACAGCTAAAACACTGTCCCTAAATCCTCATCAACTTGATCAGAAAACATGATCACAATATCAGTAACATGACAACCGGTGCACTATAAATTTAATACAAACATAAAATCACTGTTTTCGCCTTTGTTACTTGTACAAATGGCAGAACAACTATTAATTCTGTAGTGTCAATTATCAAATATAAAGCTAATATTGATATGTTTTTGCCAGAAAAATAATTTAAAATAATTAAAAAAAAACGTTTTCCTATGCAAGCTGTCAAAATGGCATCCATTGCTTGATTTGTGTGCTTATTTCTTTATTTCTTAGATGTTTACCAAGCTGACGCTCAATGGGCAGCGATCTTGTGATATTTGACATTAAATCACAAAATTGAAATAATACGTCAAAAGAAATCTGCACTAGTGTCGCGGATCAGTCGATATTCTTAACTTTATCTTATCGATATTTTTACGAAGACGTGCATGCAATAAGTATTCGAATAAGTAGTAGGTATATTGTTAATTTATAACTATCAATTGATTGACATACCTGAATATTAAACGTTAGTTTGATCGTAATTTTTTCATATTTGGGGTCGTCCAGAAATCATGTGATCATATTTGACCGATTTTTGTACCCTAAGCAAGTCTAATGTCATTTCTACTGTTATGTATTGCGTATATGTTCAAGATGCTATCTCAGAAAAACAGGCATCGTAAAAATCTGCTTATGACTTAATATAAAAAAATAGAGCGGATTATTTGATCTCCTTAATTTTTTGAGTAAAATTGTTGCTTTTGGCTTTCCCGCTTTAAAAAAAAATTACACGTGATATTTTCTCTGCCCCCCCCCCCCCCCCCCCCCATCGTGATCATTCGGGATATTTTTCTTAAAAGCGAGTTCATTTTAACAATATTTTATATACCCTGTACATAAAAAATTGTTAAAATGAACTCGCTTTTAAGAAAAATAAATACAGTAAAAAGTATATTTTCTAATTATCAAAACTATGTGTAGGAAGGTGTTCATTTTGTCTAGAATATCGATGAATACATACCTCAATATATAATCATATCTACTTATATTGTGTGAAGCTGGCTAAAGCTAAATAAGTAATTAAAATATCCTACGATGCCATACAACCTCATCTGTAGTCAACTGTAGAGTATTCAATAGTAACCCTTATTTGCATCGGGTCTAACTGCTTCGGACCCGTTCGAGCCGGTATTAAGTACCCGTGTACCCGTAGGAACGTTTCTCGAAACGTTTCCTGGAGACGTTTCCGAATCCCAGCGGGTTCGTGTAAATCGGCTCCTTAGCACCGTCGGTCTTAAGTACACGGGTATTCGTCTCCGCGTGTAACACGTGTAGCGGGAGCTCTATTCTAGAGTGGCCTAGGAATCAAATTGGTTGGCTGTACCACCCACACAACACATTTATTTAACAATACATAACATACACAAATTATATTTAATATCCGGAAGAAGACGTATGGCCATAGATATTGTTATCCAATCCAAGAACATCTTACCTTAACACTGGATCGTAGAATAATTATATACATTAAATTGTTACATCTACTTATATGTACATTATTGTCTAAACTAACCTTTCCGAGCGATCACAGATACTCGTAAGATATAACCACGATATAACGCAGCTATGATATAAGTAGTGCAGCTCTGTTATTAAGATAGAGATCCTTCCTCCGTACTCAACAGTAATAAGCATTGTGAGACACATCTCAAAAAGAAGAAACTGGCAATAAACATGTATAATACTTATATAATGTCTAACTTCCTTGCATATTAACATTTATTACTCCCCTATTCATAAACGTCTTACTACCCTCATTGTTAATTGCTAGTCCTTATCTGCCACTTTGTCAGTTATGCTTGTTTGAAACAGATAAAACAAAAACTTAGTGGATTATCGTTTAAGCTCAAGATGGCGACGACGTCTTGGGATAGATTTTTGTTAATATACGTAGTTCAGTGTATAATATTGATAGCTTATTGTGCGGTGATCTAACGAAAAAGTGTACCGCTAATGAAAAATTAGTCTTAAAACGCGCCTAACCACCCTTTAGTTGAACAAACGGTTATCCGTGGCTCGGCCACCACGTGTTTGTTTGTAGGGAGGCTATCACCTTACAATCAGCAAGGCCTCTACCGAACCACGTTGCCTATATTTTATTTTATTAAATACAATAATGGTTGTAAGATACACTGCGACTTATGAATACGTTATTTAGAACTATAATATGCATCTATCAATTCAAAATTCTCCGAATCTCATAAACAATTAACAATCACTGCTCAATAAGAGACAATAGCACCTAAAAACTAAACGGACATCTTTTTATAGACCATTATTACACAGATCAGCACACAGGTCACCAAAGTTAACTCTCGTATTGCCATTCTAATATATAACCTTTTGTCTTTGGAATATAATTGGGATTCGTCTGGCAGATTCATTGTCATATAACAGTGTGAGTGGCAGAGAGCATTTACGCGCAAAAAGTAGCCGTTCCCAGTCTGTGGCATTGTGTAAACAGTATCAAGGCAGCCGGTGTTATTCTGATAAGAATTAAGCAGTAAAACTGCATTGTAACTATTTTTCTGCGGAATCTTCATACATTTTTTTTTTACTTAGCCTTACATTGCATATCAATCAACTGGACCCGGGGTACGTCCTTAAACTACGTCCGGACTTGGGTATGTCCTTAAACTATGCCATAAAGAGAGCTATGGGCACTGCGAATGGCATATCGCTTAGTGTGGTAGGGCACGTTCAGTGAATGTCATCTCGCTCAAATCTGGAGCAGAGCCCGACTGGGGAAGTACCTCCACCTTACAGAAAACCACAGCCAAATAGCACTAGACCCTACTCATAGTGTTGTGTTCCTGCTGGTGAGTAAGGTTGCCAAAGAGCTCAAAGAGGACCCAGTGTGTTGACGATGAGGGACCCTCTTGTTCCTTTAGCCGTCAACACAGTGAATCCTCCTTTTTGTAAAGGGTCGGCAACGCGCATGTGACTCCTGTGGAGTTACAGGCGTCCATAGGTTACGATAGCTGCTTACCATCAGGCAGGCCATATGCTTGTTTGCCACCGACGTAGAATAAAAAAAAAACAAAAAATCAAACGAACGAACAAGTTTCTCTACCTAATAGCACTAGTACCAACTCATACATAACTAGTATAGTATAGTAGGTGGCCGCCTCGAACTGCGAACTCGCGATTTTCTTGCAAACGAGTTGACATAACAAGACTCTTATGATGCTTATTTCGCGCCTTCTAGATCTATAACCCCTTGTTCGATCCTGCTCTTATGCGAACTCTTATATAAATTATATGTATCTCTGTTACATCCCCAACAAATTTCATAAAGATTAGAAAAGCGTTACTAAAGTTCCGCGACAGCGGAACAATTCAAAATCAAAAAGCCATCAAAATGCAGGGAGGTCTAGGTAGCCAGCTGACAGTTCCGTTGTGTCCCAAGTCGTCTGTATGAACTTCACTTCGCTTACGCTCCGCTCCTTCGATGACCTGTACCTACGTACCGCTGTTTTGCAGTCAATCTTCTTCTGTTTTAAAGTTTTGATGTATTTTTATCCATAATAGGCTCATAATTATGCCAAGTATTGCATTCTCTTACAAATTGCGTCTAACCTTCAAATTATCGCTGTTAAAATGACAAGCTTGTTAACAATCGGTTACGATGTGTCTTTTTCTATTGTCATGCGTTGTATAAATTACCTATACATACTTATCAAAGAGAATATATCCCGTTCCCCGCACTTTTGTTTTAATCTGTTTGGCCTGATGGTTGACTGGTAGAGAATGTCCTCTGGCATTAAGTCCGCCCTTTGTACTTTGTATTATTGTGCAATAAAGTTTAAATAAATAAATATATTGCACTATTCAAAGTGAGGGATGCGGCCTCCTTTAAGACAAATGAAATCTACTTAAACATAGGTATCTAGATAACGTTACTGTCCTATAGTTCTATGTTTTATATTTATCTCGTGCAATTTGATGGATGCGTAGTCTAGTTAAGGAAATCAATGTAAACAGTTTTAATGTAAGTGATTAATTGAGTTCCATATAAACCTTATCGATTTCCTTAACTCAACTACGCCGCAAACAAATTACCAAAAAACCACCATTACCGCAAAAAAAAAACGAAGCCGTCAACCTGACTTATCAGCTCCTTATTTAATATTAATTTTTCCTCATATTTTTGATCTCTAGGCCCTGGAATACCAATATTTGTAACATAAACATCCACCTGTATACGCACGAATGTGGGCATAGTTCACGAGATTATATTTTGGAAAATCAGAAATCTACGAAATCTTCTGAATTGGAATAACAACCAGGATGCTAAAGCGCTGCTAGGCAACGGCACGTACTGCACTGCACATGCTCCGTCCGAGAGCGCGATATGCGCCGACTCCGGCTGCTTTTGCTTGCTGTGCTGACACCATCTGCCACAGCTACTGTCAGCTTTGTTTATCTTCGGGACTTTACATAGTTAATATTTATACCTACTCTCGTTTTGTGTTTTTATAGTATTAATTTTAGTTTTTATTGTACTTTTAAGTGTAAACATGAATCATGGAATGTCACTTCCAAGCGGAAATACATCATCGATCACCGACAACTACGAGTCTTCTGAAAATCTTTTTCGGTGCTCTCTGTGCCCCCAACCAAGGCACTTTAAAAACCAACACGGCCTTAAAGTACACTTGGGCAAAAAACACAAAGCCTCAGATACCACACACAACTTAAACACTGACCTTCCAATCCCAATAAATTCGGTATATCATCCAGTTACAAACGACATTTCAGAAACCTTAAGCCGCCTAAAACATAGCGTTCGTGTTATAAAACGAGTCCCGAGAGGCGCCAGGGTATCGGTCGCAGAAAAACTTACTGCTGCTGTTCAAAATGTTGTGTCCGAAAATTCTTTTCAGGCCTGGGAACAACTCCTAACCTTCCCCTACCGAACCTTACATGTAGCTGACCAGAATAAAACCACTTCTCTTACCAATAAAATGAAAAATAATTGTCAACATCCACATTCTCTCGAAGACCTCCACGGAATAGCTCCAAAGAATAACACATCCTTATATAAAAGTATTGAAAACATAATAATTTTTAAGAAAAAAAAACCGACTTCCATGGGGGTAGCCGGTGAAGCATTATTGTAGATACACTTAACAAACGCAGCGGAGAGGACAAATCGCCAAATCTGAACTATGCGTCGTTGAATAGTTCCGTTCTGATCATCATCAGCAGTTCCACTTCATCAAATGTCACTCTTTTGAATGAAAATGCTTGATTTGTTGATAAAAATACAAAAGTCACTTTATGTATGCCTTTAAAATTTGAGGAATTCCCTCGATTCCTCATGGAACTCATCATCAGAACTTGAGCTTGACGAAAATTGGTCCTGACAATCTAACTTGCTTAACAAACACAGCGAAGGGGACGAATCGCCAAACGTGAACTATGCGTCGTTGAAGAGTTCCGTTCTGATCATCATCAGCAGTTCCACTTCATCAAATGTCACTCTTTTGAATGAAAATGCTTGACTTGTTGATAAAAATACAAAAATCACTATGTGTAAGCCCTTAAGATTTGCGGAGTTCCCTCGATTCTTCATGGATCCCATCATCAGAACTTGAGCTTGACGAATATTTGTCCTGACAATTAAACTTGCTAAACAAACACAGCGAAGAGGACAAATCGCCAAACGTGAACTATGCGTCGTTGAAGAGTTCCGTTCTGATCATCATCAGCAGTTTTACTTCATCAAATGTCACTGTTTTGAATGAAAATGATGGATTTGTTGATAAAAATATAAAAATCACTATATGTATGCCTTTAAGATTTGAGGAGTTCCCTCGATTCCTCATGGATCCCATCATCAGAACTGCGTTTTGACAAAAACGGGACCAATCTGTATATATATACTTGCAATCAAAAAAAGAATTTTCAAAATCGGTTCAGACATGACGGAGTTATGGAGTAACAAACATAAAAAAAAAAAAAAAAAACATACACGCCGAATTGAGAACCTCCTCTTTTGAAATCTGGAAGTCGGTTAAAAATAGGAGAAGGCGACATCAGATGGGCTGCTCGTCTACTGTTTTCTACTGACTCCATTGCTCCAAATAACCAGGAAACTCTCTCAACCTTAAAAACAAAACACCCAATGCCATTAACTAACCAAAGTCTCCCTGATCCATCAGATCCGTCAACACCTCCCCTCACTACCTCTACCGATGGGGTCCTTAGGGCTGTCATGTCCTTCCAAAGCGGCTCAGCTGGCGGATTGGACGGTTTAACTCCCCAACATCTCAAGGACCTCCTCGGACATAGTTCAGGCAGTGCCGGCGAGCTACTCCTTAAGTCATTGGCAGACCTAAGCAACCTCATGCTATCAGGTAAAGTACATTCGGGAGTTACGAGCACACTGTACGGCGCCAACCTATGTGCGCTGTTGAAAAAAGACGGCGGTATTAGACCCATTGCCGTGGGTACAACCTATCGCCGTCTTGTAGCTAAAATCGCCTGCGCTGCTGCATGTGGCCCTCTAACCCAATACTTCCAGCCAACTCAATTAGGTTTCGGGTCCAAGGGGGGGGGTGAGGCTGCGGTGCATGCACTCAGAACACACATTACACAAACCTCCGGTAAGGTACTGCTAAAGGTAGATGTCCAAAATGCTTTCAACAGTGTCGACAGAGCTGCCCTCCTAGCACAAACGCGTATAAAATTACCAGAAATTTATAACTTTATCTGGCAATGCTACAGCAACCCTTCTCATTTACTTTTTAAAGAAAATCATCTCTCCTCAGCTGTAGGTTGCCAACAGGGCGACCCGCTTGGGCCAGCGCTGTTTAGTTTAGCAATCCACCCAATCATTGTAAAACTAAATTCAAAATTTAACCTGTGGTATTTAGACGACGGCACTCTAGGAGGTGATGTAAGCGAAGTTCTGGAGGACCTTCGCGTTTTAATTGATGAATTCCGCGGTATCGGACTAGAACTGAACTCTTCAAAATGTGAACTTTTCTTTTCCGATACGTGTTTAGACAAAGAACTCGTTACATCTAAATTCCGCCATCTTGCTCCAAATATTAAAATTACAGAGAAAAGCTCACTTCACCTCCTAGGAGCACCTGTATTGGACGAATCATTTTCAGACTTTTTAGACAACAAAATTAAAAACCTTAACGAAATTTCAGACCGAATGTCCAAAATAAACGCTCATGTAGCATACACCATTATTAGATACTGCCTTTTCGTACCCAAATTCACCTACGTCCTAAGGTGCAGCCATTTCTGGAAATATCCCACTCTTTTAGAAAAAATTGACAAAATTATTCAAAATCTCTTAGTTACAGTGATGAATATAAATTTAGACGATCGCTCATGGACTCAGGCTTCTCTGCCGATAAGGCATGGTGGCCTGGGTATCAGAAAAGTGTCCAGTGTTTCACTCCCCGCATATCTGTCCTCAATACATTGTTCACTGGAACTCATGTCCAAAATTCTTAAGTCACCAATAGACCAAATTAGCTTACCTTTAATGTCAGAGGCCACAAATGCATGGAGTGATGCCTGTCCAAGCACTGATCTGCCCACAAACCCTAACTCGCAGCGTCTTTGGGACGAGCCGCTCTGTAGGCTGGTACGGAATAATCTGTATCAAACGGCAACCAGCCTACCGGAGCGCGCTCGCCTCCTTGCCACTTGTGAATGGGAATCCGGGCAGTGGCTCCAAGCTCTGCCGTCCATATCGATAGGAACGCTTTTGGACAACTCCACATTCCGCCTTTCCGTTGCTCTCCGCCTGGGAGTGACCTGTGTTGCCCCACATCGCTGTCGCTGTGGTGATTCAGTTGACCAATTGGGTCATCATGGACTATCCTGCGGCAGAAGTGCAGGGCGGGCCCCTCGCCATGCCAGCCTGAACGATATCATCCGTCGGGCCTTAGCCAGCGCGGGAGTGCCGGCCATTTTGGAACCGACCGGCCTCGTCCGCGATGACGGTAAGAGGCCTGACGGTATGACCCTCGTGCCATGGACGATGGGACGGCCGCTGGTTTGGGATGCGACGTGTGCCGATACTCTGGCGCTGTCTCATCTTCATGGCACGGCAGTAAAGGCTGGCTCGGCTGCCAATTCGGCCGAGCTCCTTAAGCGGCGCAAGTATGCAACCATAAATAGCGGTTGCATATTTGAGCCGTTTGGGGTTGAGACCCTAGGACCCTGGGGGGATAGTGCCCACAGGGTCTTTAAAGAATGTAGCCGCAGGTTAGTCGAGTTAACGCGTGACCGGAGGGCTGGGTCATATCTTGCACAGCGGATCAGCATTGCGATCCAAAGGGGCAATGCTGCCAGCCTTCTGGGCACGCTGCCAATAGACAGCGATTTGGGGCAAATTTTCTATTAAAGTTTATCTTTAAGTTTATTTTTTAATTTTTAGCATTTAATTTTTATTTTAGGTCTAGTTTTATTGTTTATTGTAATGTTATCTGTTTCTGTGAATAAATATCCATTTACAAGTAAAAAAAAAAAAAAAAAAAAAATTACCACGATATTACCGATATATTATATAAATACCTACTTAAAACCTATAAATACTTAAATACTTTTTTTTATTAAATACTTAGTTTATTTTTTCACTTGCCATACAGCATAATATGTAACTTTTTTAAAGCAGCGCATTTAATCCGTAACTACTACTAAGGAAGAATAAAGACCATACAAAATGCTAGAATTATAGGATCTTTTCCCACGTGGAAAATAAAAAAATGTCAATATAGATGTTATACGGTTGCAATAAGGTTTATTATCGTAAGTTACGGTACACTAGCATCGCCTGCGTACGCGCAGTACGCGCACGTGGGCGTACACCGTACTGTGCACTGTACAGTCCTCATTGTAACCGGTTCACATCCTGACCCACTGAACCGGTGACTCGAATCCATGATTCATCGGCAGGAATAAGTACATCGTTAATTACCGATTCGAGTATGCGAGACTTTGTTGTAAAACTTTTGTTTGAGTAGTACTTAACTTACTCCACTTCAGGAACTTACTCAACAGTAGTAGTCCAATTGAGGTACTGGTACCGTAAATTGACACTGTAATTTTCAAATGTCGTGTCCTGTCGAAACTCCTTTCAGGGAACATTAAACAAATAAAATTTTAAAAACAAAAATTAATTAGCTCTACCCTTTACGCCATTATTAATTTAAGAGTATTATCTTTAAGTGCTAGCTGTTTAATTGTCCCTTGTAATTCTAAAAGCTAGTTAGACATACACCTGACGTACACACTTTTATGTTGCAAGCTATAAGGGACACTATTTGTGACTTAGTTACAAGTTATACGGTTACGTATAAACTTTTAACGAGTTACCACAAAACTAATCAATAAATTAAATATTAAAAACCAAATAATAACTATTTAAATGTTTGAATACAGATCGATAAAAAACTCATTTCAATAGTAATAGTAAGTAAAGATTTATTACCACATCAATTACAATTTTGCCTTAAAACTAGAGACTGCTTCCTAAATAGGTGAGACCTGTGCTTTAGGATAAGCTGTGCTCCTCTTCTTAAATTTCTCTTGATGTATTTAGTGTATATTTCGCTGTATGATACTATTTAATAAAGAAGATCCTCATGGATGGGCTTACTACTTATTATAATATAAGTTAGATTAAGCGTAATGGGATGTTAAGAGGACTTACGACAACATATCCTCAGTATCTATCCTACCGTTTACAACAAATAATACTTAATGCAAAAAAAACCGGCCAAGCGCGTGTCGGACCACGCATAGGAGGGTTCCGTACCTTCAATGGAATAAGAACCAAACTAATACTAAAATTCGTCTGATGCCTATGGAAGAAGTTTTTTGAAGGTAACTCAAAAATGGCTGAACCGATAATGTTCATAACAATTTTCGTTGAAAGTATATGATAAGGCGCATCTTTTCAAATTTTTTTATATTTTTTGAACTTACGGTTCAAAAGTTACGGGGGGGGCTACACAACTTTTCTGACTTTCGAAGCGATTATTTCAGAAAATATTCACTTAATCACAAAATAGTCAAAGAAACCTCAATGTTATTTTGAAAGACCTATCGATTGATGTGTCACATGTTGATATTTGGTTATTTTTTTTTTTAATTTAGTTACCTGTATGGAGCGCCCCCTAAAAACATATATTTTTTAAATTTAACTACATAACTAAGTAGCTGCATACAAAATACACCTTATGTGTAAATTTTATTCAGATACGTCGTATAGTTTCCGAGTAAAATGCCTGTGACATACGGACGGACAGACAGACAGACAGACAGACAGACATGACGAATCCATAAGGGTTCCGTTTTTTGCCATTTGGCTACGGAACCCTAAAAAGATGTGCTAGTGCAACGCCAATTTAATGTTCAAATGTTTTTGCTTGCTGCAAACTGACAGCTTCCACTAATTGTCTGCAATGTTGCAAATATTATTGCGTGTTATTTGTATTTCATAAATAATTATAACCTCATACACACACACATTTGAAATGCTAACCGTGTTTCCTAGAATGAAGGAGTAGGTAACGAATGCATTGTTGTTTCTGAACTGATCATAATTACTTGAGTTGTACATAGTAAGTAACTTAGTAGACAACAATGTAACTAATCTGTTCTAATAACAGCGACAAAACTTACATGAACTTGATATTCATGTAATTTTTACCTAAAACAGAATTTAATCGCATCAAAATAATTTGAATTAAATCCGCCACTTACATTTTTCTGGCGTCACTCCTCAGATTTAAAATTCGAAGTAAAAAGGTTAGGGGCTAATGTACTTTTAGCTAGTTGGGGCAAACTTGTTTAGAGGATTAATTTATGAACGGAACAATAACCGGTCGTCAATTGTTTTTGTTAGCATCACACTGACAGCTTCCACTTGTTCGGTTACAAATTACATTGGAATACCTTCCTGACCGCAACGCAAGCAATAAAAACTACGTAGATTCAGCCACATAATAACGTACTTTTTCGATAATTGCTGTTTCCGTTTAAATGTAATTGACAGAAAAAGCGTAAATAATCACAGCATTTTCTGCAAAAAAATATCCATCACGAAATAATAATAAATATTTAGAAAAAAACACGTTCTTGCAATGCTTTGCCTTCACGGCGTACGGACTTGGTAGTTTTTGCGTCATCCCTCGATTGATTGCCCATCGGTTGTTTCTTGTAGAATCAGTGAACTTGCAAGAGGCAAGTGCGACGCGAACTTAATTAATTATTAGGCAAAACGGAAACTGAGGTAATGAAGCAAAAAAACTGCGTTTACTCAAGGTGCAATTATGGTAAGTACCTGTACAGTCACTTGCAAAAATATCTTGGACATCGAAGCACCTAGAACATCTGACACATAAATATTTACTTTTTAAGTATTTTTAAGCCCCAAGAGTGTGTCATATTGTATGTTTTTGCACACTTTAATGAGTGGGTAGATAGTTATTTTCACCGCTCCACCTCGGAAACGCGCTCTTTATCCCTTGAAAGCAGTGAGGGAAAACGCATTTTGCATGTGGGGAAAGTAATTTAGTACAAGTTTTGACTTTTTTTCACGTTATTTGGCAGGATGGACTTTAAAGAGATGATTTTGAATTATATAATTTTAAAAGCATTCATTTGTCTTCGATTTTGTATATTTCATAGCTTTTATTTTCCAGGGGTGATGTGGTTAAAAAAATTGTATTATACTAGGCAGGAAATTTGTTCAACCTTTTTAATCTGTCTCAATAAAAGCACGAGAGGTTAAGTATCAACTTTGGGCAAAGTTGTATAGTATAATAAAATGTATTTTCTCATGACCTTTTAATTAGATACAGGCTGCTCCAAACTAAGAAATCGTAATTTGTCAATTTCTTCGTAACTACTGCACCGATTGTTAAGATACTTGATATACTGGTTCTAAATACCCTAAATTATATGTACGTTTCGGCTTTGTTCAATGGATAAGGACATCCTGTAGTTGGAAATATAATTCAGTTTATATATGGCCTAATTGTAAAAAGTTGCCGCCCGATTTACGCGGCTGCCTCTGCCTTTTGCAACATTTCTTCTACCAGCAATTGTAGTTTTTGCCGCTAGTTAAAAATCAGAAAAAAACCATTTGATGCAACTCCAAGTGCCAATCATATTTCATGTCTAAAATTGAGTCTAGGTAAGTACTTGATTATTTTCTATCATTCCAGATTTCACCCTCACAGTAGTTTGAGGGAAAACTACCAAAAATATTTTTTTTTCGATGACTTGAAATAAACTATTCGTGTCTTCCGACGAATTACACGGGACAGGACATAATCACATCGGCGCACTTTTAAAACTAGTTTTTGGCTTCTCTGCAATTCACAATTTAGACGTGTGCGCCGCCATCAAAATCCGCGGCGGCGGCGCGCCGGGAATTTTTGGCGGCATGGCTGTGCCACGCCGGCGTCAAGGTCACTTTTGGCTCCGCTCGCAAGGCTCACGTTTCGCATTAAAAATATGTTAAATATCAATAACTTTTTAGGAACAAGGAACATATCATTAAAATGATATATAATGCCGTTTGCTTCAGTCCTGCCTATTTTTCGGAAATCGCTTTAATGATGATGTTTTTCATAATTGTGATAAATTAAGATCCTTTTAAAGCCAACTCCATCTAGCCAGTGGCCGAGGGACTGGACTAAATCCATGGTTATACCTCTCCATAAAAAAAGCTCGACACTAAAATGTGACAACGATAGAACTTTGTCTATTATATCGCATACCAGTAAAGTATTTCTTTACATCATGAATTCGCGATTGACAAAGTTCCTGGAGCGGCAAATACTTGCAGTCCTTGCAGAGCAGGCTGGCTTTGTGTCTGGGCGAGGGACACGGAAGCAGATTTTCATCGTGCGCCAGATCATCGAGAGATGTCGCGAATGGAAAAAGCCATTAGTATATGCTTCATAGATTACGCCAAAGCATTCGACTGTGTTAGATGGAAAAACATGCTGTACGTGTTCCTGGATATGGGTGTCCCTGCTCATTTAGCTCACCTTATTGAGAACTTGTACGCCGAAAGTACTGCCAGAGTGCGCATCGAGAACACCTTGTCGTACCAGTTCAAGCCGGAAAGAGGAGTAAGACAGAGCTGTATATTGTCTCTGAAGCTTTTTAATATCTACGGCGAATACATCTTACGTAAGGTCACTGAGAACTGGGACGGTGGCATATCAATTGGCGGTAAAACGATCTGAAACCTACACTATGCTGACGACACAACGCTCTTGGCTTCCAATGAGGAGGATATGTGTCTTTTGTTCCGGCGAATAGAAGCGGAGAGCGTCGAATTAGGACTTCACGCCAACCATGCGAAATCCAAGTTAATGTTCATACACCGGAAACAGTCTCCTCCACGAAGCCTAGAACTGAAAAACCTAGAATGCGTCAGCGCGTTCACCTGCCTCGGCTCACTTATATCTAGCGATGGTAGCTGTGAACGTGAAATCATCCGGAGGATTCAAATAGCGAAGGGTGCTATGACTCGGTTAGATAGGATCTGGAGAGATCGCGGCATAAAGAGGCAGAATAAGGTTAGACTTATGCGTTCCCTGGTGTTTCCAATTTTCCTATACGGTTCTGAAACTTGGCAGATCTGAAAAGCCGTATCGACGCGTTTGAGATGTGGTGTTGGCGACGGCTTTTACAGATACCTTGGACTGCGATGCGCACTAATCAGTCCATACTAGAGGAGCTACGCATAAAACGCCGGTTGTCTACGACGTGCCAGGTCCACATACTCACATACTTTGGACACCTCTCTCGACGCTCCTCGGATAGCCTGGAGAGAATTATCATGACGGGAAAAGTTGAAGGCACAAGACTAAGAAGCCCTCCCCCTGCAAGATCGTGTGCCCAAATCACTGCACCCATGCAATTAAAACTGCAAGAAGCCATGCGCTTAGCGAGGGATAGAAGCCTATGGAGGAACCTTGTCTTCAACAGAAGGACATGATCCTCAGCTCTGAGCTCAGCTCAGCAACGACTAGTGATGATGTGATGATGAAGATCCTTTTTTGACTCGCAGTAGGTCCAAACATACCGTTCAGTATTAAGGATCAATGCTGCCACCGAAAACACTTCTTTTCTCAAAATAATTGAGTTGGTGGTACAATTTTGATGGCAGATTTATTATTTTCGTTATCTTATTAGTTAGGCCATCGAGTTCATATTTTTTAGGTGAGCGGTTAATCATACTCATTTATTAATCTCCCGAAAGAGAAGGAATTTACCAAACCCTAAATATTTTAATGTGTAGATATTTTCATGGTTTAAATCGTCAATATACGTTGTAAAATCTTCAAGTAACTTTCCTTCTTCGGTAATTGTCATTGGCTAATTTTTGCCGAATTTTGAAATTTTGGCCAACGGCGGGGATTTTGAAATCCGCGGCGGCGGCGGCGGCGTGGGTCCTACGGCGCGGCTACGCCACGCAGGCGCGGCGCACACGTCTAATTCACATACAAGTTTCGCCCAAAACCCCGAATTTAAAACCACCACCTCCCAAACAAGGGCATTAATATTATCGTCCCATAAATTGCCATATGACCTTATACCGCTTTAGGATCGAGCTATCGAGAGCCTTTCATACTCGCTTGAATGCTCTTACGCACATGAGTCACAAGCTCACAAGCTTTGCAGACTATAACGAGGCCTCGATATTGACATAGTTTTCGATAATGAGGAGATGAGACAAATTGGCCTTGGCTTGATGGACTACTGTTTAGTCATGTAAGCAGCATACTGCAATGCTTTTTGAGTGTTAAGTGTCTTAGGGGCATTTCTTCACACCTACGCAAAAGAATCTTTGGTAATATCATAAAAATATCGTTCGCAGCAATATTTTGAGCATTTCTATCCAGATGAATCAGGGCCGGTATTCTGATTTTAAAATTTTGCTTAAGTTATCCTTTTTTTAATCAAAATGCTATGATTTTGAATCTAAGTTGTTTATTTCTAAAGTACCCACTGTTTTCATCATAGTCGTTACACATCTGGCTAGATCTAAATACATAGCATGTGAAAAACATGATGTGCACGTAAACGACATATGCGTTGCACATGTTAGCAATATACCTACGTTACTATAATGTGGTCTATGTATACAAAGAATTTATTTATAATTTGTTTCTAAATTACAAACCAAAGAGGTTATGTACCTAGCCCCTAAGAGATAAAAAGAAATGACCGGATAGATAGTAAAGAAGGGCAAGCAAGATTTCAGCGATCGAAAAATGTTATAGGTTCCGCCATAGACATATAAAATAAGAAGACGGAATCCCACGAAGATATATAAAACTGTGATTCCATAATGAGCCGCGATCTCGTGCACACACACTCACTTTTGACGTTTGAACCAATCACCGCTCGTCAACGAGTTGTATATGTGTGCGTGTCGCGCGTAAACACGAAGAACTCGGCTTATTGTGGAGTCACTGTTTTGTCTTCACGGCGCTACGTCTTCTTATTTTATATATGGGTTCCGCAATAGGTGTAAACCTTAAAACATGTAAACATCCGGGTGTCCCACGACTTTGCCACATGGAGGGGAAGTACTTTAAATACTGTAGATAGGAAATTTTACTGAAAGAAGACTTCATTTTTATTTTTAAAACAATACGATCTGCATTGAAAGAATTTTAAATTATCGCCTGTCTGAACCTGGAATCGAGCCCCCTAAATATGGTAGGCACTGATAAGATTTTATCACCTAAATGCGAAAATAACTGGGGTTCCGTACCCAAAGGGTAAAAACGGGACCCTATTACTAAGACTCCGCTGTCCGTGTATCTGTCTGTCCGTCTGTCACCAGGCTGTATCCCATGAACCGTGATAGACAGTTGAAATTTTCACAGATGATGTATTTCTGTAGCCGCTATATCAACAAATACAAAAAAAACACAATAAAATACATACAGCAGACATGATTTTTTTGCCGTTAGATAAATTGTACGGAACCCTACGTGCGCGATTCCGACTCGCACTTGGCCTGTTTTTTTTTATTTAAGATGCTACGTTATTTAGAAGAAATAAATTCTTATGATTGTAGGCTTCGATCAGTAAAGTAACATTGCAGGTTTTTTTGTTACCACTTTTAGCTGGTTCGATTCCCGGTTCAGACAGAAGATTATTGAAAATTCTTTGAATGCAGTTTGTATTGTTTTAAAAATAATAACGAAGTTTTCTTTCAGTAAAATGTCCTATCTACAGTATTTAAAGTACCTACTTCCCCTCCATGTGGCAAAGTCGTGGGACACCCGGTATATGCGGCGTAGCGTATTACTATTTTACCACTTTTAACCTGCAGTTCAAACTCAAACTCAAAACTCAAACTCAAACATTTATTCAGTAAGTAGGCCACAAGGGCACTTTTACACGTCAAAGTAAAAGTGAGAAAAAAAAATCAAACCGGTTCTAATCCTACACCTCTGACCCGAGAAG
This sequence comes from Pammene aurita, assembly GCA_947086415.1. Lineage (NCBI taxonomy): Eukaryota > Metazoa > Arthropoda > Insecta > Lepidoptera > Tortricidae > Pammene > Pammene aurita. The sequence goes on along the minus strand of OX352305.1, from coordinate 18,471,286 downwards.
AATTATGTCCGGCAAGAAACTCGGCGGGACTTATTTTTTCAAAACAACAGTACATCAAAACTAAACAATACATATAAGTGCGTTGTTCTAACAGAAAACATATCAAACCAAGGTTAGATTAACCAACAATAGGTTATAGTTTAAGAAAAATACCAAATAAAAAAGATGAGTCCAAATCTGACTATTGAAATTGAATTACATACAAGTTTGATATACTTTCTTACCTGAACTGTGTCTTCTAAATAAATTTCCAAATTATAATAATCCATCATCAACAGTTAGAAACAAAATAATTTTGAATTTAAATAAAAAAAAAGTAAGTGATTCTAGTATACAATAAACATACTATTTCTAAATTATCCTTAGAGATGTATAAGGTCTCCAAGTGTCTTGATCTATATATTCTATATAATAATAAAAAATATGGATAATCAAGCACCGAATGTTGTGTCTAAAGCCAATTAAACTAAAATTAAATATGATCAATAAAAAGTTACGTAAATGTGTTGCCCCAGTTTGCCTAAACAGACCTGTCTCCACAAACAGCACCCGTTCACGAGTATGACGCATATCTCAGCCATCGCCAACCTTTCTTCGGGAAAGTGGCGACCCGATCAACGACGCCACCATAAGCAGAGCCTTTTAAGCGAGCATGACATGTTCAAGCTGGCGGGCTTTATTAATTAATAAAAACTAGCCATGTTTAGTCTGGTGAGAAACAATATTCTGTGCTCGTATTTTACATGCGTGAACTAAATTACAATATAAAAGTGACATAGAGATGTACATGTCTCTAAGCGTCAGGATCATTAAATATATATCTATACATATAAATATTTGCGAATGCAAGACTTAGAGATGTATAACGTCTCTAAGTGTCCAAATACTAAATAAAAACAAAAAAAAATAAAAACGAAAAACAGGTAATACTGGACACTAGTAAAGCTGCTTCATAGAGTAATGTACCTAATAATTTCTAAATTTGTATTGTACTAACCATATCAAGCTACAGGCTTAAAGGCATCGTTATCCTCAATGAATTCCTTTAAAGTATAGTACTCTCTCCTCAACAAATAGCGCTTAACATAAGACTTGAATTTATTTAGTGGCAAATTCACTACATCAGCGGGGACTTTGTTATAAAAACGTGTACAGTTCCCAGCAAAAGACGTACGAACCTTACCGAGGCGGTGGCCAGGCTCAGCAATCTTATCTTTATTTCTAGTGTTATAGTTATGGATATCACTGTTGAGCTTGAATTCATGGATGTTTTTCCGCACATACATAATGTTTTCAAGTACGTATTGAGATGCTACGGTAAGAATATTTGCCTCTTCAAATTTTCCTCTTACGGATGCTCGACCGCGCATTTTATAAATGCCACGTACAGCTCGTTTTTGTAGCACAAATATGGTCCCAATATCAGCCGCTTTACCCCACAACAGAATTCCATACGACATAACACTGTGAAAATAACTGAAGTATACCAGCCTGGCAGTTTCACTGTTTGTTAGATGGCTGATTCGCCTCACGGCATAGGCTGCAGAGCTACGTTTCCCAGCTAGGGTGGCTATATGTGGATGCCATTGTAATTTCGAGTCTAAAGTGACTCCTAAGAAAACAGTTTGCTTTTCGAATTCCATTGTTTCATCATTTATTATAATCTTGCTGCTGTTAATCTGCTTGACGTTGGGAAGTGTAAATTTGATGCACTTCGTTTTCTTGGCGTTCAAAAGTAGGTTATTAGCCGTAAACCAATTTACTACTGTGGAGAGTGCACTGTTAATACTATCGAAGCTGTTTTCTTTTCTATCCACTTTAAATATCAGAGATGTGTCATCAGCAAATAACACTATATCATGTTTATCTTGCACAATTTTAGGTAGGTCATTAATGTACACCAAAAACAGGAAGGGACCAAGTATTGAGCCTTGAGGCACTCCGAGTGCCACAGGGGACCCAGAAGATTGAGTTCCATTAATAACCACTCGTTGTGTTCTATCCGATAGGTATGATGAGACGAGGTTAAGGGCACCAGCTTTGATCCCGTAATGGCTTAGTTTTCTCTTTAGATTTTCGTGATCAACGCAATCAAATGCCTTCGATAGGTCACAGAATATTCCAACAGCATCTTGTTTTTTTTCCCAAGCGGCAAAGATGTGCTTAAGAAGAACAGCACCTGCGTTAGTATTCGAGCGACCTCTGGTAAAACCAAATTGATTTCTGGCGAACAATTCGTTTCGGTTAAAATGTGACACAAGTTTCTCGAAAACTTTGCTCAGTGCCGGCAGTATTGAAATTGGTCTGAAATTGCTTGGTTCTGTTCTCGATCCTGATTTGAACAAGGGGATGACTTTGCTGTGCTTCATTATGTCGGGAAATATTCCTGTATCAATACATTTGTTAAATATATCAGCTAAATGTGGTGCAATCGATTCAACAATGGAATGTAGAACTTTAATAGATAGGCCCCAAAGATCTTCAGTTTTCTTTAAATTTAGGGATTTAAATGTTTTAATAATTAAGTTCGGAGTAACATATGAAAATTTAAAGATATCTGTACACTCTGCTATATTTTTTTTCAGTATTGCCTCAGCGACGTCAGGCGATGAATGAAGAGACTTTGTTGTTTCTACCGGTATATTAGAGAAGAACTGCTCAAAATGATCCGCAACTTCAAGGTCCGAACTCACTAAATTACCTACTTATAGTCATACTTTAAATATCACCGGACAATGACAGATAGATAGATAGATAGATTTATTTATTTCTTGTAGAAAACCACACAGTATTTTACATCATAAAATAAAATGGATTCACTAAAAGATCGTCACTTACAATACAATAAAATAAAAATAAAATCAATCAAAAAAATGTCAGTGGTAAAATATAAAGAATGTCAACAGGAATTTTGTGTATGTATACATGTCTAGAGACCCTAGGTAGTGGTATATAAATATTTAAAAATAAAAGAAAAATGTCAAAACCTAAAACAAAGTCAATCAATTAAAAATAACAATATAAACAAAAATTACGTAAAAATACTCTATAAAAATAATTAACATTTTGCAGTTCTTTTAAATTCTGCAGTGAATTCTTCGACAGAATATAAATTCCTAGACAATAAAAGTTCCTTTAGTCGGTGTTCAAATTTATTATCGGAAGTTTCATTTCTGAGAGTTGCGGGTAGACTTTCATAAAATTCCGGGCCTACTTACTTACTACGGGACATGACTTGATTCGTTGTATGTTTTATTTCCAAATGATGCACCATGTTGCATGTAGCGTTACACAATGTACAGTATAGGTATGCAACGCTATAACCTACGTTCATACGTTTATAACACAACAATGAATCAATCTCAGCAAAGCAACAGATAGCAACAAGAGTTTATCAGTCACAAGTTACTATCGCAACAGACCACATCTCGCATTTCAGAGCACAAAATATCGTCAGTCACTTTCATTGCCGACATTACATTTAATTTTAAACGTAGGTAATCAGTATTTAGTAGGTGGGATACTAGTTCGCATGTATCGTATACTATTAACTTCTGCGCGTGACTAGGGGCCATATTCTAACTTTAAAACACGTTTAGAAATAACCCAACTTCAATACAACTCCAATGCATTAACTACGCAATACAGCTAGGACGTAAACGTCTGAATCAGTAATATCAGAATTTGCTTGAAAATTATTCCGATGCAACTCCAATACAATTTCAATATTGGTTGAGTATTTGTTGTGTGTTGGAGTTATGTTTGAGATATTTATGTATTTTAAAATTAGGTTTGCCGGCGTAGAATTAGTATTTTGATGATTTTCGGGTTAAACTATAAAGATGACAATAGGGATGATGACTTGATGACATATGTTGAATTATGCAATAAAATTTAGTTGATAGGATGCAGAATTACCAATATATCCAAATAAAGTGAAAATTAAAGAAAATCTATTGAAATGGTTCAAAGATATCATGCTTCAAAATTTCAAAATTTTTCAATTTTTTAAAGTACGAAATTTAAAAAAAAAATGATACCATTCCATTTTTAACATTTTACTGTTATATAAATTGTATGCTAAAAATAGCAATTCCATAATTTTTCCATACTTTAAATAGGGCGACTATATGATCGTGACGTCACTTTTGCACGTCATTTTGTTAGGAGCGTTTCGAGAAACAAATGCAAATGTCTGAGATTTGATTTTGATTAAGTCTAATTTCTGACTTCTGTGTTGCTTTAACGCAATTGGCCGCATATAGACATTTGATCCTCACTACAAAATGAATCGATTGATACCATACATGAAAAAAAATCACCATGCCTATTATAAATTAGTAGGCATAGGGATGTTATATGATGTAGGTGTGTATTAATATCACTTTACACTCGCAAAATCATATTGCTTGCATCGTTACGTATCCTAACAATGTTTACTAAGGTCAGTTCTGGTATTTGGTTACGAATCTGTTTTCCGACGTAATTATGACTGTGACATTGATTCGCCCCATTCAAATTGTTTGTCGCTGGAAAATATTGGTATCACGTCACATCCAGTCTGGTCTCTTCTCAAATGTGTGATATTAAATTAATAAGGCAGATGTCCCGGTTGTGGCCAGTGTGCCGGTTTTCTAAGGTAAACTTTACTAAGGTAAAGTCGAAAATGACCAAATTACTAAAGGAGATCGTCAATTCCGGGCCCACTTGCAATATGGTCTCGTATAAGGTTTGTTCCTCAATTTTAAACAAATACCCATTTTATTACGAAACTAGACAAAATATTGCATGAAAATAAAACGGGAATTAGAAATGAAAAACAAAAAGTAATTTCGTTGATCCTTCCGCGATCCAAATAGTGCTAAATAAGTTGTTAACGTCTTTACAGCATTGACATAAGGTTAACTTCTCCTGGGCCGAGACGAAACCGACATTTTCAGTAAGGAGTTATGTTTATTCTGCTAATCTTGTTTATGATTATAGTTTGACACTATTAATGTATGACTCACCGACATCCATGCCTACCGCATGAAGTTATAATTTGAAACTGGAATGTGCTCTTCGGCCACAAGGTGGGGCCGAAGGAGTTGGTGGTATGGGGGGGATGCGTCTCATTTTGACTATTTTTCTATTAAAAAAATATATTAAGGCAACAAACAGTCATTTAAATTTTAAAATAACAATGTAGTTCTTAATAACATGATTAATCGACCTTGAGTGCCATAACTTAAAAACAAAAATAAGATCTAAACTAACTTGTGTAGGAGCGGTTCTATTAATTAAGTAATGTCTGATACTACCATGGATTTATAAAAAGTGGATGTAATTGTTGCACTTTTTCCCTAACCACATATTATAAGGTTCATCTGATGAACCTCATTTATTACCGTGTAAAACAGTCGTTCATAGGTGACTAGAAAAAACGGTCCGATAGAGGGCATTATATGGGGGGCGGTGTTTCACTCGAACTCGTTACAAAATTGACATACATTGACATTTTGACTTGTTGTCATGCTGGCATTATTGTCTAATGACGTCATAACTCCCTAAGTCGAAGCGGGGCGCGGCTCCCTAAATTACTCTCTCTTTTTGGCCCAAGTGTGTGCTCCTAGTAGGAGCGCACTAACAGTGATAAACCGTATCTCTTTGTAACAGGCACGGTCCGAGGGAGGGGGGGGGTCACAGGTGACATGACCCCGCCCCAAAATCGCACACGTCCAATAGAAAAATTAATTACTGACCCTCTCAAAAATAATTTCTGCATTAGTGACCCTCCCCCAAACTTCATAGTGACCCCCCCCCCCCCAAATTCAGGCTGCGGCCGCGCCTGCTTTGTAATAAGTGCTTCGATTGCTTAGTTAATAGTAGCAATGATGGTTTGACATCCATTATCCTTGTTTACCCAAATACAAGAAATCAGCGGCAGGATCAAAATATGACTTTTTATTATTTTATTAACGGCCTCCTAGCCTAGTCGGTAGTGACCCTGCCTACGAAGCAGGAGGTCCCGGGTTCGAATCCTGGTCAGGGCATTTATTTGTGTGTTTATCACAGAAATTTGTTCCTGGGTTATGGATGTTCTCTATGTATTTAAGTATTTATCCATATTTATCTGTTATATATATCGTCATCTAGTACCCATAACACAAGCCTTATTGAGCTTACTGTGGGCCTAGGTCGATTTGTGTAAGGTTGTCCTATAATATTTAATATTTATTTATTTATTTATTATGATTTCCGTTTCATTATCATGACAGATTTTGTAGAAACTCTTTAAAAAACAGGTTTATTATTTTGTGCTATACATTAAATCATAAACATGTACGCTTTAAAATATTGTCCTTATCACATTCATGTTTTTACATCCCGATTTCTCAATTTTCCCGTTACATTTCATGATTACTTGATGACCACCCTAATCTAGAAGTTAAAGCGAATGTTTTGATATCTATTTCATAATTATACGCACCTTTATAATCTGGGGCAAATCGCCTAACAAAAATAGACGATCTCCTTTACAATTCTATTGTTTATAGTTGATATAAGAGTAAATTGTGGCAGCTCAGATGAGACTGTCATCTGTCTTGTATCAGTTGTCATTTAGTTGTTAGGATCCATGATAAAAAGTGGCCAAAAGTGGCTCATTTCATTAAAGAACATCATTTCATCAAATGTCAGAACCTTAACAGCGGATATTCCTAGAAATATAGTAATATATGTTTAATTACTCAGTATAATTTCTTATTAACACAAAATGACGGACGTCTGAATAAACAAACTGTCCTTAAAGTAGCCAAAACCGTAGCATATGCCCTATCTACCGAATGATCGTGTCGTAGTAATTCGCTGGTCTTAGTCCCCTCCAAGTTCCAACGAGGTCTATTAACATGTGTCGCGCTCTACGTCTAATGATTGAATTAATAGCAGTACTAAATTATAAACAGTCAGTTAAAAATCGTAATATTTAATTATGTGTACTTTTTTACGCTGAGCCAAAGGGGGCTTTGTAAGAAAAAAGTTTTTTTGTTTTACCCTTTAATTTGGGTACCCTTCGAATTTATTCAGTCCTACATGTCTATTAGTAGTACAATCGCTATCAGATATATATATCGGAGCGGTCAAGGTGGTCACAAATATCTGGATATCGCCTCTATTGTCAAGGCGATAAAGTGCATGTTCAGATATTTTTGATTACCCTGGCCGCTCTGATATATTTGACGTTTGTACGTACTTTAATGTTGATTTTTTACTGTAATGATGCATTTTTCACTACCTACACCTAAAGGTCAACCTCACCTTCCGCAAAGTTTGTACAATCACACTATTTTCTCTAAAATCGGCTGTGACGACAACTATGTTTGTTTAAGGTAGCCCTAAACGTGGTAATTTCCACCTACGTCATAGTAAAAGCGTGTCGGCCGGTCTGTCGCAATATGTTCCCGGACAAGCCGTGTATGATTCCCACCGGTTACAAGAACGTACGCGCGGACGTAACGTGGACGCGAAATCCACTCATGAGGCTTACAACTTACATCTGCCTCTATCGGTATTGCACATATTGTGAACTTCGAAATTCTTCAGCGCATCTGTGTCTCTCCACAGATTACTTTATGGTCTCTCCAATGTTTTTTTTTATATACTACGACGGTGGCAAACAAGCATACGGCCCGCCTGATGGTAAGCAGCTACCGTAGCCTATGGACGTCTACAACTCCAGAGGTGTCACATGCGCGTTACCGACCCTTTACAAAAAGGAGGACTCACTGTGTTGCCGGCTAAAGGAACAAGAGCAATAGATCATTTTATCGATAGCCCCTGGCTCGGTACACAATGGCAACGATACCCGCTTCCTTATACGCGTGCACACGTGTACTCATCAGCATACGCGCAGCGTACGTATTGAGAATTTATTAATTAAGGTACTTTGACATGTATGCGTTTTGGACCCTATGTCGGGAAGATAAGATTTAAAATCAAATCTTGCAAGTTGCAGTTAAGAGTGTGATAATTGTTGATATGAGTAATAATCAATTAACTATATTACGACTGTTTAGCAAGTCTCTCAAGGATTATCATATTGTATTGAATGTAGATTTGATCTATTAGCACTATTAGCAGGTAGGTGTCAATTGTTTATTTGTTTACGTTACGTTATGCCTAAAATTTGCTTTGTAACCTATGTTCATATTAGGTATGTCAGTCTTCAAGTGCGCCCACGGGGCAACTGCTCTTACCCTGCTGTTTCTCAATAAGAAAAGGAAAAGTTGATGGAGTGAAGTTGAAGTTAAGAAATATGTTGATAAACAACTTCAATATTAGTTGATTGTGTGTAGGAGTTATTTTTGATAAATATATTATTTAAAATGTATTGTTTATGCATTTTAAAATTAAAATACGGCACTGTGTCCCAATTACCTTAAATGGATGTCACTTTGTGTGCAAAAATGTGTTAGTAAGTTAAATGCTTGACATGATATTACTGCCCTTTTACCCGGAGTAGCCTTTACTAACTAAAAAGTATCTATCATCATCATCATGATCATATCAGCCGAACATAGGCCTCAAAACCCTGAAAAGCTTCTATATTAGGTAAGAAACTAAGTAACCTGAGTTGGCAATGCAGTAACACCCATAATTTAAAAAGTCAATTAGTTTCTTACAGTCGTTCTCAATAAGTTTTATACATCCTGGTAAAAAATCAATTAAAAGGCTGCACAAGGTAGTGATTGCGCTGCATTTATATTACTATTTATCTTATCTGGCATTGCGCCTGCACACCGCTTTAGAATCGCCAGACATAGTGATGACGATGAGGCCCTTCGATGACTAGCTATTATCCTATCATACCCTACCTCAACAGCAGTACTGATACCACGGTGTGATTTTTTAACGGTAAACATACAATACCTACCCCTTGCTTCGTTTTACGCGGGCACCACAATATAATTCGATCCCCGTAAACCGGGCCCATTTTTTTACTAAGCTGAGACGTCTTTAGCGAAATTTTCTATTTTCCTTACAACTTTAAAATAAATTGTAGGTTCAACTAATTTGGTAGTTGTAAAGCCTGACCAGAAATATATGATTATTGTAAAGAGGGCGCTATTATTCTCATTTAAATGGCAACAGTTCAAAATGGTCAAAGAGTATATTATTCTGTATGGTATGGACAATGGTCATAGACATATAAAATAAGAAGACGTAGCGCCGTAAAGACAAAACTGTGATTCCATAATAAGCCGATTTCTTCGTGTTTACGCGCGACAAGCACACATATACAACTCGTGGACGAGCGGTGATTGGTTCAAACGTCAAAAGTGAGTGTGTGTGCACGAGATCGCGGCTTATTATGGAATCACAGTTTTATCTTCGTGGGATTCCGTCTCCTTATTTTATGTCTATGGGTATGGTGACATCTTGATTTGTTTACCTGTCAGCTTTGATGTTAATTTGAAAATGTTTGGTAGCGAAATAGTTTGATTTCCCGACCGTTTCATTTCCTGCAGTTTATTATATACATTATTCACAATGTTTCACTCGTGACTATGAATAGTTTTCGCGATTTTTTGCCATATATTATTTAATATTGAACACGTTACTATTATTCAAGTAGACCGTCGCAATAACACTGGTTACTGTGACAATTATTGTCGTATCGTTAAAATTATTGCCAGTGTAAGAAATCGGTTCCAATGAAATTCCGCAAGATGGCGCATGATCATATATTTCTGGTCAGGCTTTAGATATAAGTATACAGGATGATTCATGAGACGTGAGCAGGCTTAACACTACGGATTCAGTAAATAATAAGCTATTGTTTGATATTAGTATTAGCGTGATAAGCGCAAAAAAATTTTTTTTATCAAAAATAAAATGTTTCAAATTATTTACGACACGCATGGTCACTCTTCAATTAGAATACTCCGTCGAGTACTGATGTTAGAATATTCTCTTGTTTTTCTGTGATATGTGTCAAATTGATGTTTGGTTACTTTGGAAACATCGTATCTCACTGAACTTGACAATTATTTTTTTCATAATCAAAGTGCTGTCATGATTGTTACAGAGGTTTTATCTTTATTTATTTGTTTATGTAGGGTGACCATGATCACATAGAAGAAAATTTCTACGAAACAAAAAGGTAAAAAAAATTGAAAGGCGCTATTGTTTCACTTAAAAATGATGGCGGCCGATTCATTATCGTTAACTAAGTGTGTAGGGTTGTTCCTGCTCACGTCTCATGAATCACCCTGTATAACACTATGATTGACACCAAGCTACCTGCTGCATTACACTTGGTTTCGCATAAAAACCAGTTTAACTGTCACGATTGCCCAAACTATGCAGCCATGGTTGGTTTGGGCACAATGAGAGGTCACCATCGCATGCATGACCGTGAATGTCACCACCGACGTGCCATCACAACGACATTCAACACTCGAATTGGCGACTCGGAATCGAATCAATTCGATATGGACAGAGACAAGTAAATTTAGAGAATGTCAATCTCTATACAAGATACATAATTATAGTCAACAACAGAATCTACAGAAGTAGCTAAACGGGTGAGGGTTCAAAATTATCTTGGTCGGACTTTATTGTTACATGAATATGTGTGACGAATAAAACGTTGATACACGCCCTACGGCTCGATACGATAGATTACGTCTTTAATTTTCTTGTATTTTATATAGCACTTTGAACATGTTGCACAATAAAGTAGCTGTGAATTACCTGAAAGATTTAACGCATGTTAAAAGTAGGTATATAAAACAACACGACCCCAATACTTACGATTTTAATCTTTTCTACACTGATGTATGATGACGTTGATGTAAAGTGCCTTACAAATCATTTGAAACTAACCTCGCTAATGGTACCCTAACAATGGCAATGATAAATGCAACACTGTATGAAGACTACGTACCATACAAAGCTTGACCAGAGAAAAACTAGCGTAGATCGGGACAATCATAATGTTTATTTATCACATTATCACCCCAAAATAAACTATACAATTTGTTTCTTGTACCTAATTGTAGTAGTACTAACACATTTGCCAGACTATAGTCCAGCTATTATTTTGAGTTATCTCTGATACACAGAATATACAACACTAGTCACCGTTGTTACACAACGGATGCAATTGATAACTGCTCTTAAGTAGTGAAATGTAGCTCTATTGTCTGTGCCCCGTGGTTAAATGAACGTTGTTCTGCTATAAATAACATCGAATTGATATTAAATACTATATTTTATGAGAAATGAGAGAGTTTGCAAAGATTTATAAGCCGGTATTGAAGTTTAATAGATGAGTGTAGACAAGCACTTAAAAACAGCTTCCTTATTGGAAATACAAGAATATATTATTATACATTTCGTACCTACATGTTCATTCATTAGTCGATGTATGAAACATAATATCATGCTTACGAAAGTTAATTTCAGTTTGTGTCGGTAAAAACCGGCAATACGAAGGTTTGGCCTGGTAGTTGCCAAAGTTGTGGATATTTAGATCAACATCAATATCCCATACTTTTCAGGATCAGGCAAGATATATTCAATCTGTTTTACCCTATAATAAAATTTGTCTACTTAATACCAAAAAATTTAAACTTTGTTAGTTAAGTTGTTCTTCGGTTTAAAATAAATATATCGCTAAAGTGAAGAGAACTTAAGTGAGCACAGGGTAGAGTGTAAACTAATTAATGTATTTTTTTACACTTAGAAAACCAAATTTTGTCCTAAGCAAGGCACCCAACAAAAACAAGTTTAACAAGCCATGGCCATCAGCGGGCGCATATTACGATAAGTGTTTCCGTAACCTTAGGCCATCGGCTGGAGCAAAAATAGAATACCAATTCGATATATTTTTGTTTTTAAAGTTTAAACTAACCCTTTTCCTTGAAATTTCAACTTTATTTGACGTGAACGAAGGTTGTTTTTATAACCCTACTGAGTTTTAGATACGATGTTCAGAAAGTTAGTTTGCGAATTGATTCAAAGCATTAACAATAGCAGGAGTACGCAACGTTGGGTTCCAAGTTCCAACCAATCATTTTCTGATTAATTATGTATGCAGATCGTGTAAGGTAACGTGTTATTTTGAATAAAAAACCGTGATTAGTTGTTTATTATGATGACACATTTTGACTACGCAATCGTTTTAGGTATCGGTAAGGTGCCTTACCATGGAAATGTATGTCCTGTCTGTCCGTCAGTTTGTTAGCGGGCTGTATCGATTCTCGCACTGAAGGTGTATTTCTTTAGCCTTCTTTTATTATCTAAGTACGTATTACCTACATACACCTTCTACAAATTTAACTGTAACAAATATACATCATAGTGCATAAATTGAAGGTCAATGCCAAGTTGCCAAGTATTTGTTAAACTGGTTCGGAAAAACCCTCGCGGTGATATTTATAATCAATGCTTCGAAAACTTCTTTTTTGTCATAAATGCTTTACTTTTCTGACTTTATCAATGTGCGAATAATACCGGATTTATTTCTACTACGTTGACTTATTAAGTATTTCATATAGATTTTACTAGATAATGCAACATGGTTTTAACACGTTATCAATGTTATTATTACCTACTTGTTGAACAATAATGATATAACAAAGTGTTTCTAATAGGTCTGATACTGACATTTTATAGATAGTAGTGCCATCTATGCTCGTGGAAAACAGAGGGCACAAGGAAAGCAAAACCAGCTAAAAGGTGCAGCGCGCCTGGCGTGGCACGTGCTATCTATGCATTGCTTCATACAAGGTTTTTTTATCCAACTTTTTTTCATTCTAAGAACGGGCACTGGCATTGCGTGTTTGATTTTCCTCTACAAGATGGTTGCAAGCATTGATGTGACGACAAAGAAGCGGAATTATGTTAAAGGAAAGCTATTTTAACAGCCATGATTAACCAGGAAAATTGTATCTAATCCTTTGGATACCTGGTTCTGATTAGTCTGGTTTATCTAGTTATGATATGAACTTAAGTATGCCATATGCAAGTTTTATTTACCACAACTTTATGTGTCTAACTAACGAACCTGCTATAACTCATAGTCATAGTCATAGTCAATCATTTATTTGCATTATAATACATAACAATGCCTGCAAATACAATTTTAAACAATTAGGCAGTAACTTACATAAGGCAAGGCCCTCCAGGGGCTCAAAGGCCCTTATAAAATTTAAAAGAAAAGATATAGGTATAAGTAAGTACTTTTATCAATCAAAATAAACAAAGTTCGAAAAATAAATAACAGATTGAGTGACCAGGAATAAGAGTATTATACAATAGCGTCCCTCCTACTAATGAGTACTCACTTTTTAATTATAAGGTTATCATTTTTAGGGTTCCGTAGTCAACTAGGAACCCTTATAGTTTCGCCATGTCTGCCCGTCCGTCCGTCCGTCCGTCCGTCCGCGGATAATCTCAGTGACCGTTAGCACTAGAAAGCTAAAATTTGGTACTAATATGTATATCAATCACGCCGACAAAGTGGTAAAATAAAAAGTGGAAAAAAATAATTTATTAGGGTACCTCCCCTATACGTAAAGTGGGGAGTGATTTTTTTTTTCATTTCAACCCTTACGTGTGATATATTGTTGGATAGGTATTAAAAAATGAATAGGGGTTTAATAAAATCATTTTTTGATAATGTAAATATTTTCGGAAATAATCGCTCCAGAAGTAAAAAAAAATGTGTCCCCCCCCCCTCTAACTTTTGAACCATAAGTTTTAAAAATATGAAAAAATCTCAAAAGTAGAACTTTATAAAAACTTTCTAGGAAAATTATTTTGAACTTGATAGGTTGAATAGTTTTTGAAAAAAAATTACAAAATAATTTCTGAACTAAGTTTGTAATTTAACCGTATAAGCAGGTGTTTATTGTTCCTGTAATTTCTACAAAATCACAATGAAATGACGTGCTTTCAAATAAAGTAAAAACGGTGAAAATCGGTCCACGCAATAAAGAATTATCCCATAAAAATCACCTTCCATACTTTAAGCTCGCGCGCAATAGTTTACTTAATTTGCCGATAGATGTCGCTGTACGTGGAACGCTCATATCATATCCTACATGGCGGTGTTATTTTAACTCTTAAGTGGGGACACTTACTGTGACGGACGGAAAACTACGGAACCCTACACTGAGCGTGGCCCGACACGCTCTTGGCCGGTTTTTTAAGTAAAAAAAAAACAGTTTTTGCTATATATGTATGAGCTACCTACTTATTATGTTAGTAATCGTCATCGTTGTTTATCCACTACGCGTTTTTTAAAATGCTTGTATAGTTTTTATAGACCTGCGCATTTAATTTTTGCATATTGATATGTTGATCTTCTGTCGTTATTTAAGCTTTGAAAGGCATTCTTAGTAGTTCAGTTCAAGCAACTTGCTCTCGGTAAAGCAGCTGGGCAGGACGGCATATACAATGAGTTTATTAAGAACCTGGGTCCCAAGTGTATTAAATGGCTAGCAGCTTTCTTTTCGGATATACTGACGAGGAATAAACTACCTTCATCCTTTAACTTTGCAAAAGTGATTGCTATTCTCAAGCCCGAAAAGCCGGCTGATGACCCAAAAAGTTACAGACCAGTCGCCTTACTAAGCTGCCTCTACAAATTACTGGAAAAACTACTGGCTCAAAGGATAGGTCCACTCATAGACAGCATTGTCCCGGTGGAGCAGGCAGGATTCAGAAGCGGTCGTAATTGCGTTGATCAAGTCCTTTCTCTTTCTTCACATATAGAAGCCGGGTTTCAAAACCAACTAAAAACTATAGCCGTCTTCGTGAACCTGTCTGCAGCTTATGATACTGTATGGCGACATGGGTTGCTTTTTAAACTGATGATAGCCGTGCCCTGCCAACGAATCACGAGCTTAGTCAATAACATGCTCAGCAATCGCGAGTTCGTTGTTCACCTAGGGGACAATCAGAGCCGAGTCAGAAAGTTACAAAATGGTCTCCCTCAGGGATCAACTTTGGCGCCGTTACTCTTTAACCTTTACACACACGACCTTCCAAACACAAATTCCAGAATGTTTATGTATGCTGATGACATTGCTCTCACATATCAGCATCAAACTTTTAAAGTTTCCGAGGGACAGCTCACAAATGACTTGATGAAGATTAACAACTATCTAAAGATGTGGAGACTAGCCAAACGCCAGCAAGACTGAAGTATCGACCTTTCACCTTCATAATCAAGTGGCCACATATAGCCCCAAGGTCATCTTCGACGGCAGAGCCCTAGGATACAACCCACAACCTAAGTATCTTGGCATCACCCTAGACCGCTCGCTCACATACCGTACCCATCTAAGCAAGCTGAGTAAGAAATTAGCAACTCGCAATAATATCCTTCATAAACTTACAGCCACGTCTTGGGGAGCTAGCGCAGATGTACTACGCACAACTGGGCTTAGCCTTGTATATTCCGCAGGTGAATATTGCGCCCCGGTTTGGCTTAACAGCGTTCGCACGGAAAAGGTAGACGTACAGCTGCGCAAAACTATGCGCTGCATATCAGGTGCCATACAGTCGACTCCCGTCCAATGGCTGCCAACACTAAGCCACATACCTCCTCCACATCTTAGAAGACAACAGGCTCTGCTGAGGGAAGCAAGAAAAATTTTCCAACAACCTAAACCTACCGGTCTATCAGGAATTTCTGTATCCGCCTCGCCACCGCTTGAAATCCCGACTTCCACCCTAAAATACAGCGCAATACCTGATGCAGAAGCCTTTCAACATAAACGAAACATGGAAAGTCGAATGGAAGGCAACTCCGCCCAGGGCCTCTGTATATAACTATGACCCCACTCAAAAGCCATTTGGCTTTTCTGCCTCCAGACGGGATTGGTGCCAGCTTAATACGAACCGAGCATGGCCGCTGCGGAGAACACATGTTCAAGTGGGGCTGGAGAAATTCACCAGAGTGCGATTGCGGAGCACCCGTTCAATCCATACACCACATTATTTACGATTGCCCAAAGAGGAAATACGCCGGGGACTCCCTAGACTTGTTCTTCCCTGATGTGAACGCAGCCCGTTGGGTGAAAGACCTAGATTTAAGATTATAGTATGATTAAGTAAATTTCTCTAATATAGTAAGCGACCTTGAACTATGTAGCCATACGATTAAATAAGTAGTTCATCATGATTGTTAACTTAAAAAAAAGAAGTAGGTACCTACACCTACTTAAGGAAAAAATACATACATATCCACTCATTTTCCAAAATCAAATCAAATGCTTCAGAAATCTTTGTAGCTATAATGATTCTTAAAATTTTGTAGCTAAGCGAATCTACACTCCTTTAGTTCCTAATGTACCTATGAAATAAGGTAAAGCTGAAATTTGAAGACCTGAGTTTTTGTACTTAACGCAATAAGTAATTAATAACGTTTCGAAATCTTTACAAACCTTCGTTTATACAATATGTAGGTACGCGTCTATTGTTTATAATAAGATACACACCATACGCCAACCACGTGTAGGCGGCACCTAACATTATATCTTAGTACATTGCAATAAAGCTTAATTTAGCGTTAATTTATCTCTGGAAGTGATATCGCAACACAAAGAACAGGTTGAGATGAATGATTTTAGTGAGGATGCTGCGCAATTGGCTTTATGTAACCGTGGATGTGTACATATAGGTAGAGTCAGTGGAGCGGAGCTAACTGGAGCGGGATTGGTGGTTTTTTGACAGCTTGTAGAAGCGCGGGTAGGGTTACCAGGCCCAATAATGAAAAAGCCGGACTCCGCGCTTAATTTAGCCGGACATTTGATTCCAAAAGCCGGACATACTGGTCTTTCGAATCTTACAAATGGCGTGACTGGCGCGTAGCGTAAGGCACTGGTCCCACCGCGGGCGAATAACGATGAGTTATCGGCGATTTTCTCGCCCAAAAAACGAACAAAAGATAATCGCTCCCGTGTAAATAAAAGAGAGAGATATATATTTATAGTTCATCGCAGTGTGAACAGCCAGCGATGAACTATAAATATATATCTCTCCCTTTTATTTACACAAGAGCGATGATCTTTTGTTCGTTTTTTGGGCGAGAAAATCGCCGATAGCTCATCGCTTACTCGCTCTTGGTGGGACCAGTGCCTAAGTCAGACAAAAGCCTAACAAAAGCCGGACAGGCCGGATGAGGAATTATTTGGCCGGACACACCCGTAAAAAGCCAAACATGTCCGGCTAAAGCCGGACACCTGGCAACCCTAAGCGCGGGTAATTAAGAAATCCCTTATTTTCAACAGAATTTCATTAAAAACTTATATAGATCTCATCTCATTTACAAAGGAATAAGTGACCTAGGCCTCCGGTGCCCAAGGCTGGGCTGGGCTAAGTTTATAATTATATTCATATACACGGTGCCCGCGAGGAAACGGAAAGATTTTAACAGTATATTCTAGATCATATTTAGAGACAAAAATGTCATATAAACTTTTTTGAAATTGTTCAGAGTTAATATCAATTTATAAAAAATACACTTTTTATTATAACTCAGCACAAAACGCCTTTCTGATGGCGTTGTTGCCACTATTGGGCATAGTTTACACGTCTTTATTGACAGATATCAAAGTAACAAGGAAAACTATGCAGAAACTAAATTTTTCCAAAAAAATGTACCAATTTGTTTTAGACGATAATTTTATTAATAACATTTACTTTTCATGTGCAAGAAACATTCAAAAAAAAAAAAAAAAATATGTCGAAATTGACCTAAAGTCACATAATATTTTTTCCTTCTTTTGGTCTCAGGAATGCGTGGTTAATTTTTTCCCTTTCCTCGCGGGCACCTTGTATAAATTAAAAACTTAGCCCACTACTGTGTGTTGACTTAAACAAATTAAAATAATTTGATTTGTTCTTCAGAGCTTCATTAAGTTTTAAAACTTGTATTTTATTAAAACTTATTAGTTCGCAGACTGGCTACTTTATACACAATAGACTATATAAGAAAACAAACACATTGTTTAAAAGAGTTAGCCGTTAATGTATGGTACGTCTTTGTTTATGTTGTTAATTAATTAGTAGGTTTTATTCTGCGTTTCTAGTAAAAATTGTTGGGGGAAAAATTGGACGGGTTGTTCACTTTCACGTTCACGGAAATTGTTGCTTTAAACAGTCAAAAAAGTAAGTAATGCAATGGAAAGTATTATTTGCATTAGCTAATTAGTAATATGATACTAATGGAAGTGATTTCATTAATTATGAAAAGCATAAAGGGTTTGCTATGAATAATCACAAGCTCTTAATAGTCATAACATTATGTAAAAGTAATTAATTTTAGTAGGTACTTGCTTTAAACAATTCGTCTGACTTGCAAGTAGTCTTCAGAATTCTAAGATACACCTTCTTTTCACAAAAGAAAGTTAAAGAGACTGTAGCAGAGTATTTTATAATTAATTTCACTTCAGAAGTGCGATATAATATAATGCCATTTGCTTTTATGTTCTGCGCTTTACACATTTCACACGTGTATGGCTTTTTTTTTAGTGAGTTCTCTAAATCTTTACGCATTCTCTAAGTCTTTGTTTTTTTGTATTTGTGTTTATGTGAATAAAATAAAATTGTAAACTAATTAGTTAAACTACAGTAAACTCGAACTATACTAATAAGTAGGTAGAGTTCATGTGGAAATTGAAATTAGATTATATGTAAATGAAGTTTACGAGACTTCTCTCTCAGATCAGGTTGAACTGCAGCGTAATAAATCAAGTGTTGATCAAGTGATTTTCCCGGGTACCACCCCGATAGTTCTAACGCCGCAGCAAGAGCATAGAACTTAATTTTCTTTTAAGTCGGGATAAAAAAAATGTCTTTCCACACAGAGTCTGTGTTCTACAAGATAATCCATGTTACACGTTCCAATACACCGCCCCAGTTGCCGGCAAAATTATAGCCCCAATGCATCTTCAAGGATGCTGCATCTAGTGCAATTATGTAGCGCGGATAGCTGCATATTTAACGTAACGGGGCCGGAATCGAACGGCGGAACTATTCTCTAGACCATAACACACCGCCTATAGTCCTTATGATGCCGTAATACGGTTTCTTATGATTTTACAACAAGTGCACTGGCCGCTTTTATGCACTTGTAATTTTATTAAATTCCAGGGATCTAGTAATAGCAGGACTGACCATGTCAATTCAAAATCGCGCTCTCATCGTTCCTTCGGCAATGCACTAGCGCAATCTAGTTATCGGTGGTTGAAGTTTATCTAAATAACTCCACTGGAATTCAATAGATGGTGCTGCGGCACTTGATACCGAAAACAAAAGGCCACCAGACACATCAATGTCATTATTTCTGTACCCGTCCTTTTCTATGTATATATAGGATGAGAAGGACGAGTAGAGATATAATGTAATTGTTACTGACAGTCTCTGGTAGCCTAAAGAGAAGAGCCTGAATTATGTATGAACACGATTCTCAGTCCAGTATTATACAATCCATGGTAAATTCAAAACGTGCTAGCGTCTATACTATTTTACTTGCATTGCAAATACGCTCTTGCTGTCTTGTAGTAATATTGAAAATGGTATGTATAAGATTAATATTCTGAATCACGTACCTATTGCAATTTTTCAATTAGGTTTTAACTATTTGCTTCTATTACTATTAAAACCGATTGATTGATAGGATAGCGACGTTAGATATTTTTTATTGAATTGCGTGGTTGTGGAACATTAATAAACATAGCATTAACACAATTAAATATAGCTTAAGCACCGTATGTACTCGTACATAGCATGTGGCGTAAGATTTATGTAAAGAACTCGTCTTTTTCTAAAACCATATTAGACGGCACTAAATCTCGGTCCGTTTCTAGGTTAGAGAATTAGTGTCGTAATAACGGTTGAAGAGCGCGATTTGATGATAAAGGTCAACTACGTTGAGGGTAGTTCAAAAATTTCCAAAAAACAAAGTAGGCTCACTAGTACCCTCGATTAGGTATTGAGTTTTGTAAAAAGAAAAGCAGACTGCGGTGAAAGAAGGCTGACGCCTGCTTTTCTTTCAGCATTGTAGCACGTAGAATATCCGCGTTTCGTCGTAAACAGCATTATGTTTATGAATTGCCATTACCAGGGTAAACTTAGATTTATTTATTTATTGTATGGCATAAATATGTTCTCTACTTAAATTTTTAAAATATTTACTTAGATAAGTCAGCACATCGATTTATAGATATACACAATAATATATCTGTCAAAGTTTATTAAAATTATAGCGGTCATGCCAGTAAGCGATGCGACTTATAAGACTGTGTCGAGGAAGGTAGATTTCAGATTCTGTCAATTACCCCGATACACACATTACCATGACTTCACGCACACTACCAGGCTTTTGGGGAGACAGGTCATTGACCACTATTTTTTTGCCATTATAGGTTTGACTTCCAAGAGAGAGAAATAATCAATTTTATCATGTTTTTCTTGTTTGTCCTGTTTATGCCACATAATTATGATATGACATAATATAATTTAATTTGAGTACTTTAATGATTACGTAGTTACGTTTTTGAGTCATAGATTTACAGCGAAAAGCGCTCTATATGAATCCACTATGCCCATGCCTTTTAACCCATTATTAAAAGTATTCTGTGACAACAGTGACAGCATATTAAAAACTAGCGCTGTTATTTTTCCTGGGAGTGTCATTTATCCTTAGTCCGACGAGCTGGTCAAAGTCCCTTGACAAGAAACTTTGGATGAGCGTTAGAGCAACAGTTAAGGAAGAAAAGGCATTTCGGTGATTGTGTCGTTGTCGTTCGGTTGTAAAGACAATCTGGAGAATGGGCATTTTTGTATGGGGAGTGTACCATGGATGTATACTGTTGAGACGTATCTCGTTTTAAAGCTCGTGATCACCGGATTATTTTATCATATGGCACCATTGTTGGATATCGTGCAGGGACCGAGATATTAAAAAAAAAGAGCGAACATAAAAAGAGCATTTTTTTAAAAGATACGATATGTAATCCGTTATAGCATGGTTTATCTGAAAGCATATGAGAACTGGTTCAATTCTGTGTAAAACACCCCATGTTTGAATACTTACAGGGCTAGAATTAATTAATTTAAATTAAGCTTGATATGAATATCGCTCGGTTTAGAGCCAAGCTAATGTGTATACGGGAGGCGTATATTACATGTCAAAGGTATTTTTATAAACTATTTTTCGTAATATATACTTTAGCTCCTATGCATGCAGGAACTAAAATATATCGACTTTGTATGTTAATTAATTGTGCTTAATGAAGTTCTAAGTTTTCTACTCGTCACTAGATGGAGCTAGCTTCCAAAATTCTAAATGACATAATTAAAATGAACATTAAGAAAAACGACGTGCCGGCGCGTCGGTCTAACTCCATCATGACTCATGACAACGTATATCTGCTTATATTATGTATCTGCTTACCATCATATGGGCCGTATGCTTGTTTGCCACCGTCGTGATAAAAAAAATAGTATTATTTTTTGACAGGGCTAAGTCGAAAAAGGAAGTTTAGTCTATCTCCCTCTTTATCGGTCGAATTTGCGAAAGCACAAGAGAAAGGCAAATAGACGAATCTTCAAATTCAAATTCTGTTGTTTGAGGTAACCCCCTAGAACAGCTAGTTTATAGTCAACGTTCAGAAACTAACTTATATATTATAATTACGCGACGTGAAGTCTTAGACCACAGATTTTTGAGCGTTTTTGGCTCCATATCAAAGCAATGATATGGAGCCAGCATTATTAATATTTATGTAGTTTAACTAATCGACTCTTAGTCGGTTCTTCTATTGCATACAAGATGTCGCCAGTAACTGATTTTAATTATTTAAGTAGTTAATTGCGGTCATTTAACATTAATTAGTCACAAAAAAATTAACGATTACAATTAATTTCAGGCGAATAAACTATGTAAATATGTCTTTTTTGTATAGGTTAATTAGTTCCAGTTTTTGCCACAGCTAGGCCACAGCGCAGACACAAAATAATGAATACCGGCTTCCGTGCACCCTTACGGCCTTCGGTGCCATATAACTAATTAATGCTATGATTAAGACCTTTCATTTGAGATAAGGTTGAATTGTATACACCAGTGGCAAAAGTTGTCCATTTTGCTGCCAAAGCTCCATCTAGTGTTCAATAGAAGAATTAGGCCGTCGTTAATTACAGTTAATTAACGCATAAAACCGTTTTATTTTGGTCTCTGCATACGTTAGAGTGCAAGTATCATTTACGAAAAGTAACTTATAAAAATACCTTTTAGCTGTTACATACAACTTTTGTATACACGTTAGCTTCGCTATGCTACAGGTGTTTTTACATATTAGCAAATGTTTCATCTACTAATTCCAGCCCTGTACGTATTTTTCAGATGGTGGTGGTAAATCAGCGTGAAGCATTTCTTATATTCTTTCATATAAAATACGCTATAACTGGTTATAGACGGGATATTTTATAAATTAACCGTTTATATGCGCAACCTTTTTTTTTAAATAGCTCGGACCCTGCACGCTATCCAATGATGGCGTCATACAATTAAATAATGCACTAGTTAAGACCTTTCAAATGAGATACGTCTCAATCGTATACACTGATGGTACAAAATGCCCATTCTCCTTTAAATGTCACTTCACGTCGCTATATGTCTCTATTAGGACAACGGGTAAATATAGAGAGCTCAAACGAGCCTGCATGAACGCATTGGCGACGCGTACGCACGCAACGCGTGCGCGAGATTTTCTTGCGAACAGGCTTTCGCGCCTCGCACCGCTGCAACCTACTTAGCTAGTCTTGTGAACATTTACGACTTTATATAAATAGCTACATTTGTGGTAGCAAGCTACTATTTTAGGTTTAGTTTAATTTTATCTCAGGGCAGGTTTGGTAATTTGATAACAATATCAAATTACCAAACCTGCCCTGAGATAAAATTAAACTAAAGAGCCTTTTAACACCTTATTATAAGGTTACCTTATTATAAACGCCGGCCTCCTATGGTAAGGTACCAAAATAATGGCACAAGTTTCCATGGTTTGCAAGAACTTAGACATTAAAATCGCAATTGCCGCTATTGGTTTATGATGTGCTAAAAAACTACCTACCTAGCTCTAATAAATTATTTAAAACTGATATAATATATTAAGACTGATAATAACAGACGTATGCCTGCGCTATTCAATTTCAATTCAATTTATTTAATGGCATGCCATTAAAAAACATGTAAAACATATTACTTACACAAAAAATTATACCAATCCACTAATTCTAGAGTAGATCCATCATTCGCCTAGGAGTCCCGTTTTACTGGCATAAATTGTAGGTTTAATTACTCGATTTCCTATGGTTAATTAACTTAGGGGATTAAGATGTAAGCTATAATTTCACCTCCTTCCCATAAATGCCTTTACCTACTAGGTCTATTAATTATATTTATCATCACATACCAAGTTACAGATAACAAACTGACGAGGATAGAAAGGTAATATTTTCCTAGTAGGGATAGATTGTGCTAGTTTACCGTCCAGGTCCAGTTTACCGTCCACTTGATTAAAATGCTGCAAATAAATGGGAAAAACTTTTTAAGGTTGACAAATTTTATTCTTTAAGAGATTTTTTTAATTTAAAGCTTTTATTTTTGGAAAAACTTGAATATAAACATATAAATAAGTATGGACGGAAAACTAACAAGAGTGGACGAAAACTAGCACAATCACCCTATATGTTTGTGGTGGTTTGTGTGTATTTTTTGCCACAACACCAAGCACGACTGGCTACTGCTGGACGGATTTTAAAGAGTTGTTTTAGATTCATTTTAATTTTATGAATCATCTAGGATTCAATTTTATTTTAATACAGGGTTTTGTAATTTATAAAATAAACGTCAGATAATAACTCTAGTTATGTGCCTACTTATCTACAGACAGATAATACCATTTATTTTACGTTTGTTTTATAAATTACAAAACCCTGTATTAAAAGAAAATTGTTATGATGAAAGAAATCTACTTAACGCTGTCATTTTTCGTCAATAAATAGGTACTTACCACGTTAATAACCTAAGATGCAATATGAAAGATGAAACGAAATAGTTTATACACACTTCTAAAAACATCACCCCTAAACGTTAACCTTTATTATGTTACGACATGTTAAAATGATAATATTGATATGCAAGTGGGCTTATCTTGATGACATGATCGGTATATATAATTCTATCTTATCGTACGTAGGTACCTATCTTCGTTTTTTTTTTCAGATACAAAAATAACGGTCGATTTCACCAATTTATCTTTTTTTTTCAGCCATATCACGGAAAATTTTTAGTGAGACTACTTTTTGTCATTATTAGTGAAAAGCCAATAACATGCAAAATGGCGAATTTTAAAGTCGTTTTCCCAAAAATCGCACTACAACAATCGGATGATTTTTCTAATCTGAAAAAATACAGTAAACACTTATCCCCTTATTCATAAACGGCCACTAAAGTTAAGAGATCGCTGATAATCGTTTGTCCCTTTCCCTCATATAGGTTGGACGGAAAGGGACAAACGATTATCAGAGGCCTCTTAACTTTAGTAGACGTTTATGAATAAGGGGGTTAGTATACTAGGGTGGCAAGCAATCATGCAGCCCGCCTGGTGGTAAGCGGTTACCTTAGCATATGCAACTCCAGGGACGTTACATGCGCGATGCCGACTCTTTAAAACCCCCCTTGATAAAACTTTGATAAACTTTCTATTATCATTATTACTTTTTAGCATAACAAATATAACAATATTATTTACTACCTGCTTAGATACCTATAAGCAGCTATAAGCAAATTAATTTACCAGCCAGTAAAGGCAGCGTGTTGGTAACGCCGGCATCCTATATTTTTTTTATAAAAGAATCATTACTATATTTAACAATAAACCGGTTACCTTCACCAAGAATCAACCTTCAATGTTTGGACGGGGAAATCCGCAGATCAGACAAGAAAAGGTTGCACAATTTGCTCATGGCTCAAAACCCGCTTTGCGGAATTCAGAACAGGTCTCAGCGGAAAACAACCGTCTATAGTCGGAAGCTAGGCTAAATATAGACTATATTTAGTCTATATTCAGCCTAGCTTCATTCCGCATAGAACTGGATATTGTCTATAGTTGTCTGAATTCCGCGAAGTGTGTGCGGAATACAAACGACTATAGTCTATAACTATTCAGCCCAGCTTCATTCCGCATGTAACTGGATATTACCTATAGTTGTCTGAATTCCGCTGAGATCTAGTCTGAATTCCACGAAGTGTGTGTAGCCCTTAATAGCAAGCAAGCTTTTAAAACTTTTTATGCAATCCTGTTTTAAAGCTCTGGAATGTACGTTCAGCCAAGTTTATGATTGTAAGTAATTGGTACGACACTGGCATTGAGCTCAATGGCCTACTAAGTGATAATGAACAATTATTCATGTCATTAAAAGTGGCAATTCATTAACCTTAATGATAATAATGCAACTGGGAGATGGCTTCAATGTAATGAGGCTAATAATTTCAATTAAACTGAACTTATAATTATAGCTAAGATTGCCATACGTAGGTGTATCAACGTAAACAAAATTACCTTACCTAGCACATTCGTTGGCCTTGCGTTTGAAATGTTAGATTGTCGTTAAACCTTAAATTCTCTAGGTATTTTATTGTTGTAAACAATGTAGGGTGATTGTGCTAGTTTTCGTCCACTCTTGTCAGTTTTCCGTCCATACTTATTTATGTATGTATGTATCACTTTATTGCACATAAACAAGTAGGTATAACATAAAAACAACAATATATAAAAGATATGCACAAAGGCGAGCTTATCCCTGATAGGGATCTTATTAGGGATAGGGGTCTTATTTATATGTTTATCTTCAAGTTTTTCCCAAAATAAAAGCTTATAATTTAAAAATCTACTAAAGAATAAACCATACATATAAACTAAGTATATTGACCTTAAAAAGTTTTTCCCATTTATTTGCAGCAGTTTAATCAAGTGGACGGTAAACTAGACCTGGACGGGAAACTAGCACAATTACCCTATACACACGTTTAAAAAAAAACATTTGAATTCAAAAATAGTGTTCGCTCTAATAGCAATGTTTTATCAGACAGCATTGTTTGATTGTGTTGCTAAGTATGTAGAGTCGTCAAGATAATCGTATCCATCGCAAACGTCTGTAGTGAGGTCGGGATTGCCCAAAACATTAAGCCGGTTGCGGTTAAATGTCAATTTACGCAACTTAAATACCTTGCCCGGGCACGAATAGGAAAAAAAATGTTTACAAACATTCAACATAATAAAAATAAAACACGAATTACCTCTTTAATTTGATCCAACACTTAAAAACCAACACAAACACAGTTTCGATAATCCACAATCACTTGTTTATTAAAAGTTTTACGCGGGAATATTGACAGTTGTGGCAGTACGCGCGCCGCGTCCAAGGCTCGCGAGAGAACTGAGCGGTGTGTAATCTGTGTAGTGGACACGGGCCGACGACGAGATAATGGTTGCATTAAACCAAGTTAGAAAATGAATAAATCGCAGGCGCGGCCAATGAATGCGATGTAGCTCTCGAATAATGCAATACGGAGTGAATTACTGGGGTGCATGATTGGAATTCGTTTTCGCTTTGGAGGATTGTGATGAAACCGATACGCAGCATCTTAGGGACAGCGATTACAGACGATCGGCTGAACGGTGAAATTAAGATGCTCAGACACGCACTATGCATTTGGACCATCCGTTCCTTTCAAGATTTAATAATAGTAGGTACGACAAAGACGAGGGTTTATAAAGACAAAGGGTGCATGCACATAGGTGATTTCAGTGAACAGATAGGTCCGGGTAGGGTAGAAGTAGAATCCACCAAATATCAAGAAAGTGATTCATCTCAACTGATCATAGTGAATATATTTGGTCTCTACAATTAAGCTATTTGATCTAATCTCTCCTGTTATACTCGTATGTATGTCTGTAAACACTTTATTGTACATCAAAAAAGTAACAAAACAAACATATATGATAAAAGAAAAATAAACACGTAGTAGGGTAATTGTGCTAGTTTCCCGTACAGGTCCAGTTTACCGTCCATTTGATTAAACTGCTGCAAATAAATGGGAAAAACTTTTTAAGGTCAACAAACTTTATATTTATAGTTTATTCTTTAATTTTTAGCTTTTATTTTGGGAAAAGCTTGAATATAAACATATAAATAAGTATGGACGGAAAATTGTCAAGAGTGGACGAAAACTAGCACAATCACCCTACAAAGGCGAACTTATTCCTTTAAGGGATCTCTTCTGTTATAGAGTGATGAACTGCGATGATAATATATTAGGGTGATTATGCTAATTTCCTGTCCGGTGCCAGCTTACCGTCCACCTGATGAAACTGCTTCAAATATATAGGAAAAACTTTTTAAGGTCAACAACGGTCAGGTCCGAGCTGTTTCCACTTCTATTTTTTTTCGTACTTATATAAGCTGCGTGCATGCAAAGTTTAATGGCTACTTCCGAATGGGACCAGACTTTATGATTTAGACTCGGACTACTATGATATTAGTATGAATTACAAAATGAATTCGTAGTTTAAACGCAAGTGTGTGTTTAATTAACTGATATAACCTACCTACTTGAATTCCGCCGAACACGCATAACAAACGTATGTAGTTGAAATATGTTCTTTATTTCACAAACATAAGATACAGAATTGCTTGATTATTGGTCGTGATGGGTTAGAATTCATCTAAATCTTGATCTAAATTCATTCATATATCTGGAACTAGGAGGAATGAACTTCTAGCAATAAAACACTAAATGGTCTCAAGTCCTTTAATCGCAAAACTGACATTGTATATTTAGATTAAAATAAATTACGGGCGGACTTACTCTAAGGTTAAAAAATAAGTTACAAGGTACATTTTATGT
This sequence comes from Pammene aurita, assembly GCA_947086415.1. Classification (NCBI taxonomy): domain Eukaryota; kingdom Metazoa; phylum Arthropoda; class Insecta; order Lepidoptera; family Tortricidae; genus Pammene; species Pammene aurita. The sequence continues at coordinate 18,443,313 of OX352305.1, read as the reverse complement.
GCTAAATAAATAAACAACAACGCAACACGATAAAATAAAAACATAAGCGCTATGTGCTTCTAAATAAATAAACGGTACAAATATAGAAACAAAAATCTGAAGAAGGGAAATTAAGCCTAACTGCTATGCAGCAAATAAATATATATTGCAAAATTAAAATGGTATACGATGTTTTTTGACTTTGTGCAAACTTTGTGGCGTGGTCGAGGAACTAAAAGCGATAAAAGCACATATTACTAAATTGTACACTTCCGTGCGCAAAATTTTCATACAGTTTAAATCTGTCAAATAACTTGACCCATATCCACCAAGCACCGCAGTTATGCACATAGCCAATAATTTACCAGTTGGTAAATTACTAAATAATGGTTACTAATAAACAAATACAATAAGATAAATAAAAAATGCTTATTTGTCAAAAATCATTGGAATAGTTACTTAATTTTTAATTTTTCACACACACACACACTCAAACGCAATAGAAACGCAAAGCATTGATAATTTACTATTATAAACAGCAATATTACAAAATACATTTCAAACCTTACATTTAATTAGTGTATATTTATAAAAAGCCGGTGTACATTTCTTATAAAATATCATCAGTATTCAAAGTTACAACAGGCACTCACTGGGACACTATAAAACCTAAGATTGTACAAAAATATTACTGTCACTTTGTACTAGAAATATCATAATATTGGAATACATGAAGTTAAAGCTATTGACCACAGAACAAATATATACATCATCGTCGGTTGTCAATAAGGCGTTGCTGCCGTAAAAAACATTTAGAAAGAAACTTTTTTAACAACCGACAATGATGTACCTTTGACTTGAAAACGTGACATTGTCAAAAAAATAACACGCAGAGTAGGGGATAAGGGTGGGGTACAGTCGCCATCAGATATATCGGAGCGGCCAAGGTGGGCACAAATATCTGAACAACGCCTCTATTGTTAAGGCGATAAAGTTCATGTTTTTGAGTACCTTGGCCGCTCCGATATATTTGGTGACGACCGTACGTCTATAAAAAAAATTCGTGGCTTTTCAGTGAGTTGGCTTGTTGAAGGCGGTTCCCTTTTTAAAAAACTAAAGAAATTAAATTAAGTTATCGTTTAAATGTTTTGGTTTTAAAAAAAGTTGCATTTGTTTTTTCTAGCTTAATGTATTGTCTATGGTTCAGACCAGTTCACCACTACAACTGTTTCATATAACTCGCAATATGAAACCTTATGCGAAGGAGTAAAGGCACATTATAAACTGTATGCATTGTCATCGCTGGTCGTTAGCGGTCAAATGGTTAAAAAAATCACTGTACAACGTGGCAGACCACAAATGTAACTATTTTTTGTTATATTTCAAATGTTCCTTAATACGTAAGACGATACAAACGAAAGTTAGTAGGTCAAGTTCTACTAGGATATATTTTAATAAACTTCATGTGCCATATATTAAAACAATTTTGACACTTTGTACTTTCAGGAAATCATATACTTAAAACATAGTATATATAGATATTGTCTATTCATTAGTTATACATTAAATTATGAGTTATACAAGCGTCCGCGAAACGCCAAAAAATTGGCGGGTATAATACGCCTTGTATAAAAAATATAGATTCCAAAATATTCGCAAAGTTTTTAATTTAAAAAGAATCATTCTCCTCCTAATGTTAATTTACAACACGCTATAGCAACGTTTCTTTTAAAAGATGATTGCTATCAAACTTACAAAGGGATAAAAATACAGTAGTAATTTGGAGAACACGTAGAGATTCTATTAAAAAGACACATCGGAAAGGAAAACTTATAATGTTCCAGTACCAGTTCATGATATCCTAAATTACACTTTTGGAATATGTACTGTATAATTATTTAAATTAAAATCAATGTTATTCTAGTTGGAATATGGTTTAGTTCTTACTATCAAATAAAGCAATTAGTTCGGCTCTGGCCCCTAACAAATTTACAAAATCTGATCCCATTCGGATTAAAGCATGAAAGTTCGCATCCACAAACACCTACTGGACGACCTGTTTCCACTTAATTTTTATATGGAAACATATTCAGTTTTTTAAATACTTAATCGCTGTATAATAGAATGTAACTAAGCCGGTAATGTTACATACTAGTCGAGATGCTCAAAACTATATAGAAACCTTTCAAGGGAGATAATAGTTGATGTAAACATGACCCTACTACAATTGTCATAAGGTTAAGAATAGAACGTCAGCACAGCAGAGTGGTTCCCCCTCAGCAGCAGTACTCTATCCACAGATGTGGCTATAGCATGCAACCAAGCCAGGTACACAGCCGGCGGTATGACGTTCCTTCTCCTTAGCATGGGTAATGTTACTGGTCAAACACTGTTAAAACTTGAAGGTGCATAAAACAGTTGATTGAAAACTGACCTTACTACTATAGTCATAAGACTCATAAGGTTAAGAATAGAACGTCAGCACAGCAGAGTGGTTCCCCTTAGCAGCAGTACTCTATCCACAGATGTGGCTATAGCATACATGCTACAACCAAACCAGGCTTGGTTACAACCAAGCCAGGTACAGAGCCGGTGGTATGACGTTCCTTCTCCTTGGCATGTGTAATGTTATTGGTCAAACTCTGTTAAAACTTGAAGGTGTATAAAACAGTTGATTGTAAACTGACCTTACTACTATAGTCATAAGGTTAAGAATAGAACGTTAGCACAGCAGAGTGGTTCCCCCTCAGCAGCAGTACTCTATCCACAGATGTGGCTATAGCATGTAACCAAGCCAGGTACAGAGCCGGAGGTATGACGTTCCTTCTCCTTGGCATGGGTAATGTTACGCAAACCAGTCGGGCTCCGCAGGACTGTGTTGAGATGAGTTCTCGTAGACGCAGATGGCGGTGGGTACGCTCGCGGGCTGCTAGTAGGTCCGCATCAGTAATAGCGTCTGTAAAAAAAATAGCACATTAGAGCAGACGCTGGGAATCCGTTTTCACGCAAAAGCATGTAAAATGCGCTGAAATAAGACCTATAATTCAACACTTAAAAGCCTAAAAGAGGCTTGCAAGGTAGTATGAAAATCCATTACATATTAAGTATCAGTAAAGGCACTTGAAACATGATGCTTCAGAGCCTAGTATCACTAACGTAACGACAACATTTCCGGGCATGTATGAGAAAATAGTTATTTACTATACAAGGGGGCAAAGTTGATGCTTTTATTGAGACCCGAGCCAGCGAAAGATTCCAAAATTGAGCTACGAGCGAAGCGAGCGGTTCAAAAAATGGAATCTTGAGCGTGCCAGGGCCTCAAAGCAAGAGAGGTTGATCAAACTTTGCTGCCGAGTATAATACAAAAAAAAATTGCCACACCACCACGGGAAGAATATAAGCTATAAAATATTAAAAATCGAAACTAAATTTATGTTTTCAATATTATATCATTCAAAATCATCTCTTGAAAGTCCATCTTGCCAGATAACGTAAAAAACAAGTCAAAACTTGTACGAAATTACTTTCTCCACATGTGGATAAAATGCGTTTTCCCCACCGCTTTCAAGGGATAAAGAGCGCGTTTCCAAGGTAGAGTGGTGAAAAAATTATTTACCACGCGTCTGAAATTTTTCGCCTCAAATTTTGGGAAGTACCCCATTGAGGAGTCTTTCAGTTTCTTAGAAACATCCGACAACACCATTCGTGTGGAATTATGCTAAAGTAGACCTTATGCCTTAATACTTAAGATAAATTTTAAATGACTCTCGCCTTCGTTGACATGGCAAAACCATTTACCACGCGTCTGAAATCTTTCTTCTCAAATTTTGGGAAGTACCGCAGTGGGAAGTGTGTCAGTTTCTTAGAAACATCCGGCAACACCTTTATTGTGGAATTATCTGCTAAAGTAGACCTTATGCCTTAATACTTAAGATAAATTTTATATGACTCTCGCCTTCGTTGACATGGCAAAACCATTTACCACGCGTCTGAAATCTTTCTTCTCAAATTTTGGGAAGTACCGCAGTGGGAAGTGTGTCAGTTTCTTAGAAACATCCGGCAACACCTTTATTGTGGAATTATCTGCTAAAGTAGACCTTATGCCTTAATACTTAAGATAAATTTTAGATGACTCTCGCCTTCGTTGACATGGCAAAACCATTTACCACGCGTCTGAAATCTTTCTTTTCAAATTTTGGGAAGTACCGCAGTGGGAAGTGTGTCAGTTTCTTAGAACCATCCGGCAACACCTTTATTGTGGAATTATCTGCTAAAGTAGACCTTATGCCTTAATACTTAAGATTAATTTTAGTTGGCTCTCGTTGATATTGCATAACCGTGTGATGATGCGGTCGAAGTACGCCAGTGTCGTATTTTAGGTACTACGTTAATCCTACGCCATATTCAGTGCAGAGTAGTTTTGTTCTAAAATAGACCTTATCTTTTACAACTTAGGATATTCATTTGTAAACTTACGCGCGTCACTAGAGTCGTCCGAAGTGCGGAACGGCGCGATAAGGCGTTCGAAGTACGCCAATGTCGAGTCTTTAGGTTTCTTTGTGATGTCCGAAACCATTTTCAGCGCCGAGTAGTCTATGCGGAACTTCGACAGGAGGGATGCCATGCTGTAAAAATTGTAATATAGGTCAGTTTTTGGCTATAATGTGCAATTCATATAAAACGGCCTAGAGCTAAAGGAATATGTACCTTCCACGCAGTTCTGACGTTTTGTTTTTAAATGACAATGCCGCGCCGCATCGCGTGATCGAGTGATGAGATGCTCGTAACTATGCTATTGAAATATAATACTACTTATTGTAATATAAGCTTCAAATTCCTTTAACGCTGGTAAAACGCGCGCTGGCTCACCAAAGTCCGATATAACTAGCAGTCCGCCTCGAACTTAGAACTCGCGATTTAATTGCAAACGAGATTAACCAATATAACACGACCCGTCTGAAGATTTTTTTTCGCCACCTCCACAACCTCTTGATCGATCCTGATGATATACGAACTACCGGAGTTTATCGAACGAGCGGAGCGTAAGCGAAGTGAACTCTCAAATTATATGTGTCTCTGCTATAACACCAATAAATTTCATAAAGATCAGAAAAACGTTATTAAAGTTATCGCGGAACAAACCCTCAAAATTAAAAAGCCATCGAAATGCCGAGACATTTTTTAGGGTACCTCGATAGGAAAAAACGGAACCCTTATAGGATCACTTTGTTATCCGTCCGTCCGTCCGTCTGTCTGTCAAGACCCTTTTTCTCAGGAACGCGTATCAAGCTGAAATTTATATCAAATACTCAGGTCTACTGTCCTTTGGAGCTGTGAAAAAATCAAACTTCTAAGCCAACGCAATCAAAAGATACAGGCGTTTATGCCGCAACTTTTCGAAACTCTCAAGGGAATCAAAACCTACAGGGTACATCCCGTGAACTCAGAATCTTGAAATTTGGTACGAAGCAACGTCTTATAGCACAGATAAAGGAAAAATTGCGAAAACCGTAATTTTTTTGTTACATGATATAATAAAAATATTTTTAATAATTTTAAAATTACTACCCCCTTCCTCATGAACGCGTAGAAGTATCAAATTGAAATTCATATCAAATACTCAGATCTATAATACCTTTAAGCTGTAAAGGTTTGTACGGAACCCTCGGTGCGCGAGTCCTACTCGCACTTGGCCGCAACAATTCATGATTTAAAATATAGGTCTTGAAGGTTACTTTCTCTCCTCGAGTTCCATCTCAGTGTTTTTGTTGGCGAGCGTGAAGACGCGCAAAGGACACGACGACCAGGCGCGCCGCGTCGACAAGATGTACGGCAGGAGGAGGGTTAAACCTGCGCAGACAATTCCAATCTAAATATATAAAAGAAGAAACTGACTGACTGACTGACTGACTGACTGACATATCAACGCACAGCCCAAACCGCTGGTTCTAGAGATTCCAAATTTGGCACGTAGGTTCCTTTTAGGGTCTAGGGGTGCACTAAGAAAGGATTTTTCAAAATTCACCCCCTAAGGGGGTAAAATGGGGGTCCAAAGTTTGTATGGCGAATCAAGATTTGTTAGATTATTTTATTCGAAACTTCACAGGAGTATTCCTAACGATAAATGAGTAAACACGTGTTTCAGGTTTTTTGAAAATTCAACCCCTAAAAGGGGCAAATGTGGTCACAAAGTCTGATAATCAACATGGGTATCGAATCCTTTTTGAGTACTTATAGTACGCGGGCGAAGCCGCGGGAAAAGGCTAGTTAATATATAATTTTAAACAAAAAAGAACCGACTTCACTTAGCCTCCACCTTTTCAAAAGCAAATGCTCGAGCTGCTGTAAACAATACTCAAATCACTATAGGCGTGCCTATAAAAGTTGAAGAGTTCCTCGATTTCTCTGGGGACAACTGTGAAGTATACTCTTTCAAACAAAAAAAGAATTTTCCAAATCTATACATTTAAAAAAATAAACAAAAACAAAGATCGCGACGAATTGATAACCTCCTCCTTCAAATCTTGAAGTCGGTTGAAAACGCAATAAATTTATACCAGAGTAGATTTTTTCATGAGTCGGAGGCAGAAAATATTTGTAGGCTAGCTGAATTTAACTTCTTTTTACTTTTCTTTGAAACTTAACAGTGTTCCACTTTCTGAACATGTGGAAAGCCTTTCGGAATCGTGTTCTAGATGCTCGGCTACAGGCAGCTACCAGATCCCGTTCTGCCAAGTAAAATTAGTTTTAGGACACGTCTCCTAATCTTTGAATTAATAACGCTTAGCATTCGAATATTTTGGAAAAAAATACATAACTAGTTACTAGTTTAATTTAGGTCAATTTTCGTTCGACATGTTTTGATCAATTTTCAAGAACGCCTATTTGCAGCGAGGGCGAGGAGACTATTGCGCGCTCATGCTCTGCCCTGCTGGTCGCGGGGTGCGGGGTGCGGGGTTGTCGTTGTTGAGTGGAGCGAGTGTTCGTGTTGTGTTGTGATTGTGAGAGTACCTCCGTCGTCGTACAGCCACCACACGTCCACGGAGCCGGCCTGGCGCCGCGTGAAGTGCTCCACCGACGTGAAGGAGGAGGCGCGCCTCGCCGCCGCGCCGCCTAGCGCGCGTCGGACCGCGCCGCCGAGGCCGCCGCCACCGCTCCTGAACCAATCAAGTACACGTAAATACAGGTTTGCTAAGTAATGTGCGTTCGTTCGCGCACGCGCTGTGCAACTTGCTATGAATTGGACGCGAGCAGTTAGCGGGCCTTTACAGGCGTATTCGCGAAACCTAAACACACTTTTGTTTAGGTTAGAGACAAATTACCACCTTAATGCTACGTAATTATAAACCCAACAACAAACAACAAAGACCCTATATAAGATGGGAAGATGATTTTCCTAATGACTGGAGACTACTGGTAAAAAACCGCGAGGAATGACGTCGCCTGGAGGAGGCCTATGTCAAAGACAGCCTGACCAAGAAAAAAAAAAGAAGAAAGAAAGAAAAGAACAACAAGAACAAAAATAGAAATAAATACAAATAATTATGTAAAGTCTAAAAGTCAGGAATAAAGGCTATTATTAAATTAAATTATTATAGTAGTTTATGTAACTGTTACGTAATAAGGGTCCTTAAAACATGAGTGTGGTTTTATGAAACGAGCCGCAGGTGAGTTTCATAATAAGATCACACGAGTGTTTTAAGGCCTAATTACGTACAGTTGCATACACTGCTTTATCTACACTCATATTATTTATTCTAAATGCCGTATTCGGAAACCATAGAATGGCCGCCATTGCACCGCCATGGCCAACTCGATTGTGCCGGCGGTCGGGGAGGCGCGTGTCGGCGGCCGCGCGGGCGCGTGCAGGTGTACATTATGTTATCAAAACTCATAACACATCAATAGTTGAGGATGTAAAGTTAAAATTACGTTACTGCCACAGATAAAAAACTTATCATAGTAAAATCGGTCGTGGTAATGCTAGCCATTGCCTACCGTTTTTGAACACGTTTTAGAGAACTTACAAATATGAGTGTAGATAAAATTATAAACCCAATATAAAGAGCTATCATATAACGACTGTAATGTACAAATGCCGACTCCTTAAGTGTTAACAACAGTGGTTCTGAATTGGTGGTTGAGGGATTATTGGCAGTCCCAGGAAGGACCTTACATCAAAAGATTAAAAACCACTAGTTTATCACGATTCATTGCATTGAACGTGCTAATGGAGACCATATTCTTCATCAACACAGTACAGTGCCTATTTAACTCTTTAAATTATTATAATTTACCTCTCCTTCTGTTCGGTATTAGCAGGCTTGTTGGCGGCGGCGTTGGGGTCGGCAGAGACAGCGGCGCGACGAAGCTCGGGAGAGCCCATCGACACGTCGGACATGCTGCTGCCTGTATGGGGGGTTTATTTTAATATTTAGAAAAATACTATACTATCCGCGAACCTAATTCGCGACCGTTGTCATATTTCTATCTTTAACTCCTGTTCATGCAAGTGTGAAAGCGGAAAGTATGGGTTTTAATTTTAAGATAGTCTATTAACTGGTCGCGTAGACAGACTTCGTTGAACTGCCTTCAATCCTCAGTGGGAATTTCCATACCACATTTTTGTTGCCTCTCTAATCTCTACCCCAGGATAGATCAGGATTTCCCAGATCAAAAGTTTCTTAGAAACATCCATACAAACATAGGTAATTCGGAAAAACCGAAAAACCGTAATTCTATATTTTATCCATAGTATTCATCCAAATCTGTACCTAACAAACATATAAACTATCATGTTATTAGTAGAAAGATTAAACCAGAAGTTGAGTCGATCAACCTATTAAAAAGCTCTCAGAAACCATTACATATGTCTAATATAATTACATGTTATTGTCAGAACATCCATGACAGTTACCTTATTTAATCCATAATATACAGGCTGTTTGGTCGCTACGTGCAAAGGTTTAAGGAGGTGATAGACGAGGTATTTTTGAACATTTCTAGCCATATATGTATTAGACGAAACGTGATAAAAAAAAATTAGTTGAAATTTTAAGAATTTTAGAAAAATGTTTAGAATTTGGTAGATACGAGTTAATAGTGCCTGAATACGCGTTAGTTTGTAAACACTATCTTTTGTTTCCGATAGTTTAATGTAAGTCGGACTAAATAAAGCTACTTTTAAGTGTATTCATGGCATCTAAAACAAATGGAGGCATACGAACCTTAAAAAAAAACCGTAGGTAGACACGAGCATAATTTTGATGTGCCATAAAAAAAATTAAAAATAAATATTTGAATTGTTCAAACATTTTTGAAAACATGCCTATTTACTGTTCTTTCTTTAGAGGTATCAGTCATTCATATCGCTTGTCAAATTTCTGAGTTATGGAATAAAAACCAAAGTTAGGGAGCACTTCCTAAGAATTTCAAATCCGTACTAGTCTTGAAATTTTACTTTAAGTAGGTACCTACTTAACTATTAAATAACAGGTAAAAAAATAAAACATAAAAGTTTGTTGTAATTATTTCATAGCAAGTTAATTATTTTTAAAAAATTAAATAAAGTACCATTTTCCAAAGTCCGACGAGGATTATAAAAAAAGTTCTAAACTAAAAACCATAGTTTTAAATTTGGAACACGTTATTTTAAGAATAAGAATTTTCAGGAATGTTTTGAATTGCGTTTGTTTTAAGTTTTCACGATAGCCAATTGCGAATTTAGTTCTTCTATGAAAATTGAACAAACGGTTGAAGCGGTTTTCAAATACTATTAAATTTTGTAACTAAACATTATGAATATCGATGGTTTTAGCAACGAAGATTATGCTAACATTATCTTCATGTACGGACGGGCAGACGGTAATGGAGCATTGGCACGGCGAATGTATCAGGAGCATTATCCAAATCGCAGATTACCCAATGTCAGGATGTTTTACAACACGTTTCGTCGTCTTAGCGAAAATGGGATCCATCGTCCAGCTACTAGAGTGAATCCTGAGAGATACGATGCGGATACCGAGGAAGAAATTATTCACGAATTTGAAGCTGATCCTAAGACAAGCATCCGAACAGTAGCTCAAAACCTTAACATATCGACATGGAAGGTTTGGAACACGATGCATAAAGAGAAAAAATATCCTTTTCGAGGGGTGGGGGTGCAGGGTTTAGAAGAAGGAGATCCCGGGCGACGAATACAGTTCTGCAGATTCTTATTAAACAGCGACATTGACGACGCGTCATTTTTAGAATCTATTATTTGGACAGATGAGTCAAAGTTTTCAAGAGAGGGGATAACAAACTTGCATAACCTTCATGAATGGGCTGACAAGGACGCAAATCCTCATTGGAAGAAGCAGGTCTCCTTTCAAAAGAAGTTTTCAGTTAACGTGTGGGCTTGACTAATTGGCAGAAATTTGATCGGGACACATTTTCTTCCCGATAATTTGAACGGACCCAATTATCTCCAGTTCTTACAAAACGATCTTCCTATCCTCCTAGAAGAAGCCGGAGTACCATTAGAAGCGGAATGAGAAATCATATTTCAGCAAGACGGCTGCCCGGCACATTGGACTTTGGCTGTGAGAGAATACCTTAACGACTGGTTTTCCGGAGTGCTGGATCGGTAGAGATGGACCCATTCCTGGGCCCGCTCGATCCCCCGACTTAACTCCTTTGGACTTTTTTGTTTGGGGACGGGCCAAAGGACTTGTGTACACCTCAGAAATCGCAACAAAAGACGAGTTAATAACAAGGATACGCGAAGCTTTTGTCATCATGAGGGAGGATATGCAACTAAAAATAACTACTACAGAAGTGCGGAAAAGGGCCCGTTCCTGTATAAGAAACCGTGGTTTACATTTTGAACATGTGATTTAAGTTTATGCTTTGATTTTGTTACTAAAGTTTTAAAATTAAAGTTCATGTAGTTTTATTAAAAGTGCTCCCTAACTTTGGTTTTTATTCCGTAACTCAGAATTTTGACAAGCGATATGAATGACTGATACCTCTAAAGAAAGAACAGTAAATAGGCATGTTTTCAAAAATGTTTGAACAATTCAAATTTTTTTTAATTTTTTTTTTATGGCACATCCAAATTATGCACGTGTCAACCTACGTTTTTTTTTTTTAAGGTTCGTATGCCTCCATTTGTTTTAGAGGCCACGAATACACTTAAAAGTAGCTTTATTTGGTCCGACTTACATTAAACTATCGGAAACAAAAGATAGTCTTTACCAACTAACGCGTATTCGGGCACTATTAACTCGTATCTACCAAATTCTGAGCATTTTTCTAAAATTCTTAAAATTTAATTATTTTTTTTATCACGTTTCGTCTTAGACATAGGGTAAATCGCCAGTTACTGGCCACTATCCAATAACTGGCCACCTGATACTCGTACTAAAAATGAACTCTGTTTACCTACAAACAAAGCTGAAGTAGAAACTGAAGGGTTTCAATAGCTGGCCACGTTATACTAAAATGAATTTTGTTTGTAGGTACGCAGAGTTCGTTTTTAGTATGAGGTGGCCAGTTATTGGACAGTGGCCAGTAACTGGCGATTTACCCTATATGGCTAGAAATGTTCAAAAATACCTCGTCTATCACCTCCTTAAACCTTTGCACGTAGCGTATTATTTATACCTAACATAACAGAAACATCGCGGCCGCGCGGCGAGTGCCTGCTTACTCTGCTTCCAAATACCTACCTGTTATTGCAAATGGAGTAAGCAGACACTCCCAAAGCCACATACGTACGTACCTAAATAATTAGTACAATGGTGGGGGGAAAATAAATTTTCTGCCAACAAACTGCTATGCAATTTGGCAGATAGGTAAAATTGATTAAATGTTTCTCTCTTTTTGTCAAAATAAAGAAAAAAAATACATAAATTGCATGTCATAACAAATATTATAAGATCTAGTTGAAGTCAATACTTTTAAGACAGTTTATGCCATTGATAGAAAAACAAAAATAGTAACATTTACCTCTTGAGTGCGTGTTCAAGCTCTCAGTAGACTTGGACTCTTTACTGTGGTCGCCCATGGAACCTGTGGAACGTGTTAGCATCGTACAATGATCATTGTGTTATATACATATGAATGAGCAATGACAGTTTAGACACATCTCAGTGATGATAGTATGAGTGAACATTTCAATAATTTTAAACAAAAAAAAACAGACTTCACTTAGCTTCCACCTTTCCAAAAGCAAGTGCTCGAGCTGCTGTAAAAAATACTCAAATCACTATAGGTGTGCCTATAATAGTTGAAGAGTTCCCTCGATTTCTCCAGGATCCCATCATCAGATCCTGACCTGGTTACAATGGGACCAACTGGTCCCATTGTAACCAGGTACTTCACAGTTGTGAAGTATACTCTTTCAAACAAAAAAAGAATTTTCCAAATCGGGCCAGCCGTCTTCGAATAATCGGTGAACATACATAAAAAAAAATGCAAAAAAAAAAAAGATCCCGAAGAATTGATAACCTTCTTGAAGTCGGTTGAAAAAGTTCTAGCAATCGGGAAGGCAACTGTCAACGGTTTGGCCAGAAAGTTCCAGCATAAGCCACTACTATTGTTCTATGGGATTTGGCTTAAATGGCTAGCATCCAGGTCAGAAAAAACCTATAATTAGACACTAATGGTAGGACAGGTACAGTCGCCATCAGATATATCGGAGCGGCCAAGGTGGTCAGATATATCTGAACAACTCCTCTATTACGAAGACTATAAAGTGCATGCTCAGATATTTTTGAGTACCTTGGGCGCTCGGATATATCTGATGGCGACTGTAAATCAATGCTGGCGCAATCTGTAATTGCTTTCGACTGACCAATTCCATTAACATGAAGTATTAAGTACATTGTGGTCCATATGATCTAAGCTTAAGAACAATCAAATTAAGTATTCGTGATAATCTGTCTATAATATACACTAAAGACTAAAGAGCATTAAAAACAATTCACTGTATGAAATTGTCTATACAAAGCGAATATAATATTTTACATATGATGGTTTTCTGATGATAAGTTATGCCAATTTTCATGATGAAACATCCTTTTTGTACAGATCAGTGGCGCCCGCCTGACGACTATCGGATACACTACTTATATTATAGTAGCGTTTACAAATTTGCATGACAGTAATTTTTTTCCACGTAGAGTGCTATTATGATTTTCAGTCCCGCCACCACTTATGCGTCAGTGTAGTGAGGTCCTTAGCGTTCGTATCGTGTAGGTACGCTTGTAGGTCGTCGTCGAGCGCCTCGCTCGTGTACTGTCCGCCCTCCCCCCGCAGGATCGCTACTCACGTGTCAGTGTGGTGAGGTCCTTAGCGTTCATATCGTGTAGGTACGCTTGTAGGTCGTCGTCGAGCGCCTCACTCGTGTACTGTCCGCCCTCCCCCCGCAGGATCGCTACTCACGTGTCAGTGTGGTGAGGTCCTTAGCGTTCATATCGTGTAGGTACGCTTGTAGGTCGTCGTCGAGCGCCTCGCTCGTGTACTGTCCGCCCTCCCCCCGCAGGATCGCTACTCACGTGTCAGTGTGGTGAGGTCCTTAGCGTTCGTATCGTGTAGGTACGCTTGTAGGTCGTCGTCGAGCGCCTCGCTCGTGTACTGTCCGCCCTCCCCCCGCAGGATCGCTACTCACGTGTCAGTGTGGTGAGGTCCTTAGCGTTCATATCGTGTAGGTACGCTTGTAGGTCGTCATCGAGCGCCTCGCTCGTGTACTGTCCGCCCTCCCCCCGCAGGATCGCTACTCACGTGTCAGTGTAGTGAGGTCCTTAGCGTTCATATCGTGTAGGTACGCTTGTAGGTCGTCGTCGAGCGCCTCGCTCGTGTACTGTCCGCCCTCCCCCCGCAGGATCGCTACTCACGTGTCAGTGTGGTGAGGTCCTTAGCGTTCATATCGTGTAGGTACGCTTGTAGGTCGTCGTCGAGCGCCTCGCTCGTGTACTGTCCGCCCTCCCCCCGCAGGATCGCTACTCACGTGTCAGTGTGGTGAGGTCCTTAGCGTTCATATCGTGTAGGTACGCTTGTAGGTCGTCATCGAGCGCCTCGCTCGTGTACTGTCCGCCCTCCCCCCGCAGGATCGCTACTCACGTGTCAGTGTAGTGAGGTCCTTAGCGTTCATATCGTGTAGGTACGCTTGTAGGTCGTCGTCGAGCGCCTCGCTCGTGTACTGTCCGCCCTCCCCCCGCAGGATCGCTACTCACGTGTCAGTGTGGTGAGGTCCTTAGCGTTCATATCGTGTAGGTACGCTTGTAGGTCGTCGTCGAGCGCCTCGCTCGTGTACTGTCCGCCCTCCCCCCGCAGGATCGCTACTCACGTGTCAGTGTGGTGAGGTCCTTAGCGTTCATATCGTGTAGGTACGCTTGTAGGTCGTCGTCGAGCGCCTCGCTCGTGTACTGTCCGCCCTCCCCCCGCAGGATCGCTACTCACGTGTCAGTGTGGTGAGGTCCTTAGCGTTCATATCGTGTAGGTACGCTTGTAGGTCGTCGTCGAGCGCCTCGCTCGTGTACTGTCCGCCCTCCCCCCGCAGGATCGCTACTCACGTGTCAGTGTGGTGAGGTCCTTAGCGTTCATATCGTGTAGGTACGCTTGTAGGTCGTCGTCGAGCGCCTCGCTCGTGTACTGTCCGCCCTCCCCCCGCAGGATCGCTACTCACGTGTCAGTGTGGTGAGGTCCTTAGCGTTCATATCGTGTAGGTACGCTTGTAGGTCGTCGTCGAGCGCCTCACTCGTGTACTGTCCGCCCTCCCCCCGCAGGATCGCTACTCACGTGTCAGTGTGGTGAGGTCCTTAGCGTTCATATCGTGTAGGTACGCTTGTAGGTCGTCGTCGAGCGCCTCACTCGTGTACTGTCCGCCCTCCCCCCGCAGGATCGCTACTCACGTGTCAGTGTGGTGAGGTCCTTAGCGTTCATATCGTGTAGGTACGCTTGTAGGTCGTCGTCGAGCGCCTCGCTCGTGTACTGTCCGCCCTCCCCCCGCAGGATCGCTACTCACGTGTCAGTGTGGTGAGGTCCTTAGCGTTCATATCGTGTAGGTACGCTTGTAGGTCGTCGTCGAGCGCCTCACTCGTGTACTGTCCGCCCTCCCCCCGCAGGATCGCTACTCACGTGTCAGTGTGGTGAGGTCCTTAGCGTTCATATCGTGTAGGTACGCTTGTAGGTCGTCGTCGAGCGCCTCACTCGTGTACTGTCCGCCCTCCCCCCGCAGGATCGCTACTCACGTGTCAGTGTGGTGAGGTCCTTAGCGTTCATATCGTGTAGGTACGCTTGTAGGTCGTCGTCGAGCGCCTCACTCGCGTACTGTCCGCCCTCCACCCGCAGGATTGCTATCGCCATGTGCACGTCCAAAGCTTTGCTGTTACGGGAAATTAGTACAAATAAATAAATCGGTGATTTTTTGTTTATAATCGGCCGTCACTACGTCAATGATAAGCTATAGTTTTCACCTGAACTAGTAAGCTATAAAGATAAACTATAATTAAAGGTCGATATTTTATTTTACTGAATTAGAAACAGTAACAATTCACAAACTACTAATCTAAATCGTCTACTTATCAGGATAGGTAATTTTCGTCAGCTTCAAATTCAGTGACGGACAAATTAATATCTCGCGACAAAATAGCAATATGCTTCAATCCACCTTTTGCATGATTGCTATTTTCTTTCGTGCAATAAAGAAAGAAAATTTAAAATTGTGCGATTAAAATAAACAGCAACACCCTAAATCAGCCATCGGTAGACCTTATGCCGTTGCAATAGGGATTACAAATGGCCGGTTAACAGTGTTGTCAACTGTATACAGCAGTGTACTGTAGCACCGCACGGTCGAATTCGTGGCATTTTAAAATAAAATCGGTCCAATTGTCCATAACAATGTGAATGGACGCGTCTTCATAATAAACGCATTTTGTGGCAATGTCCAGCCGTAGAATTTCAAGGTTAATAGTTTACATAAACTTACTGCATAACTTCCACGTAGTCAACGATTTCGGAGCGATCGCAGTCCAGCCAGTTCTCCTTGAAGCCCATCATCAGAATGTTCGGTTTCAGCTTCCCAAGGCCACTCGTCTAGAAAAAAACACTTTCAATTGTAGAAAGACGGATAATAGGAGTAGTAAGACATATTTCGATGCATAGAACACGTGAATGGAAAACACAAGAATAACGACATCGCAAAAAAAAACTGTTGAATATTTGATTGACACTATTTATATGGTATGGTATAGACCAGTGGATAATAGCAGTGGTCCCTGGAAGCAGAGAAAGTGGTCTGTGAATTTATGAAAGCCACTTTGTTGAATTTATACGACACAGATATTTACTTCCACACATTTGGTGGTCCCTGTCAATACAAATTTTGGAGTGGTCCCTCAGCACCGCTTTAAGAGCATTCAACCCGGAGCGGTCATGTCTATCATTTTCTATACAAAAAAAGTCTACCGATTTTTGCGGGAGAGGGGAACGTCAAATCTAAATATATAAAAGAAGAAACTGACTGACTGACTGACTGACATATCAACGCACAGCCCAAACCGCTGGTTCTAGAGATTCGAAATTTGGCACGTAGGTTCCTTATAAGGTCTAGGGGTGCACTAAGAAAGGATTTTTCAAAATTCACCCCCTAAGGGGATAAAATGGGGGTCCAAAGTTTGTATGGCGAATCAAGATTTGTTAGATTATTTTATTCGAAACTTCACAGGAGTATTCCTAACGATAAATGAGTAAACACGTGTTTCAGGTTTTTTGAAAATTCAACCCCTAAAAGTGGCAAATGTGTATATAAGGTCTGAAAATCAACATGGGTATCGTATCCTTTTTGAGTACTTATAAAGGCTAGTGTATGGATATTCCTTACGTAACGTACAAATAACCACGTCAGATAAACGTCAGTCCATACAATCCAATCGCCGGTCATATGTTTTCGGCAGAGGGGAACGCCTGTCAATAGCGGCTCCGGTTGGTTGAATGCTCTAAGGCACCGAAGGATTAAGAACCACTGCTATAGACGAACTATACCAAAGAGACTAAACTATACCTGTATAAGCGCGCTGGCGCCATCTTTGAAGCTGACGTCATCAACGAGACTGTAGAACGCTTTGATCTTGCGCTTGTTGAACCAGTGGTAGGCGCGGTCTGACAGAGCTTCACGGGCACGATAGCTTACTTGGTTCTGTCGTGATTGTCGTGAACCAGCCTTGAGACATACCTGTATAAGGGCGCTGGCGCCATCTTTGAAGCTGACGTCATCAACGAGACTGTAGAACGCTTTGATCTTGCGCTTGTTAAACCAGTGGTAGGCGCGGTCTGACAGAGCTTCACGGGCACGATAGCTTACTTGGTTCTGTCGTGATTGTCGTGAACCAGCCTTGAGACATACCTGTATAAGGGCGCTGGCGCCATCTTTGAAGCTGACGTCATCAACGAGACTGTAGAACGCTTTGATCTTGCGCTTGTTAAACCAGTGGTAGGCGCGGTCTGACAGAGCTTCACGGGCACGATAGCTTACTTGGTTCTGTCGTGATTGTCGTGAACCAGCCTTGAGACATACCTGTATAAGCGCGCTCGCGCCATCTTTGAAGCTGACGTCATCAACGAGGCTGTAAAACGCTTTGATCTTGCGCTTGTTGAACCAGTGGTAGGCGCGGTCTGACAGAGCTTCACGGGCACGATAGCTTACTTGGTTCTGTCGTGATTGTCGTGAACCAGCCTTGAGACATACCTGTATAAGCGCGCTCGCGCCATCTTTGAAGCTGACGTCATCAACGAGGCTGTAAAACGCTTTGATCTTGCGCTTGTTGAACCAGTGGTAGGCGCGGTCTGACAGAGCTTCGCGCGCACGGTGGCTCACTTGGTTCTGTGGTAAAACGTAAACCAAAACAGATGTCATATATTTATAGTGACCAAATCGTCCAGTGCCCGAGCCCGGCTTCAAAACGGTGTCCTCCTGTCCCGGCTTTAGGGCGCCCGGTAAGTGTATGCAATCTTAGAATGGCAGGAGCCTTTGACCACTATCTGAAGTCCCCGAGCATGTAGCTAAGAAATTTTATCTCTGAAAAATTAGGCACTCTCATTTAGTTTAGTGCCTTCTTAAGGTTGGCTATTGATTTATATATCTTATACAGACAATTTGACAAGACATTTGTGTCATTATTTTGGTAAAGGTTCAGGTATTGCCCGAAAACAATAATTACGAGTAAAAAGTACGAGTCAAAATAATTACACATTTTACAACACTTACGGGCACGATGTGACCGCAGAGCATCAGCGATAGACCTTTAGTCAGGAGGTATGTGAAGTCGGTCAGGATGGGCCTCTCGCCCGGAAACCCTGTCAGCACCAATATTTGTGGCCTGCGTAATAAACCAGAGGTAAAACATTTATTTAGACAAATTTGACTATAATATTGGAATTTTGTGTCACTTAGAGACGATGAAAATGGCTCGAGCTGATCTCATATATCCATGATTTGTTACATTTTTTTGCATCTCCAAGTCTATATTCTTTTAAAACAGAAAGGAAACTAAAAGAGCGGCGTACCAAAGGTTTTTAAACGATGGAAAGTATAAATGCGATATACCTGTAGTTCTTGACGTGTTCGTTAACACGGTTGAGCTGATGCGCGCCCGACAGCGCCGCCTTGTACGTCTGCGCCTGCGTCGTCGAGCCCCAGTTCACATCTGCGTTACAGTACAAACTGTGTATAAATTCAGAGTTCGAAAATATCCGATATTTATTATAAATATCAAAATATCGGATATTTATGATATATATCCGATATATATCAAAAGTTCGATATATATCCATTTTGTATGAAACCCATATTATTATTTTATTGTATTATTTATGTATACTATATGCATATGTGTTACATAAACATAATAGATTATTTAAAAAAGAACCAAAATGTTTTTAATGTTTTATTTATTTTGGGTACATAAAAATCTTAAAATCCGACAAATTAAACCAAAACATAAAATCTTCTAACTCGGGCAAAAGCAACTAAAAACCATAAAATATACATTTATATTTTTTTTTACATTTCTGCATATAATATAATAAATAAATAAATATTATGGGACAATCTTACACAAATCAACCTAGTCCCACAGTAAGCTCAATAAGGCTTGTGTAGTGGGTACTATACTAGGCAACGAAATATATAATAGTCAGATAAATACTTAAATACGTAGGAAACATCCATAACTCAGAACGAAAGATATCCGTGATGAACACACAAATAAATGCCCTGACCAGGATTCGAACCCGGGACCTCCTGCTTCATAGGCAGTGTCACTACCGACTGGGCTAGGCTAGGAGGCCGATATTTTTAACATTTCTGCATTGATATATATCATAAAAAATCATTGGATATATATCAGATATATATCGGATATATATCATGATATATATCCATTGATATATATCCTCGAACCCTGTGCATTACAGAACAAACTGTGTATTACAGTACAAACTGTGTCTTACAGTACAAACTGTGTATTACATTACAAACTGTGTATTACAGTGCAAACTGTGTATTACAGTACAAACTGTGTATTACAGTGCAAACTGTGTATTACAGTGCAAACTGTGTATTACAGTGCAAACTGAGTATTAGCTGGTATACAAAGTGGATTTTATAAATTTAGTAGGGTGACTAAATTGTATGCAAATATGGGCTTATTTGCATACAATTTGGTAATATAAATTAATAAAATAAAAATAATTATCTACACATGACAAACACATGTTGTACAGCTATTATACAACCTGTGTATAACCCTTACCCGGTTTCCTGTAGGACACGAGCAGGTAGAGCGCGAGCAGGCACGCGAACGTGACGAGCGCCGTGATCCACGAGATCACGAACATGATCGCGAGGCACAGCACCGCGCCGACCAGGGACAGCCACATGTTGTACAACTAATCAAAAAAATATATCAATGGTGTTTACTGATTCACACTTAATGCAACTAACACCATCTAGATTTTTTATTTTTAGATTTATTTATTTTTTACCTTTTTGCGATAAAAAAAATCACCGACAAAGAAATTACCCAATGGCTTGTTTGAGCGTATCTACAAGTACGTTTTATACAAGTAGCATTTATTATAGGGAGTTTGTGTGAATAGGGATGATGGATGACTCATGTTGAATTTGGTAATAAAATTTTGTTAAAAGGATGCAGAATGAGCATTATATCTTATAGGGGGCAGCCATAAAGCTCTATAAATGGAGTACGCTTCGCCTCATCTTTCCAAACAAAAAAGTCTGCCAAAATCTGAGGGGGGCGAGGTAGCACGCATGTGATGTTTTCTAGTCAAAGGTACATCATTGTCGGTTGTTAATACAGTTTATTTCTAAATGAATTTTTATGGCAGCAACGCTTTATTGACAACCGACAAAGGTGTACCTTTGACTTGAAAACACCAAACATATTTGACATATTCTTTTTATACTTCATAACACTAAATGGAGCAATAGATAGTCGACTGTACAAATTTTAACATATGGTTCATTATTGGATGCAGTCTTTGCAAATGTCAAACAAAAAAGCCAAGGATCATTTTTGATTGTATTTTCAAACAAAATATAGAAGACAGCAATCCTTAAGCGCGTTAAATATGGAGAAATGTCAAACGTCAAATAGTTACTGCCCGTCAGAAAGAAAACGATTGTCTTTGAATCGATTCTGTAAACGAAGCTCGATTTTCGATTTAGGTTAAATCTTTTATTACGAAAGTAATGATAAATAAAGTAAAACTTTACTTACATCTGAAATGGTATTTCATCTTTTTATAAACTAGACGAAATATAACATTTTTTACATCCAAAAACAGCGCATAAGGGCATTTTCACGGAGCTTGTTATCCATCGACAGCGATGACGAAAGTGCGTGACATCGATTATTGAAATAGTTTTTATAGATGTACTAGATTTTCCTGCCAATACTTTTGACAGAGGGGAAATGATACCTAAGGCCTCTCCTGGTTTAGAACTCTCTGGGGGCAGCACATATTGATGAGAAGTGCTAATGTCACGCATAAGACGCGCCACACATTTGGGTCTATAACATACAAATTTAATAAAGTTTTGAGGTTCTAATTTATTGTATGGAGCCCATAACAGATTTTCAAAACAATTTTTTTTGTTTGTATGCTAAACCTAAAATCAGACCAAGTATGTGACACGCCAAAGCTACCAAATTGGTCCACTAGATAGCAAAGCGCAAGGGGTCGTGAGTAGAGTATAGAGGGCAGCACCTGCTATCGACGTAATCAGCTTAAGTTTTAAATTTTGACCACTAGGTGGCCCTTCCAACAAAAGATAAAAGATATTTATTCTTCAATTTAGGCACTTATGAGGGCGGAGGCGGGTCCATATGCAAGATATAATTTGCGACCGGTCGCTACTTGTGATGGGTCTGTCTCTATGGTAACTACCTGTCCGGTAGTTAACATGGTGAAGGGCCTCGGGGGGAGCTCACAGTTGCCGAGAACCCCGAGGCAAAACTGGTTGTGCCCCTTCCCGAGGTTACTGCCTGTTAACTGCCTGGTTCTATCGTAGAAACAGGCAGAACGGAAACAACCAGTTGAGCCACTTCGGGGCGCATTTGCAAAGGGTCGAATGTCATATTCGAGAATCGGTGGCGACATCCGCTGTCGAGGACCGAGTATGGTAGGTGACTCAGTGCAAAAACGCCTTGCCTAGGAATCCCAACACATCCCTATCCCTGAGATGGGTCATTACTTGTCGGGCCCCTGCCTGCCTGCCTTCGTGTGCGCGTCCCTGGGGAATCGACTGCTGATAATTCATCGGTCGAGTCTTTCGGGGGCGGATCCATGGAGGAAGGGTGGCGGGAGCTCGTGAATAATGACCTATATCCTTTATAATCAGCCGTAAGCGATGACGTGGCATGTCGCAGCGGGCTCTCCATCCACAAAGAAGGATGGTTAGCGGTAGAATGCCACCCGCGTGTTTGTGCCGTGCGCGGGGACCCGTACGGGTGGAGAAGGAGATCCTGGGAGCGGGTTTTTCGAAGCGGGGGTCTGCGGTCGTTATCCCCGTTAGACGAAACTCCTTTGGCTCTAGATTCATCTCACACGGGAGGTCCTGAAATAGCCAGTCAGGATCAATCGGCTGTCGTGTCCAGTCTGATGGCCACATGGTGAGTGTCCTGGGGTGTGGGGTGCATAATCGGCGGAGCACGATTCCTGAGTCGGCTGTGGGAGTTGACGATGGTTTTGGCACCGTGCGGATTCATGCATAACACACTTTTGGGGCGCTATATTAGTCTGGTATCCCTGGTGCGTCAAAGCACCCCCAAATGTGAGGGCTCCGAGGAGGGTGGGGAGCCAGCCTAATGAAAATTTTCAATGGAGGTATTATGGACACACATTTACCTAAAACGACGGAAGGGAGAAATGCCGGACCCTTAAGGGATGAGGCTATGGCGCAGAGCGCAAAAGCGGGACCAGCGGGTCGTGTACCTGTTCAGAACAGGAACGCGGGAGCTGGGAAAGCGATAGGGTCTGCTAGGACTGACGCGGCGCATACCGCAACGGACAGGGGCTGGGGTGGAGCAACCAGTTCCAAAGGTACCGTCCAACCTTTTCCCTCAGGGTTGAAAAGTGGACACGCTCAGCAAGCTCCCTTAGGGAAGCCGACTGGTGCAGGTACTGGAGGAATGGGGGGCGGAACTGCAGCCACCTGTGATAGGCGGGCAGGAGCACCGCTTCCAAATCCTGCTGGAGCGGCACCGGTCGCCCTTGATAGCGTGGCCAACCCCCAGGGTTCGGACTCGCAGTCGGGTGGAGGAGCTGCTCTTACCAGGAGGCAGAAGAGGCGTGCTAAGCTGCGAGCAAGGGTGGGAGCACAAAATGATGTGCCCACAGCGAGGGTTGAAGCAACCCAGAAGAAGAGGCCATTGAGAGAGAGTGGCGAATCTTCCCTGCTCGCTGGCGACCACAAGAGACCGAAGGTCGGTGGCTCGTTCGCTGAGGTCGCTGCGAGCGAGAAGATGGTCATTGTCCCAATGGCCTTTCCGGCCGAGAAGATCTTGGTAGGGCAGGTAACACCGATCCAGACAGCCATTATAGAGCTCATGGTGGAGAGCGCTGTGGATCCCCTACCAAGGGTCTCCGTCGGAAACGTCGTGGGGGGCGCCCTCCACGTTAACTGCGTAGGGAGGGAGTCTGCCACATGGCTCAGCTCTGTAATCGGGGGAGTGGAGATTGCCGGGCTGCGCCTTAGGGTCATGGCCGTCAAGGATCTTCCAAAACCAGTCAAGATGGCCTGGAAAACGAAGATTCTTGCCGGCGTTGACCTGAAACTGTTCTTCCGTCTGATGCAGAGGTTTAATCCTCGGCTCCACACGGAGGAATGGAAGATAGTGGATACCTTGGCGACGGACACCGGTACCAGGAGAATCGTTTTGATGGACCGGGTGTCGGCGGACGTCATCAAGGAATCTGGCTATCAACTACACACAGGGATCGATCTCAGCTCATTCAAGCTCCTTGAGGATGCGGAGGGAAAGGGGCATGGAGGGGCTGGGAGCGGTCCCTGTGTGACGGTAGGGACACAGCAGGCGCCTGTGGAGCGGGCCGCAACGGCCCCTGATTCAGCGGAGCCACCTTCTGGTGGCGGAGCAGTTCAGGTGGCAGAGGGACAGTCGGCAGAGGGGGCGGGCATGGTGTGCTCAGGGGGGGGTGATGCCGGACCACGTATGGCTCGCGAGTCGTCACCGTTGTCGTCGGTGGCTGGCTCGGAGGAATTACGTGGACTGGCGGAGCTCTACCTGGAGAACGCCCCCATGTCCTTTGACGACACTGTCCAGGAGGTGGCTGCTGATCTCAGCACCACCAAATAATAAGAGGACTCATGGAGGGCCTAAGGTGTGTACAAATAAATCTACAACACAATAAAGCGGCCACTGCCCTTCTGGCAAGGCAGCTAAAATGCGATAAGTTTGATATTGCTCTTATTCAAGAACCATATATTTATAAAGGTGAGATAAGAGACTTAAACGGTACTGGAGGGACAATAATATACCTTTGCCCCGAAACTAATATGAGGACATGTATATATGTTAAAAAAGGCGTTGATTTTATGATCTTACACGCTTTCTGTTCCAGGGATCTGACCACGGTCAAGATCCATAACAAGGGGGGGGGTACGGCACTCATCATCTCATCAGCCTACCTTCCCTATGAGGCAACAGATCCAATTACACCACAACTGCGAGATCTTGTTGCGTACGGCAGCCGGGCGAACACCGACCTGATAATTGGCTGCGACGCTAATGCGCACCACGTCATCTGGGGCAGCTCAGATGTCAACAGAAGAGGGGAGAAAGTACTGGATTTTCTGGTGAGTTCTTCTCTACAATTACTAAACAAAGGCAATGAACCGACATTCGTCAACGCTAGACGAGGTGAGGTTATTGACATAACGTTAGCTTCTAACAATGCTAGTAATAATACTAACTCATGGCATGTATCTCAAGAAATTTCTTTATCAGACCATAGATATATATGCTTTAAGTACAAGACTATAATCCCAGTAGAAACTGTACGTAGACGGAACCCCAGATACACAGACTGGTCAGCTTTTAGGAGCGACCTGAAGGCGGATCTAGGGGATCCAAAAGGCAAGCTAAACTCTATTATTGACATAGAATTCGAAGCGGACAAAATCGTCCAAGCTGTGTTAACGGCATGGACCAGCAACTGCCCGGAAAAGAAAAACCTGGCTAAGAAGATACCGTGGTGGAATCCAGAGATCGTAAAACTCAGGAAAGAAACACGGGCCATCTTTAACGATGCTAAAAGAACTAACAACTTTGAGCATTATGCACGCAAACTCACGGAATTCAACAAAGCCGTGAGGAAAGCAAAAAGGAAAGCGTGGAGGAACCACTGCGATCAGATAGAGTCTTTACCGGAAGGCATGAGATTAACAAAAGCGCTAGCCTCGACAAAGTCAGTACCGCTCACCTCAATCAGAAGAAGTGACGGACTGATGACAGAAACGGGGTTAGAAACTCTCAAAGTAATGTGTGAGACACACTTCCCAGGCTCGGTAATACACCAGGGCGAACCAGACGAAAGTACAATTAGTGTCGTAGAACAGTCAACGAGAACTACTAGGCACAATTGGGACACGTCAAAGAAGGTAGTAGATCACAACAAGCTAAAATGGGCGCTCTCGACATTTCAGCCCTATAAAACCCCGGGCCCAGATGGAATCTACCCCATCCTACTACAAGAAGGCGCCAATGAACTCATACCACACTTGAGTAGACTGTACAGGGCGTGCATAGCCTTCGGACACGTTCCGCGTGTTTGGAGGATGGTAAAAGTAACGTACCTACCTAAACCGGGCAAGGCAGATTACACAGAGGCCAAATCATATCGGCCAATAAGTCTTTCATCATTCTTCCTCAAGGCGTTGGAAAAACTGGTGGATAGACACATAAGAGATGGTCCGCTCAAAAGACATCCTCTGCACCAGATGCAATGTGCTTATCAGGCCGGCAAATCAACTGAGACAGCACTGCACCTGGTGACGACCAGAGCAGAACAGGCAATAGAAAACAAAGAACTATGCCTTGCTGCTTTTCTAGACGTAGAGGGAGCGTTTGACCGCACCACCTACCAAGCAATTAGTGTTGCAGCATTAAAACACGGCATAGAACCGACCATATGTAAATGGATAGGCAACATGCTAAATAGCCGACTTATTAAGTCCTCTCTTATGGGTGACGAAATTATTGCAACGGCCACAAAAGGTTGCCCACAGGGAGGGGTTCTCTCACCAACTCTTTGGAGTTTGGTAGTCAACTCGCTCTTGGAGGAACTGAATAAAGGCCCAACTTATACGGTAGGGTATGCAGATGATTTAGTGATACTTGTTAACGGGAGATTCCCCAGCACGGTATCAGAAATCATGAACGGAGCACTGAGGCTTGTGGAGCAGTGGTGTAATAACCACCAACTCTCGATCAATCCAGGCAAAACAGTGGTAATACCATTTACCAGGAAAAAGACCCTGAATGGTATGAAGCAACTAAGACTCTACGGAAGGGTACTAGAAATATCCAATGACGTAAAGTATCTAGGTCTGACACTGGACAAAGAACTAAATTGGAAAAAGCATGCCGACCTCACCATAACTAAGGCTATGAGAGTGTTTGGCATGTGCAGGTCAGCATATGGCAAAACCTGGGGCTTAACCCCGAAGGTACTGAGGTGGATCTATACCATGATGGTAAGACCTATCATACTGTACGGGAGCCTAGTCTGGTGGCCAAGGACACTAAAGAGCACATGCAGAGAAGCCCTAACGAAAATACAAAGAATGGCATGCATGGCTATCACCGGCGCATTCAAAACAACGCCAACGGCGGCGCTAGATGTATTACTTGATCTACCGCCGTTACACTTAGTGCTACAGTCTGAAGCGCGCAAATCGTTACACAGATTGGCTGTTGCAGGCCTCTGGGACGACAGCAAGCCGAAGACCAAACACACAAGAATGGAATCTGACAATTTCATGGATAGGCTAACAAGCATGGGCTGTGACAAGATGCAACCCAAGTTTGTTTTCCAAAAGAATTTTAAAGTAAAAATTCCCACAAGGGCCGACTGGGCCGAGGGTCTTGAACCACCAATCTCTGATGGTGAAGACAGCATATGGTACACAGACGGTTCCAAAATAGGATCGAGTACGGGAGCTGGCATTTATGCAAATGACTACAGTAGTAGTATAAGCATGGGCAATTATACAACAGTGTTCCAAGCGGAAACGTATGCTATTATTGCCTGTGCACAAGAGAATATAGATAGACAGAGCCGGGGAAAGAATATCTATATACTCAGCGACAGTCAGGCAGCGCTTAGAGCACTTATAGCGTCCAAAGTGGAGTCCAGACTGATATTCAATGGTATCCAAGTCCTCAACAGGCTTGGAAGGCAAAACAAAGTGCAACTGATGTGGATCCCAGGGCACGAGGGCTTTATCGGCAACGAAAATGCTGATGAGCTTGCTAGAAGGGGCTCTATGAATAACTTCTTAGGCCCGGAACCATTTGTGGGACTCTCAAAGGGAACCATAACAACGGCCATAAAGGACCACACCAAATATAAACACCAACAAGAGTGGGGTAGTTTGACAGGTCTAAGGCATTCAAAGCTCTTCATGCACAGAGTTGACTCGAGCTGGAGCAAAAAGCTTTGGAAACTTAGTAGAAAAAGGCTCCAAATCATAACAGGAGTTTTTACAGGCCATTACGCCGTGAAAGGAGTACTGGCTAAAATGGGACTGTCAGACAATACTGATTGTAGAATGTGTGGCGAAGAGGAAGAGACAATAAAACACTTAATGTGTGAATGTCATGCTCTTGCCAGACTAAGAATGAGGGACTTTGGAATCGGCTATCCAGATCCAGAGGACCTCAAAGCACTGCCCTTGAGCTCCATCGCCCAACATATGGAGATGGTTGAAAAAGCTCTTGAGTAAGTGTACTAGGGGGCAATTACACAAAAGATCCCTTTGGGTCGAAGTGTATCCATATGGGCCCCCGAGCCAAATAAGATAAGATAAGATAGGCACTTATGAACGTCAGAGAAAAAAAACTACCACCGGTTCTAACCCTACACCTCTGACCCGAGAATTATTAATGACCGGCAAGAAACTCGGCGGGACTTATTTTTTAATATTATTTTTAAACAGTAATACATTCGATCTTAATGATGCACAATAATGCGTAGTTCTTCAAGCAGACATATCAAAACAGCTTAAGAGACAGACAATGTACCTATTGTATATAAAAAAGAAAAAAATCTGACTGCTTCACAAAATGTTTGATATGCTTTCCTACCTGACCTGTGTCCTCTAAATGTTAGATGATTTTTCATCAGGAACAGGCATCCCTATCCATCAATGTAATTTTCACCTCAGCAGCTCGAACAAGCCTACTTCCCTGCGAATACACAGTGACGAAAGTCGCACTTTCGTCACTCCAGGGAGTGAGACAAAGTAGTTTTTTAATTTAGTGAAGGCCATGAACTACCACTTCATATTTCGGGGTCTATTACAAATTCGAAATACATATTTTTAACCTTTAATATGTTCTCACTACTGAAGTGAAAAGTTGTATGTGTCACACGAGAGCAAAGTTCTTTTACATCTCGTGTTTTTGAGTCCCTCGCCACGCTCAAGATTCTAACTTAGAATCACTCGGGACTCAAAATCAACACTCGCTAGAAAAACCAACTTTCCTCTCTTGTTGCACAAATAACTATTTCACCTCAGCAGCAGGAACGAGGGTTCCTTGATACCTAAAAACAGTGAGCAACTCAATTTTGCTGCGAGCGTGAGACAAAATGACCTTGTTGACCTTGGAATTACAATGTCAATCCGCGCGCGAGGTCTAATACAAATTCGAACTACTCGGAAGATATTCGTGTCTTTTTTACGTCACTAGTAAATAGAGAGAGACAAAAATATTTTAAACGTCATTCAATCAAATTTTATTTAATTTTAATTCGTATTCTGAACTTTCGATTCGACCCCTGAAACAGAGTCAGAACGAAACGTTCCGAAATGCACAGAAGTACTAATTTGTAAATATAATTTAAACAAATTTTAATTTTGAAATGTTTAACCATACAACACCTAAAATAATTTACGTTCTTTATTTCATATTCATATTCATTTATTTATTGCACTCATGGTAGATATGATGTTACAATTAATTACAGTGTTCAAGATCAAATAAGTATAAACGGAAAAATTACAAGATTATCATGTGAAAAATGTTATTACTTACAACAATCTCTCGTATTGTGATCAAACAGTAGTTACCGAACGCAGATAAAAAAAAGTTGACAAAAGTCAAAATGGCGGTATAGATATTTTAAAAATATTTAACTTATTTTGATTATTTTTTGTGTTATTAACTTATAATTGAGGTTTTTGAACTCAAATGTAAGAATATTATAATAAATACAAGTGAAAAAAGTGACAAAGAAAGATTAAGCATCACCCAGGTTGTATTTTTCCATGTCTTCTCACTGCTGAGGTGAAAAATAGTGTGTTCAACATGAGAATAAAGTTATTTACATCTTGTGCTTTTGAGTCCCTCTCTACGCTCAAGATTCTAAATTATAGAATCTTTCGCTTGCTCAGGACTCAAAATTAGCACTCGAAGTAAATATGAACTTTCTTCTCTTGTTGTACAAATATCTATTGCACTCACTCTAAAAGTAGGCCTCCAACCTACGGGCCTGGCGAGACTGGCGTGGAATGTCGAGAAGTTGATCAACGTGTACGCAGCAAGGAAGAAGTTCGATATCAGCGGTGCGATCTGGTTCAAACCACCTGTCGATAGAAAATATGAACGTGTAAAAAATGTTGTTTCTGTTTTTAAAACAAAGGAAAAACAACTATATTTCCAAGTAATGTGGTTCAAATTTCGCAGACTAATCTGATTCAAATTTCAAACCATATTATGTCAATAGAAAGTATGAACGTGAAAGACCTTTGTTACTCTAGAATTTAAAACAAAGGAAAAACAACTCTTTTTTCAAGTAATTTGGTTCAAATTACGCGGACTAATCTGGTTCAAACCAACTATCAATAGAAAATATGAACGTGTAAAAAATTTGTTTCGGTTTCTAAAACAAAGGAAAAACAACTCTATTTCCATGTAATGTGGTTCAAATTTCATGGACTAATCTGGTGCAAATCACATTGTCAATAGAAAATAAGAACGTGAAAAACCTCTCTCTCTCTTAATTTCTTAAATTTAAAACAAAGGAAAAATAACTCTATTTTCTAAGTAATATGGTTCAAATCACGCTAAGGACTAAGTTTTTGTATGGTGGATCAGGCCCTGTAGCCAAGATGACAATCGTTTGCAGAAAACGAAACGAAACGCTACACGCTCTCGCTCACTCTTCCATATTAGTGCGATAGAGAGACGGATACCTATCATGGCTCAGCCCTCAGTTCAGGTTCTCGCTCTTACCCATAAGAATGAATGCGAACGCGATAAGGAAAGTGAGCACGTATCCTCGGACTGGCTCGTTGTTCTTGCCATAGCCTTTCGCGAAGAATTCCAGGTACGGATACAGCTTGTCTTGACACAAAGCCTAAAACGTAATAATTGAATCAATCAAAATCTGCTGTTATTACATAGGTCAGTGAACACATGTTGTATTTGTCGAAAGTTCTCAGTAATGGAGACAAACCGCACCCAGAATCGACATGAGCCGATATCACATAACGTTTTGCGCATTACTAGTTGGGTACAGTCACCAGCAATAGTATCTTCCTATACGAAGGCCGCGAAAATATGTGACACGCTCTTATGGCGCAACAAATAAGAGCGTGTCACATATTTTTGCGGCCTTCGTGTAGGAAGATACTATGCCGGTGACTGTACCAACCAAGCGCTGGTGGCCTGGCGATAAAACGTCGGACTTTCAATCCGGTGGTCTCGGGTTCCCCCGGCTCGTACCAATGAGTGTTTCGGAACTTATGTACGAAATATCATTTGATATTTGCCAGTTGCTTTTCGGTGAAGGAAAACATCGTGAGGAAACCGGACCTAATGCCAACAAGGCCTAGTTTCCCCTCTGGGTTGGAAGGTCAGATGGAATGGTCAGAATAGCTTTCGTAAAAACTAGGGCCTACGCCAATTCCTGGGATTAGGTAGCCGAGCGGACCCCAGGCTCGATAGAGCCGTGGCAAAAAGCCCGGGAAAAACGCTAAGAGGATGATGATGAGTAGGGTACAAAAATTACATACATGTTACATTTGTCGCATGTCACTCAGTAACCACACTTATCGACGTACAAACAGCAACACTCTGAAATGTACATCGGTGGACCTTATTACAAAAGGCATAAGGTCCACCGATGGGCAGTTAACAGTGTGGGCGATGGTACAATCAAGTTAAACCGATCATTTCACAGTTTTGACGTATTTCGCTGCGTAGACATCTATAATAGAGTTCAGTATTTGAGCTAACAACGTAATTAACTTGGTACTGCCCACATTATATAGGTATATTCTCGCCGCTTAAAGGTAAATTTAGCAACCTGTCATTTTTGTCGTTAAAGTGACCAGTTTGACATACAATATATTGAACTGATCGGTCTGAAAATTAACTTTCAAGCGATGGGCACCAATAGATTTACATATAACAATCGTACCTGGAAAACTTTGGGGGCGGAGACGAGGGAAGCCAACGCCGAAGACAGCGTGGCCGCAAAGCATCCCGCGTAAATCAGAGGTCCGAAACCAGATACTAGACGTATCACCTGCGTGTAGACAAGAAATACTCAACTATTATACCTGTGTCACATACACAGGGTGCGTCAAGCCGTTTGGGCTACGAGAATCGCTATATACAAGGTGTAACAAAAATTCTGGTGATCCGTTTATTGGTATCGTATTTTAACTACAAAAAAAAAGAAAAAAAATCAGGCGAATAAAAATGGTTTTGTATGGAGGATTGGCCGGGTCTCCCTCTGGTCGCATACAAACTATTGTCATATTTTTAATTGTCATAACACTTTTCGCATATATTAGTTTGTCATAATTATTTTTTTTCATAATTCTTTTTGAGCATACCTCGTTTTTTGTCATAAATGAGCTAAAGCATATTTTTATAGTCATACTTTTATTTGGCATCATATTTTTAATCATATGTTTGATGACCATAATTGTCTTTAGTTATAAGTATCGCAACGCATATTATTAATATTTCATAAAAATTTTAGTCATATATTTAAGGCTCATAACATATTTTATTCAAAAAAAATACAAAGTGTGAATTAGCTTATGAACAATGCGGTATCTTTTGTCCGGAAATAGGAGCCCTGCTTCGCGGGGCTACATCTACTCTTGGGCGGGACAAAATTGCATAAAACCTGCAAATTATAAGCCAAAAAACGGTGTCCCCTTCATTCGCAGATAGAAATTTCATAGAATTTTGTTATACAGAAAAATTTTCACGTATTATTTGGTTCTTGTATTTTTAATTCAAATATTATTATTCCATTGATAATTTACTTGAATGAAACACCCTTTACAGAAACACGAGAACTAAACTAGGGAGAGACTTAGATTAAGAAAAGTGGGTTAGGTTAGGTTAGAACTGCGACCCCCACAGACACAAACTGTTACCAGAAAAGTGGGTCAGGTTAGGTTACAACTGCGACCCCCACAGACATGAACTGTTACCAGAAAAGTGGGTTAGGTTAGAACTGCGACCCCCACAGATACAAACTGTTACCAGAAAAGTGGGTTAGGTTAGAACTGCGACCCCCACAGACATGAACTGTTACCAGAAAAGTGGGTTAGGTTAGGTTAGAACTGCGACCCCCACAGTCCCAACCTGTTACCAGAAAAGTGGGTTAGGTTAGGTTAGAATTGCGAACCCCACAGACACAAACTGTTACCAGAAATGTGGGTTAGGTTAGGTTAGAACTGCGACCCCACAGAAACGAACTGTTACTAGAAAAGTGGGTTAGGTTAGGTTAGAATTGGGACCCCTACAGAAACGAACAGTAAAAAATCCGAAAATGTAGAAAAAATATTAATTGTTTATTACGAAGATTATATAAAATATTAAAAAAATACAAACAGCTAATTTTAATTTTTTTACAACTACTTATAATTTGTCTGAATATCGTAACAGTGGTCCAGTACATCCTGCTTTTTATCGACATTTTATCGACTTATAAAATGTGTGTCCTCGCACTATTGAGACGTCAACACATAATTTCTCCCGTCATCCGGGCTTTGCAAATTAGGTAAGATGTATTTTTTTGCAGACAGGAGTTAGGCTTAATTCAAATAGCTTCTTTAATATTTTATGTTTTTATTAAGCAATAATCAATAAAAAGAAATATAGCCTTACTAGCTTTTGCCCGCGGCTTCCCTCGCGTTAAATTCGGGGTAACACGGGTCCCCTTTGCCCTCCGTAATGCTCCATACAAACCTCCACCCCCGATTTTAGGGAAGTGGGGGGTTAGAAAGAGACAAAAAGTAGCCTATGTCACTCTCCATCCCTTCAACTATCTCCACTTAAAAAATCACGTCAATTCGTCGCCCCGTTTTGCCGTGAAAGACGGACAAACAAACAAACACACACACTTTCCCATTTATAATATTAGTATGGATAGTATGGATAGATGAAACCAATGAATGAATGGATGAATAAATGAATGAAGTCGCTATAATTTTAAGATTGCACCGACCGTCCAGTGGCGCCCTCAATGTGTCTGTATGATTGGTTCTTTAGAAAACACAAACGTCACATTGAGGGCAATGTTGCGAATGATACTTTTTCATTTTATAAACTGTAAAGGAGTTTGTTGTGTTACCTATTATTTCAAGGCGTTATGGACGGGCGTGTAACGGTGCATAATAATATTATAGCTTTAAAGCTTTATGGTTGATTATTATTATGCTTCAAATCGTTATGCGGGTTAACGTTATAGTTATTGACAATTATGCTCTTAGTTGTTATGACATTTAATTTATTATAATTTAAATTTATCTGCGCAAAAAATATATGACCACTACTGAGTATGATCAAAATTCTTATGACTAAAAATGTATGACACAAAATAATATAACTTTCTAATTGTATGCGCAATGATGACTATGAAAGAAGTGGTTATGCGCAGCAAGGATATGACTTAAAATTTTATGCAACCCAATATGGACCCAGGATTGGCCGGCTGGGATGACGTGTCCTATACAAAAAAAAATATGTTTTTGCGTCAAAATTGTTTTTTCACCTCAGCAGCTGGAACGAGGGTTCTTTGATACCTAAAAACAGTGAGCAAAACTCAATTTTGCTGCGACCGTGAGACAAAATGACCTTGTTGACCTTGGAATTACAATGTCAATCCGCACGCGAGGTCTAATACAAATTCGAAATACTCGGAAGCTATTCGTGTTGTCTTTTTCACGTCATTAGTAAATAGAGAGAGACAGAAATATTTTAAACGTCATTCAATCAAATTTTATTTTATTTTAATTCGTATTCTGAACTTTCGATTCGACCCCTGAAACAGAGTCAGAACGAAACGTTCCAAAATGCGCAGAAGTACTAATTTGTAAATATAATTTAAACAAATTTTAATTTTGAAATGTTTAACCATACAACACCTAAAATAATTTACGTTCTTTATTTCAAGATCAACTAAGTATAAACGGAAAAATTACAAGATTATCATGTGAAAAATATTATTACTTACAACAATCTTTCGTATTGTGATCAAACAGTAGTTACGGAACGCAGATAAAAAAAAGTTGACAAAAGTCAAAATGGCGGTATAGATATTTTAAAAATATTTAATTTATTTTGATTATTTTTTGTGTTATTAACTTATAATTGAGGTTTTCGAACTCAAATGTAAGAATATTATAATAAATACAAGTGAAACAAGTGACAAAGAAGGATTAAGCATCACCCAGGTTGTATTTTTCCATGTCTTCTCACTGCTGAGGTGAAAAATAGTGTGTTCAACATGAGAATAAAGTTATTTACATCTTGTGCTTTTGAGTCCCTCTCTACGCTCAAGATTCTAAATTAGAGATTATTATAGAATCTTTCGCTTGCTCAGGACTCAAAATTAGCACTCGAAGTAAATATGAACTTTCTTCTCTTGTTGTACAAATATCTATTTCCTACTTTTTCATAGTCGCAATACGAAACCAATTATGCCCTTAAACGGATCACCACTATTTTTGTTACAGTTGTTGAGCGAGATAATTATAGGTAGGTTATAAATGTTATAATGAACAACTTTTACCATGGGACCAACTCCGAAATTGCGAAAAAATTTTTAGCTTCCCCATAGATAACGACAACATGTGATCGGCCAAAATATATGAAACGGTCAAAACATTTTTCGCGATTTCGGAGTAGGTCCCATAGTAAAAGTTGTAACGTCACATCTCGCAGCAGGGTGGTCGTTATTATAGCCAGAATAGTGTATTTGTGTTATAAAACCAGACTCACATCATTGCTGTGGTGCAGGCCGTACTCGCAGCTACGGTTGGCGCAGGCTCCCATGGTCCAGTTGGCTACATCTTCCACCGCCCCCGAGGCCTCGCGTAGCACGGTCCAGCCCACTATCACGGCGATCAGTAGGTATGACAGGGTTGTCAGTAAAATAGCCAGGATAGTGCCTTTGGGGATAGATTTTTGTGGGTCCTGAAATCAATGCAAAAAAATATATATTTTACTTTATTTACAATTTGTTCACAATATAGAAAATCAAGGAGTTGATATGAAAACAAAAGTCCTAGTCTTGGCAGGACTCCTGATCCCACCCAAAGTGTGTGTACTCTCCAATGGGGCGAATTAGGGGATCAATGTTACTCTGCGTCCATAGGAAACAACTTAGACAACCGTACACGTGATCCCTGGGTGGTGCTAAAAGAGTAACAAACTTGGCAGCTGCACTGTCACATCTGGACCTCGCAGTACTCAATGGATTTTCATTATCATCTGCTTTCCCACTACTACTACCCCAGGGAAGAAATGACTATCTATATCCAGTGACATGTAGCCAGACGATAAATAAATGGGGCATTAGACGTCAAGGGGGACAATTAAATTGAATTTTTCGTTGGAAATACCTGCTATAATCGCTATATAGTTCAGATTATATACGAACGCCTGCTATACAAGACCTAAACAATAGAGTGGACTTGGCACTCTTCGAGTACTTCTCGTCGTATGTACGAGTTAATCTCAAAAAGTATTATTCATGAATTAATTACCTTAAGATCCCCAGAAATATTAGCACCAGCGAGAATCCCGGTAGCCGCCGGAAAGAATATTGAGAACACGGAGAAGAAAGAATGGTCCACTCCCTCGTAGTACTTGTAGTCTGGTCCCATGTTGCTTTTCAATATCGTCACTGAAAAAAGAATATATTTTTCAAAACGCGCTAACTATCATACGAAAAGAATTGGGCATCTCCAGATATGACAACAGCTACGGTATACTTAAAAGGTCAAAATCCATCTATCTATATATCCACCCACTGCTGACTATAGGCCTCTTCTTTATTACGCCACTCTCCTTGGTTCCGTGTCAGTGGATGGGCCATTGCACACCCACTGTTCGGCAGATATCATCCGACCATCTGGTTGACGGTCTCCACGCTGACCTTTTGGCCCATTTTAGCCACCATTCAGTAACCCGTCTCGTCTATTTCCCATCATTCCTACTCGCCAAGTGTCCTGCGCACCTCCACTTTAATTGTGTGATGCGTTTGCCAATGTCCGATACTTTCGTTCGACGTCGTATTTCGTTATTACGTACTCGATCAATAAGGGTGATATTAACATGGCTCGCTCCATGGCTCTTTGAGGCAAAATCCATTACAACAATAAATTAACCTTCTCGCAATGACATTAAGTCTACATTGTAGTTTATGCTGGTGTGTCTGATGAAACCCTGTGCAATCAAGACGTCGGTTTTCAGGTCCAATTTGGAACCAATGAAAACATTTGCCATGACATCTAACAGTACAAACATGAACACTATTTGGTCTTTACCCTTCTTCTGTCACGACTTAATGAACCTTATTGCGAAAGACATAAGGTCTACATTGGTATATTTACTGTTGTTATCCAACGAAGCCCGGTGCAATCTCAACGTCGCTTTTCGGGACCACGATACAGCCGATGATGAAATTCACAATGGCGGCCAGCAGTATGAACAGCAAGACTATTTGGGCTTTGGGCTTCCCACTATCACGACTAATTGATGAACCTTATTGCGAATTACATAAGGTCTACATTAGTGTACTTACTGTTGTATCCGACGAAGCCCTGAGCAATCTCAACGTCGCTTTTCGGACCAATGATGGAGCCGATGATGCAATTCGCAATGGCGGCTAGCAGTATAAACAGCAGTACTATTTGGGCTTTGGCTTCCCACTCCATGCCAACCATTACAATGCCCGTGAGAAGGACTATGGTGATGCAGCCGTAGATTGTTTGATCCTGAAATAATGTGCAATAATTTTATAGAATGATTTAAAAAAAACACGAGGAGAATTCGTTTATAATGATTCCGCATACAACGACCAACGCTAATATGACTTTTAGCGGTACAAAGTTTGGTTTTCATAGAAAATTCTTTATAATTAAACCGGATATACCTACTGACATAACTGAATCCGCTTATATTGACATGTCGGTTATTATGACCCATTTTTAAGAAATTATGAGAACTACACACTGTCCGGTTACAGTGACATTTTCCTTCATTTTTGTTAGGTTCGTGACCCTTTTCACTCCTCCTGTGATGAAGTCGGGTAGGTAGGTGTCTACCACGGACTAGATAAATACTAATGGACGCGGTACTGGGCCGGGCGCGCGTTACATGGTTTATGATCAGATGCGCATAAACTTGTCGAAACCTCATGCCGCGCGGTTCAGTCGTCGTTCGACCACGTGTGACGAATTCAGTGCCAAAAAACATGTAAAAATGCCGTGTTGTACAATTTTGTCGTGTCGTATACGAAGCAACGAATTAAAAGAGGCCCCTGGAGTAGTTACTTTCCACCGGTAAGTATAAAAACCGAGTATTTCACATTTTTTCCAAAAATTGTAGGCTTTTATTACGACATTCACCCATTATCTGATGGTACAACAGTATTCATATCAATTGCTCGCTGGCTATTGCTGGCGGTCGCAGGATTACGCGAGTGACGCGCAATGTATTTGGAAATACGAACGTCGCTCGTCAGTCTCGTCGCACGATCGGCAGCCACGTCGCTGGGCAACATGGCTGCCGCGCGCCTGCCGCCACGAGAGTGCGGCCCGTTATTTATTATCGATAATTTCGAACACATTGTTTAAGGTGTAACTTTCTGTCCTATAGTAGAAACTAATTTTCTTTCTTTCGAAAACAAAATAATGTTTGTATTTGATTGAATAACTTTAAAAACATGTAAAATTATTATAATCCAATGATCAACTTATTTTATACATACGATAACTTTATAATGGTACTGGTATGGTTAGAACCATACTAATATTATTAATGCGAAAGTGTCTCTGTCTGTCTGTTACCTTTTCACACTTAAACTGCTGAACCGATTAAGATGAAATTTGGTATGAAGATAGTTTGAGTCACGATTATTTTTAGTATTTTAGCAGACACATAAATTAGATAAATAAGGGTACATCCACAAATTACGTCAAACAAATTTCAACAATAATGTTTAAAATTACTATTTCTTTATTTTCCCATTTTAAATAATATATTAAATGAAATCAAAGCAAGAAAAATAATAATCCAAAGTGTTTGAATGTCAGACTAGAAGACATAAAGAGTTCCTTTCCTTCA
Organism: Pammene aurita; assembly: GCA_947086415.1. Classification (NCBI taxonomy): domain Eukaryota; kingdom Metazoa; phylum Arthropoda; class Insecta; order Lepidoptera; family Tortricidae; genus Pammene; species Pammene aurita. Next base: position 18,404,920 of record OX352305.1, on the reverse strand, counting down.
AAAAAAGTGTACACAGTACTGTACTATGTGTATATATGTACACGATATTTGTATTTGTGACGTCACAAGAAATAAAACTCCCCCTTCCCCGTATCAGAACTCGTCACACTTTGTTGATCCCTCCGTCCCCCTTAAAATCTGACGTAATTAATGGATGAACCCTAATTAGGGTAGATTTTTATCTAGCTATTAATAAATATCGACATTGTTTTATTAATATGAGGTGTGGCGTGGTATTATGGAGTTCATTATCGATAATCGATAAAATATATATATCGAAGGGTCACATCCCTAATGTAGGCGGAGCCTACGAGGCAATGGTAGTGGTTACGTATTTTCGAGTGTACGCACACATCAACACAGCGAATGAGAGACTGACATTTCTTTGTGTGTATCACCTCGTGCGTACTTTAATGAGAATGTGTGCGTGTAAATGCCGGCTACGCTGGTTTTGGAACAAACTACGGCTGATACCGTCTCCATATACTCCGTGGTGTCTACCGCATAATTACATTTTGTTTTGATTATTATTGACAAACTGAATGTATAACATTACGCTTTGTCCAGTGAGTTTTTAAAATCACCATAGGACAATTAAAATTGTTTCGTTTCTGAGACTACGTTTTATATGACGTTCGGTCAGTACCCAAGTAAAACAGGGAGCATTATAACATATGAATAGTTAACTTATTTCGAACTTAAGGACCGTATAAACTCTTATATACGTTCACCGAGCAACTTGTCGCATTATATGATGCTTTGAGCTGTATAACGGTTGTATAATGGCATATCTAAATGCTTTTGTAAAGCCTTTAGCTTTAGTGCAGCAAACCACAACGCAACTGTACAGCGTTCGACTGTTTAAAAGCACTTAAGTGCTTTAGGTTCTACAATAGCATTATATAATGCTTTAAGATGTATAATGGTTGTATAATGGCATGTATAAAAGCTTTTTTAAAGCCTTTAGTTTTAGTGCAGCGAACCAAAATGAAACTGTACAGCTGAATGCTGTACAGTTGCGTTTTGGTTTGCTACACTAATGCTTCGGTGTGGTTTAGTGCCTTAGGTTCTACAATAGCATAAATAAATGCTTAATGCTGTTTATGAGCATGAATATTAGACATTATAAGGCCACGTAAATCCGGTATACAGCTTTCAGCTGTTTTTAGTGCTTTAGGTTCTACAATAGCATTTTATGATGCTTTACGCTGTATGACGGTTGTATAATGGCATATGTAAATGCTTTTGTTTAGCCATTAGTTTTAGTGCAGCGAACAACATGCAACTGTACAGCTGAATGCTGTACAGTTGCGTTTTGGTTTGCTACACTAATGCTTCGGTTTGGTTTAGTGCCTTAGGTTCTACAATAGCATAAATAAATGCTTAATGCTGTTTAAGAGCATGAATATTAGCCATTATAATGCCACGTAAATTCGCTATACAGCTTTCAGCTATTTTTAATGCCTTAGGGTGTACAATAGCATTTATAAGTAGGTAATACGTTCCTAATGCAGTACAATAGCAATAATATAAACCTAATGGTTTATAATAAAGCCAAGTAATTCACTATAAGGGGCTGTTCATAAATTACGACATTTCAAATGGGGGGGGTCTGGACATCGGATGATGGTAGCATGACGTAGAAGGGGGGGGTCATTCCGATGATCACATCATCAATGTGTAAAAAAAGGAATGAAAGTCGTGCTTCTATAAACTTTTAATGCTATAAAATATTATCTACTAAATAGTTTTTTATTTTACAATTAAGCTTAAAACGCATTTTTTTCAATGACGTCACTCTATTTGGCAGGGGGAGGGTTGGATGATTTTAGGGGGGGGGGGTAAAAATCATCAAAAATTTATGACGTAATTTATGAACAGCCCCTATACAGCTTTTAGCGGTTTTAGTGCCTTAGGTTCTACAATAGCATAAATAAATGCTTAATGTTGTTTAATAGCATAATTATTCACGTGTAATGCTGTAGGCATAAATAAGGCATATTTTAAGGGTCACTGAGCTGCTATTGGACTAAGAGCTAGCCACGTCAGATTATGACACAATAATGAGAGCAACAAAACCCGTCTGGTTAGATTGCTATACTATTCTTATTGCTAGATCCTGGCATCTGGCAGCTTTTAATGGGTGGAGGTCACAGTGACAGACTAGCAAAATGTTTTAATTGGAAAATAGTAATACCGAACCAGGTAAAAATTGCCGAAGTTGTCTCAGTTATAAAGGACAGGGCCTATATTTTAAGGGGCTCCCTGGCGCCAACGACCTTAGATCTGATTCCCTTAGTTTTCTAAAGATTTATGTAGCTTATCATATTATCAGTAACGGCTTTAAACAATATAGTATCCTATATTTACTTCAATATTCATTGTCTTCGAGATATTTGACATCAAAGTCGAACCGGTTTAGGCTAAAAAATTGGTTTTATGGTCATAAATTTTGTTTTAATTAGTTAAAAATTAAAATCTCTCTACAGTTTTTAGAGACATCAAAGAGGAACCCTAATATGTAGATTACGTATATGTAAGATTCTTTACACCATTCGAATATCGATAAAAGTGTTTTTTTAGACCATATTTTAAAAATATCATAAAAAAATAACGGCTCATTTATTTCAAGATCCGGATCAACAGAATGGAGATAAAAGATTCAAAAACCGATAGTCGTTTGCCTTATAGTTCTATCTATAGTGAATATGTTGGAATATCGACTCAAAACTGGTCAAAAATCGATAAAAAAAAATCTTAGACCAAAAATATTGTGTATTATTACCATACATCGGGGTTTTCGGTGCGGGAATGTTTGACATTAGCCAAAGAGTAGGCATTAACTTAAAAAACAGAATGTACTCTGGCACGTTTCTACCTAATGAATAATTGATCGAAAAAATCATAGGTATATTAATGATATTTACTATGGATGGGTTATACTCTAACAAAATGAGCAGAAAAAATACTTCCAGAGTTATAACCTAGGAACGATTCTGTTATGTTTATCTATTTTGACAAAGATGTAATATCTTTGTCACTCTCATTGTTAGAAAATTACAGTTTATCTCTTTCTCACGCGGGTGACGGGAGCTCATTCGCACGTCCGCATCTCACGCTGGCCGGTGCGCGACTAGCGACAGTTGTTTGAATTCACTCATATTAAGTGCTTCACTTTTGGAGCGTGTATAACCCATCTGTCATTAGTATATACAATTTATATGTAATAGCTGACTATTATGTATATATATTTTAGGTATATACCTATGATTTTTTCAAGTATTTTTTTATTAATTCATGTAATGACTGATCATTGTCAACCTCTTCAGTTAATCAAATAGTTCATAAATATCGGACATCAAGATTAATATTTGACACTTATTATACCGTGTCTTTGTCTTAGGTAGATCTAGTTAATAAATTTCGGATATGCAATTGCATTTTTAAAATACTAAGTATATAATAGTCAATACAAACATGCCTCTAAGAAAAAAAGCTCGTATCATAGTGTGTAAGCTATTCACAGAGAGGTAGTTATTCATTAGGCATAATATGATATTTTGTCAGACTAACTCTCAACCTATCTGTTTATCTCTACTCTTTCTCAAATCGTTCCCGCACCGAAAACCCCGATGTATGATTATTACGGAAACAAAAACAGTAGGCGACAAACTATGAACTATATTTTATTATACATCGTTTGGCACTACTTTCTCCCAACATAAACTTTTGTATAATTTCTCTTAATATTGTATAGTATTTGTATAGTTCCTCATAATATTGCATCAAACCCAGATCTCTAGGATTTATTTTCTTGAAATGGTTTGCATTCTTTGACCTCCACCATTTTAAAGCTGCCAGATGTCCAGATCTAGAAATAAGCATAGTATACCAAACTGACTAGAGGGGTTTGGTTGCTCTCATTATTGTGTCATATCCGACGTGGCTAGCTCTCCGTCTATATAGACCAACGCCATTTTGCAAATAATTTATAACCTAAAAATAAAATCATGCGGACCTATTTATACAAGGAAAATACCTATATAATAATGAAATTACTTAATTTAAGACTGCTCAACCAACATTATTATGTTAATAATGCAAAACTCGTTCTATACGAGGATTACACAATTGTTTTGTTTATTTGACGCATATCTTTTTATAATATTTTATAGCAAAACCTCAATAAATCAAAGGCGCGTGAAAATTTTCAATGAAACTTATATACACATTTACAGTAAACTACATTGCGCAGTAATATTTGAAGGATATAATAACGTAAGAGTCAAAAATTTTATAAATTTTGTTAGGATGCAAACAAATATGACGTGTCACTCATTCAGTTTTTTGTACCGTCTTCGTCCATTTTATATTGCGAGACAAAGTAGTTAAATCACAACGTTCATTGTATTATAACATTTGTTGCGTCGGTGTTAGAGACGTCTTTGCATTGACGTAAGGTTCATTTTACTACACTCTTAACAGCTAATGCTTAACAGATAATGCTTTTGTATTGCGATTGGCAAGTTAATCGAGAGTACTTATGCTTCTTTAGTGCGATTAGCAAGTTTTTTGGCCGTATTAATGCTTCTTTAATGCAGTTGGCAACTTAATAGAGCGTACTAATGATTCTTTAATGCGATTGGCACTTTCCATGACAACGATAATGCTAATAGCGCAGACATATTGCGCCTGTAATGCTATTAAATGACCTGTATAGGATCTCAAGCTGGGTAATTCGTGCCCATTTAAGACCTATATCAGCACTATAAACGTTTATAATGCTACTATAAAACGAACTGAAAATGCTAAAAGCATACAGATATGCTGTAAGACGGCCGTTATACTGCTTTGATGTGTTACTTGGGTATGACTTGTTTTGCATTTCTTAGAAAGCACATCCTGGTCTCCATATTTAATAAGGTGAAATTAAATTCATTCGCAAACGGCTGTGACTGTGATAGTACCTTTTCAATGAGAACACGCATTAAATAACCGGTGCAAGATAAACCTGTTTATGGGCCGTTCCTCAAGATCGGCTTGTCCTGGGTCAATGTCCCAACCTGCTTAATCTGCTCCCGTTAATTTTTACCGTCTTACCGTATAGAATATACACATATGTAAACAATTTCTACGTGTCTGAAAACATGTACACGTGTACATGTACAGTAAACGCCAAAAGTACTATACACTTTTGCACCTTACTCCATTGTAATAAGGTTCAAAATTGTACACATCTTTTTGGCATTGACTGTAGACTGGAAACTGCCCTCTGGGCTTACTAATAAGTGAAAACGCAGCCCTCATTGAGTGAACAATCTAGATATTCATTTGTAAAGACATGCCATATCATTACCATACGATTAAATAAATAAATAAATAAAACAACGCTTGTTTTTACATCTAAATAAAACAGTAATGTCATTACGAAAGCACTTGTTCAAATACAGTAGTGAGAATGATGCAATAACATACCAAGTTTTATGACTAACTCAACATTTGAATTTTAATAGGCTGAATTTAAATGCAACATCATGAACTCCAGATACCTACAGTCTCACATATCGATACACTACAGTTATTTTCAATGTATGAAACCACGACGAACGATTCGGCTCTTGATTCGCTCTCGATCCGCTCTGGCCCTGTAGCCAAGATGACAATCGTTTGCAGAAACCGAAACGAAACGCTACACGCTCTCGCTCACTCTTCCATATTAGTGCGATAGAGAGATGGATAGCGTTTCGATTCGTTTTCTGCATACGATTGTCATCTTCGCTAAGCCCCCAGGTTTCACGGCGAAACATTCAGCGCGGTGCGCGTAGGCGTTCGCTCGTTGTGGCTCGCTTTAAAACATAATTCAGAATAACACTTTGGCATTTCAGCTATTTTATCTCTATATCCGTAAAAACCATCTAGAGGGAAAGAAATACATACCCAGGCTTTGCTGACCATATAGGCGGACTCGGGTATGAGCGTTATGAGCGACTCTCCAAACCCGACCACATACATGGCGCAAGCCACGGCGTTCGCCATTGAGAATATGAGGCCGATGCTGCCGCCGAATTCAGGGCCGAGCGAGCGGGAGATCATATAGTAGGTTCCACCTGAAAAGATTCCATATTTTTTTTGCAACAGATAGACATATGAAATAAGTTTTCATCCGACTTTAAGATTTCGAAGGAGGAGGATCTCAATTCGTCGGGATCTTTGTTTTTGTTCGAAGACGGCTGGACCGATTTGGAAAATATTTTTTTTGTTTGAAAGAGTTATACTTCACAATTGGTCCCATTGTAACCAGGTCCGGATCTGATGATGGGATCTTGGAGAAATCGAGGGAACTCTTCAAATATCTTAGGCACACCTATAGTGATTTAAATATTTTTTTACAGTAGCTCGGGCTCTTTTGGAAAGGTGGAGCCTAAGTGAAGTAGGTTATTTTTTGAAAATAGATGTCATATACTTCAGAAAAAGTGACCAAACCCTCCGGACACCGGAGTGTCCGAGGCCAGATTTGAATTGGCGTCTTCAGCTTTCGCGGCTGACGTCCTGACCACTAGACCAACCGGTCACGGCGGATCTTGACAAATTTTCTCATGTATATGCAATCTCTGAATTTAAAACGGCTAGGCGCCGTTGACCATACTCTAAGGGCATGCGCAGTACGTGCTTGCACCTCCTATCCGAATCACTTACGTGATTCTGGTATAGCGAGAGAGATGGTGGTGAGATCTATGAATCTTGAAGCAAATCAAATTATTTTGTTCAATATTTTTTTGATTTGCAATTTTAAAGTAGTTACACTATTATATATAAACTGAAAATAGATGTCATATACTTCAGAAAAAGTGACCAAATCCTCCTCTAGGTAATTTTTTGTTTATAATTATTTTAATACAAGTTTTTTTCACCGACTGATTCGTGAAAAAGTTATCTACGGTTCAACGAGATGATTATAACAAACCCAAACACAATGGTCGTTTTTATACTTTGCAGTGGACGGTAAATTACCGTCACGGTATTCTGGTGCGTTCACATGTATGGTCACGTCCGGTGGGCTCGGCGCATCTGTCTCATAGAATGAAACCATACATGTGCACGCGCAGAATATCGTGACGGTAATTTGCGGTCAACGGCCAAATATACGATTTCAAGCCCACATGGTCATTCACACTATAACTAAACTTAACTTGCTCGAAAATGCTAATGTACATGATAAATACCCCGTTACAAATAATACCGTCGTGTTGCCTATCTTCGCCTGTGCTACCTATGTTCGCCTATTTTTACATAAATTCACTTTAACAAAATGTTTTTAGTGCAAGCCTTACACAAAACTACTAAATACAAAGTATTTCTTACGGGTGTCAACATTCTTCGAACGATCTGTAGCTAACTTCATATAGTTGACATTCAGTGAGGTTTTTGCGCGACACCGACCATACGTTTTTTTAAGCCAGTGTTTTAACTTCAGTTTTAAACAGTGATACAGGCCAGGTAATGTTAAACTTTTTACATGATTATATCCTGTAACTATTTCTTTTTAATATGTAACTATTATTTAATGGCTAGCTTACGTTTAGAAGTCACAATTGGATAAAACATTGGTGAGGGTATTTGGCGGCCATCTTATTACCGATCTTCGCCTACCCCTAGGGTTGTCAAATTTCTTTCCAAATGTACATATTTTCTTATGTTTGGTTTTTCGGAAATGGGATTAGCGATTTGGAGGAAAGTTAGTGAGATAAAGATATATGTAGATGTACCCAGTAGTACTAGTAGATACTTGGTATGAACAAGGGACCCTTAGAAGGCAATCATTGTACGGTTGTACGGTCTCACTTTGAAAAGGTAATTATGTGTAGAAGCCAAAGGTTGATTTGATCTCAATTACGAAAATACTGATAAGCGAAAAGAGATACGTTTTTTGTTTATATAATAAACATTTTTTTTTAACTTATAAACCATTACTCTCCTTTATTTGTCATGTTGGTTAATTTTTGGCAGCCCTAGCATCATTTTAGAAAATGTATGTAAACAACTTCAGACTGTTGCCAATCTTCGCCTACTACACATTTTTTTTTAAATGTGCCTAGTCTGGTGTAGTTAAGGTTCATATTATATTAACACGTTCCAGGGAGATAAGACTTGATAGGTGTAAGTCCCAGAAAAGTTAATAATTAGCGGTAAGGCATGCCATAGGCGAAGATTGGAGGAAACACCCAAACTTCGCCTATTGCCTTCGGGGCCATTTATCGCCAAGTTACCCAATGAAATTCAAAGCTTTAATGATATATACTGATAGTCAGGAGTACTAAAATACGTTTTTTGGCCATAAAGAACTAAAATGCTTTCAAATTTGAAAGGGCTTTTTGGGAAATGTGTCAAAATCCAGGCGAAGATACGGAACTCGACGGTAGTTATAATGTCAACGGCAAAGTATAAAAGCTATCAATGAGCTTCCATTGTTTTATCACAGAGTTCTTATGACCACCTTCGATCTCCATCATCAGAACAGCTCCATCATAATATTGGATTGTCACGTGATATACTTCAGCTCAATCGGAAACTGGCATGTGGGTCAAATTTAACTTGCAAGATTTGATTACAGACAGACAACGGGACAGGTGAAACTAAAAAAAACTATTAAATAGTAGATTGTTAACCAAGGGTTGAAAGTGACCCATTTCACCTGAGATATTTCTGGCGCTCGAACGAAGTGAGAGCGCCAATAGTTCGAGGGTGAAATGGGTATTTTCACCCGAGTTAAACACTCTGCTTTTCATTTCGACTGTAAGGAAAGTACAATACCACACGCACATTTTATAAAACAGGTATATAAAGAATAATCTATAAAAATGTTAAGTAAAATTTGAACAATTAGAAAAAGACTAATTCAATGTTTTGCCGGTGGTCGGGGAGCAGGGCATCTGGGTGGGCACCGGCTCAATCCACAATTAACACAGCTAACTACTTTCCACCCTAGGGATGGAAAAGCAATTTTCCACCCGGCTATCTACCCAGGAAAATAAAACTTCCCGAGCAGGAGAGATGAAAAATATTTATAACGGGTTACTCACGTAATTTAAGTAGATGACAAATAAATATTTTTAATATGTTAGAGTCTCACGAAAGTTTTATAGTTAAAATTAAATAAAAGCTTGTAAAATTACGGTCGTTCTACATATATTTGTAAAATTTTGACTAATTTAAGAAGGCAAAACTACTACTTGATTGTTTTTGTTCTTCAATACCTCATCAAAACATGTTTAAAATTGAATAAGACAGAACACAGCACGCATCAACAGCTTTGAATGAGGGAATTTGCATACGACTGTAACGTTGTTAATGCAAGGTTGTTTAGTGTAATAAATATTTTGAAATTGTACAGGTATACAATAAACAGTAAACGTAAGCGCTGGTGGCCTGGCTGTCAGACTTTCAATCTGGAGGACTTTGAAACCCCGGCTCGTACAGTCACGTCTGAAAATATGTATACATTTCATGTGACAAAAATATGTAGCCACGACTCTATTACCACGGCATAAAGTCTTGCATACATGTTTTTGTCACATGAAATGTATACATATTTTCAGACGTGACCGTACCACCGAGTTTTTCGGAACTTACGAAATAATCGTATCATTTGATATTTACGAGTCGATTTTCGGTGAAGGAAAACATCGCGAGGAAACCGGATCTTATCCCGACAAGGCTTAGTTTCCCCTCTGTATTAGAAGGTCAGATGGCAGTCGCTTTCGTAAAAACTAGCCACACCATTCCTGGGATTAGGTTAAGGAGCGGAGCCGTGGCAAGAAGCCGGGACAAACGCTAGGGGAATGATGACAGGTATAGGATAAACAATGAGGGTTTTCTGAATCGATCGATCGGAGTATTTTACGGATATATATTGAACTGCATTTAATACTAGTTTTAAGTACCTAATCTTATTTTACCAATAAAATTTGTTCTTGTATACATTTTAGCCAATTTTAGGTAATAAAATGTATGCTCCATCTTCTTGTTCTTCGTGTGCCCAAAAGGGCAAAACATAGTGGTACATCATATCTATATAAGACCTGTATAACCTATGTTTACGAATAAACGATTTAATTTGATTTGATTTTGATTTGATTTTTTACCAGGTGTGCCACCGTGGCGTGAGGTCTAGTTGTCATAATCCACCAATCTAGTTTAATTTTTTAACCGACTTCAATTTCATAGAAGGAGGAGGTTCTGTATTCGGTTTGGGCTTTTTTTTTATGTATGTTCACCTATTACTCCGAGACGCGTGGTCCGATTTGAATAATTCTTTTTTTGTTTGAAAGGGTCTACTTCCAAGGTGGTCCCATATTAATTTGGTGCTGTTCTGATGATGGGATCTATGAGGAATTGAGGGAACTCCTCAATTTTTAAAGGCATACGTATGGTGATTTGGGTGTTTTCTTAAGCAACTCGAGGATTTTCTCTCTAAAACCACCAATTTGATGAAGTGGACCTCTTGATGATGGTTGTTTGGATGATGATGATGATGATTTTTTTAAATGTAGGATGTTGAGCGATTACTCCGAGACCCGTGGTCCAATTTGAGGAATTCTTCTTTTGTTTGAAAGTAACTGGACTTCAAACATATCAGTTTGTAACGCATATAAATAATATAATAGTTTATTTTATCCTTTTTGAAGTCGGTTTATCTTTTTTTTGTAAAAAGTTTTTATTTTTTGTGGTTTTTGACAGCTGCTGTCAAAAAGATCTCTCGTCACAGTGCCGTCATCTGTAATTCCGGAAACCCTCATTATGTAAGTACTAACCTCCCTTGATGACACCGTTGGTGCTGATGGCGGACATTGAGAGCGCCGTGATGGTGGTAACCACGGAAGTCGTCATAATGAGTAGTATTGACTGCGCTGCCAACGAAAAATAAACATTTTTACACTTGGGGCCGTATTTTAACTTTAAAACACGTTTAGACAACCCAACTTCAATACAACTCCATTGTATTAAATAACGCAATGCAGCCAACGCCTAAACATCTGAATCATAAATATCAGAATTTGTTCGAAAATTATTCCGATGCAACCCCAATACAACTTCAATATTGGTTGATTATTTGTGTGTTGGACTTATGTTGGAGATAGATTGTGTTTTCAACCGACTTCAAGATTTCGAAGGAGGAGGTTATCAATTCGTCAGGATCTGTTTTTGCTTTTTTTTATGTATGTTCACCGATTATTCGAAGACGGCTGGACCGATTTGGAAATTTTTTTTTTTGGAAGAGTATACTTCACAGTTGGTCCCATTGTAACCAGGTCAGGATCTGATGATAGGGTCCTGGAGAAATCGAGGGAACTCTTCAACTATTATAGGCACACCTATAATAATTCAAGTATTTCTTTACAGCAGCTCGAGCATTTGCGTTTGGAAAGGCTAGGGTTAAGCATGCTAAGTGAAGTCGGTTCTTTTTTGTTTAAAATTATTAATAGTTTTGTTTATGTATTTTACAAATACAATGCGGCACTTGGTAGAGAAAAGAGTTGTAGTATATTACGTTTACACTGGGCCGTTAAAAGGCGTAACTATGATTGCCAGCACTGAACCAAATAACCAAGCCACTTGAGACCAACCACAACCACACTAATGGATTGCAAAATGGTATTTCTAGATTATTAAAAAAACGTAACTAGATGTAGTGTGCGCTCTAGCTAATGGATCGGTAAGCTTGTCAACTAAAGCATTCTAGCAATTTTTAAAGCTCTTTTGGGCATCTCCATTAGTTTCATTGCCACTTGATTTTAATGGTAACATACCCATTCTCTAGGCGCATGACCTACATTATTGTGAATTACCCTGATGTTAGGAACAAACCCACGTTTAGCCTTTCGCATACACAAGAGAGTTGTTGAGAAATGTTGTTGATGTTGAGCAGACATCGCATCAACACTCCTTTGGTCCAGCCGAACTTGACGTTGGAACTGGACAGTGCTAGGCATCTTTCATTTTATATGGTGTAAGCTGTGAAATATTTGTTACAGCTACATACCCACGCCAGCCTGCCCGACCACCCAAGAGAGTCGCAGAAACAGCATTACGCCCCATATGTTGAGGAGACATCGCATTAGCACGCCCTTTATCCAGCCGAACTTCACGTTGGGGTTGGGCAGCACTGGGCCCTCGGCGTCTTTCTCCATGGTCTGACCTGGCTGGAAATAACATTTCGTGCTGAGTGTCTTTTTACAAGAACAATTTATGGACAAGACGTGTGCGCCGCCATATGAATCCGCGGCTTTTCAGAAACCTATACGTATGAAATATATCATGTGGAGTATCATATGAAAGGGCTTTTTAAGAAGATTCTAAAAATATACTACTTACATCATTACATTTTAGCCATTTAAGAAAAAAATAAAACAACAATAATTTTGAACATATACCAAGTTTGGGCTCCTCCAGATACGATTTTTTTTTTCAATATTACAAAGTGACACAGTTCTCCTTCAGTACATATTTTACAAGACTTATGGAACTATACTGCAGAAAATTAAAGCAGGAAACTTTTTAAAGAACTGCGGGTCAACATTTTTGTTTTGACCTCTAGTATGCGTGTGCCAAACGGCTAAACTGTACATTTTTTTGCGTACACCTTCCACTATAGTGGATTCTGCATACTCTGCAACTCTGGTGAGCCTAAACCTGGCCCTGCAATCCGCAGTGATCACATCCAATAAGTTAGTTCTTCTACGGTTCAAGGTCTCTAACGTATAAGAGCATAATTATGTATAGGAAATCTTCTATGCCACAGCGATATTCGTACGACGAATCACGCAGCGTAACCCACGTGGCCGCTTTAAATAAGGTTATTATTTACGCGTGACTCATTCAGCATTGCAATAATCAATGCACTCATCTAAAGGTTAACAGATCACATAGGGAGTTATCTCAATTACCGACGCGACCTGAGGAACTAGGGTCAGAAGGTAACCATAACGAAGATGAGTACATTGTTAATTGATAATTAAGTGTCGCCTTGGATATTAACTGATGATGCAAGGTCTAATAAGTACTCTAGGAGTGCAATTTGTTATTTTTAATCTACTTAAATAAAGGGGTTCGCTTTGGAATACAAGACAATAAGCTGGAAAGTAATGATACTTGATATCCTAATATCTAACCCCAAGAATACGGCCTCCTAGCCTAGTCAGTGGTTACCCTGCCTACGAAGCAGGAGGTCCCGGGTTCGAATCCTGGTCAGGGCATTTATCTGTGTTTTATCATGGATATTTGTTCTTGAGTTATGGATGTTTTCTATGTATGTAAGTATTTATCTATATCTATGTATTATATATCGTCGTCTAGTACCCATAACACTAGCCTTATTGAGCTTACCATGGGCCTAGGTCGATTTGTGTAAGATTGTCCTATAATATTTATTTATTTATTTAAGAATGCAATTTAGAAAATAAGTGAAAATGGCAGATTATCGATTATCTTCTCTTAAAACACCTTCATTAGTGTTCTATATTGTAAGTTATCTCAAATGTGACAAAAAATCTTGTATCTGAGCCGTAAGTTATTGAATTGTTTTAGCAGTTATTATTTATTTATATATATATGTACAGAACCGCGGTGGCATTGTCGCCTAGGATTTTCTACCACGCATCGAGCTTTTAACTATAGTACGAGTAAAAAGACAATAATAAGTTACAAATTCCTATCCTAACTTTTTCATTATGAAAGGTAAGTAGTAAGTCAGATTGAGATACACCTATCTAGGACATGTTTAAGTCATCTTGATTTATTTATGTATGTATCTACATAAATATACATAACTTATGTTTACAATAAATTTCCTAGATATAACCTATTGTTTTGTTTACGTGTGGGACATTAAAGTATTGTTTTAATTTTGTAATAATTAGTCTGCTAAAGTACCTGACGAAAGGCACCAAGTCAGCACGCAAGTACAAGTATTCATAAATATAGTTTTAATTAATGCGGAAAAGGATTGTGTTGAGTACTAGGCACATCATACGTGATAAATATACTATGTTCGAACATATATACTTGGTTCAAATAAATTTGAGAAACATAGATACAGTCAGCAGCAGAAGTAGCTACACAACGCTAGTGGTCAAAGTGAACTTGGCATAAGTTTTTTTCAACCGACTTCAAGATTTCAAGTATTAGAAGGAGGAGGTTTGTAATTCGTCGGGGTCTTTGTTGTTGCTATTTTATTAAGTGAAGGTTCTTTTTGGTTTTATAATTATTTATAATTATGTTTATTAATTATAATTATGTTTAAAAGAATAAGAGCGTGTCAAGGCAAAACGTGGAACGCGTCGCCCGCTTAGATATATCTGCGACTAGCATACAGAATGTTACGGGAATTTATTATCATGTTAATTATTAATATTATCAAATTAAAGAATATGAAATACAATGCATTTTATTAATTTTAGATATCGTGTTTTATAGTAACATTTACTGCTTATGACCTACACAATCGATATCCAAATATAAATAATGTAAGTTTAATTTTTCAGAACGACCGGGTCGATTCCCGATCTGAGTATAAGTTTTTTTTAAATCTATGTATGCAGTTTATCTTGTTCCTAAATCGAATACATGGTTCCTAAGAACAGATCTTTGTATGTCTTATAGTTACAGACTTGCCCATACTGACCGATCTACGTAAATGTAAAACCCTGTATAGACTTCAAAAACTTCTGTAACTTCTTCGGTAGATGTCTCGGCAGGCGTCCCCCTAAGACGCCTTAACTTTGAGAATTCAACCAAGCGGAGTCGCCATTGACAGGCGTTCCCCTCTGCCGAAAACATATGACCAGTGGTCATACTCATGTATGGATGGACTGACGTTTATCTGACGTAGCTATTTGTACGTTACGTACGAATAGCCATACATTTGACGTTCCCCTTCCCCGCAAAAATCAGCAGACTTTTTTTGTATCGGAAATGACAGACATGGCTACTCCATCCAGGTCGAATTCTCTAAGCGCATAAAGGATGCAGTGGAGGAATTCGCAGCCAGCAGGTTAGTCTCAGTAGCTCAGTTGGTCAGAGCGACGAGCATTTATCCCAGAGTCGCGAGTTCGAGTCTAGCCCGAGGCAGTGGATTTTTCTACATTTCCCTTATTTCTAAACATTGTGGTATCGTTATCAGGCGTTCTGCTTAATAAAAAATTAATTGTACCCTGTATAGTGTTCACGTAGCACTGCTATCGACATAGCAGCCTATGATAAACGCTCGCCTTCTTAAACGTATAAAGGTCATCCATCACTTACTCTTAACCGTATCAAACGAGGACAATTAGCTAATGAGTCCCGTAATAGCCATTGCCGGTACCTGTATGTCAGCTAGTTGGCCGTAAGTAGATAATCTGTATTATCCCATTATTAGCCGGCTTATATCTGGCGTCGCGATCTGTCATACTTTTGCCGGCTCTTTGCCACTTTTGTATTAAACATGAAGTAAAAATTAAAGGTCAACGGGGTGGCGCTGCTGTTAAATGGTTCTAGTGATAGTTGAGATTTCTTGCGCTCGCTCAGTCAATGAGTAAGAAGCGTCTCCGTTTCAGCTTAAGCAAAAATGCTTTCGTATGATCGGATGGCGCCGGAGATATCGGAGTTGAAAACGTAAAAAAATATATATCAACCATTTCGCAGTCTAGATCAGGCGCTTTGGTTTGGCATACATCTACAACCTTTTGATGCTGCTGCCACTGACAAGGCTAAGCACGGGGGCTTGCAGCACCGCATTATCGTGTAGCCCTATCCCTCCTCTGCTTCGAGGAACAAAGGAAATCTACGAGACTGATCAGACTAGAAAATAGTTTTTTTTATTTTATTAAAATACGCCGCCACTTTTTTTGCACTGCAGCATCGGCATTTTGTATTCCCCAATTAAAGACGTAATTATATGCTGTGAGCTCTTCTACTAACAGCTCACAGAGCAATATTTTGTCTTTTATGACTAAGATATTCCAGACAAGGTGACGCAGTCGACGGTACCATGTACAGATTTCTCCATCGAGTACCACAACAATTTCCACACCACATTTTCTAAATAGGATAAGTAACAGACTCACCTTCCTAGAGAGTGACGCGTTGTGCAACTCATCCAGGGTAGGTCGGGGGGCGGCGTGGAGGGACAACACATTTCTGTAGTTGTCCAGTCTGGGCAGCGCTTCCCGGGTGAAATGCCTGTTGACAACAATATTGCAAAATGAGTAGAGAACCAGGGATCGCCATTAGCACCTCGTGAGCCCCTTAGGAGTAGCGAACCAGCAATACAACTTCCATCAGTTCGAATCCTCTCGCTCTCGATCTCACTGGAAGCTCAAGCACGGTAGGAGCATTCCAGTGTATCATGTCTGGTCGAGGAATGGTGCTGGATTTTCCCCCGGCTATCATTCTACCAAACAGTCCTTTACTGCTCCAGTAGCATAAAGCCAAAGTCAGGTTTTAAAAAAATGCATGCCGCTCTTTCGAGGTTTAATTACAGTCTTCTAGTTTTCTAATAACTAACACGACAGTGCTCCTTGATCATTAGTGAAGTGACGGTCTAGGTGGCCGGAAAGCAATGGGATTGTAAAATTAAAAGCTCAAAGAGGATGCAGTGTTTGACGACGGGGGATCGTCTGGTCCCTTTAGCCGTCAACACAGTGAATACTCCTGTCTATTAAAGGGTCGGCAACGCGCACCGCTGGAGTTGCAGGCGTCCTAGGCTACGGAAACTGCTTACCATCAGGCGGGCGGCGGGCCGTAAGCTTGTTTGCCGCAGTCTAGGTATAAACAAAATCATCAAGCCGTTAGGTTGGACAACTTGGCTTCTTACCTGAAGCTCTTGCCGTATTTGGTGTCGGACGCCGTGAGCGGGTCGTCGCTCTCCATCCCCGATTCGTTGGACTCCTCTGTCGCCTCATCCTCCGATTTGCCCTGCATCTGGATCAGAACAAAGGAGACAAAAGTTAAAGCTAGAAAGTTGAACAAATACTCATTGCTGCAGACACTGTAAGTAAAATACGAGCTGACTATAATACGAAAGGATGCTATTGTCAAAAATGCACATCTAGAAAGAACTGATCACCGTCTTATGTGGGCAGTACATATGCTTATGTCAGATATTTTGGCACGTAGGTACATCAAAGCTGAGAAATAATTGCCTAACATTATTAAATAAAATTATTACAAATTATGTACACTAAAATTTATACTTTTATTTCTATTTTATCTATTCATACTTCATAATTACAAAATAAAATTTCCCTAGGGCTGGCTCATTCCTTGGCCAAAGAATCAGCATTACCATTCAGCGGGTGAATGTAGCCTCAGCATTATGGGCACCCTTCCGCAGGGAACAGATTAATCTGGTGCTGTTCTGATGATGGAATCCATGAGGAATTGAGGGAACTCCTCAATCTTTAAAGGCACATGTATGGCGATTTGGGTGTTTTCTTAAGCAACTCAAGCATTTCCTCTCGAAAACCACCAATTTGATGGAACGGACCTAATGATAAAGACCACATATGACATGTGGAACTTTCCTTAGGTTAAGCGGATGTATTATGAACTTTTTCTTATACGTCTTTACCGATTATTCCGAGACCCGTTATCCGATTATTCCAACGACGGGACGCGGAGCGACTACAAACGCAGTCATGACTGTGACTGAGACAGCGATTGCAACTACTACTTCGGCTACAATTTCGGCTGTGACTTTGAAATTGCATGGACTCCACTTTGAAATTACATTCTATTTTTTAGTGAGACACAGATCATTGTGTCTCCTATTGGCACTTTTTAAGTAAGTACCCTTGTTCGAGCTGCTTTCGGGTCAAGATCTCGGCTCTGATTGGTCCAGCCCCGGATCCAAATTCAGTTGAGTATAATATATTTAATTAAGAATCTACTGCCTAGGGGCCCTAGGACATAGAAATGATAACTGATAATATTTAAATTTTATTGATAATCTTTGAATCTTATTCATGACAACATTGCCTTGTAGTTGTGAATATGCATGTAATAAGTACAAACAATCTCGGTAAATTGTTTCAATGTGTTCTCGATTTGTTATTTGCATTAGATTTCTTTAGAAAATAAAACATCAATATAATTTTAAAAATAGGTGATCATTTATATTTTTAACCGACTTCAATTTCATAGAAGGAGGAGGTTCTGTATTCGGTTTGGGCTTTTTTTTTATGTATGTTCACCGATTACTCCGAGACGCGTAGTCCGATTTAAATAATTCTTTTTTGTTTGAAAGGGTCTACTTCCAAGGTGGTCCCATATTAATCTGGTGCTGTTCTGATGATGGGATCTATGAGGAATTGAGGGAACTCCTCAATTTTTAACGGCATATGTATGGTGATTTGGGTGTTTTCTTAAGCAACTCAAGGATTTTCTCTCGGAAACTACCAATTTGATGATGTGGACCTCATGATGATGGTTGTTTTGATGATAATGATGATGATTTTTTTTAATGTCGGATGTTCAGATTAATCCGACACCCGTGGTCCGATTTGAGGAATTCTTTTTTGTTTGAAAGGAACTGCCTCTAAGATAGTTTCACATTAATCTGGTTCTGTTTTGATGATGGGATCCATGAGGAATTGAGGGAACTCCTCAATTTTTAAAGGCACATGTATGGTGATTTGGTTGTTTTTTTTAAGCAACTCAAGCATTTCCACTCGAAAACCACTAATTTGATGGAGTAGACCTAATGATGAAGACCACATATAATTTGTGGAACTTTCCTTACATTGAGTAGGTATTATGAACTTTTTCACCGATTATTGCGAGATCCGTTTTCCGATTATGATAATTATATAACCACTAAAAATGGAAAAATGCTGATTTGACCAGTATTGTAACTTTTTGGCTTGGCACCGACTTCAAACATATCAGTTTGTAACGCATATAAATAATATAATAATTTATTTTATCCTTTTTGAAGTCGGTTTATCTTTTTTTTGTAAAAAGCTTTTTAAGTTCATTTATTGTAACCTAAATATTCTATAAGTAAAAATTTTAGAGTTTGAGATTGAGTTATCGTTTAGAAACTGACCATAAATACATATAGCAATACGCAATGACGCGTAGTTTCAGTGACCGCGAGGCAACCGGATGGCTCGCGGTATTTAAGCTTCTGAAGTGATGAGGAACCGCCCTGTGCAACCCGAACTGACCCAACTTGGACTGGAGCGGAAATAAAGAGGGGGGTGCATAAACTTTTTTTTTATCGGTTGCCTGAAACAATTTACCCTGGTTATATAACAAAATTTTAATGCCATCCCTTCTGGTTGGACTGAATCCCTGTACGAGAGCGAAGAAAAAAAAATTGTCAGGCAACCGCTTGAAAATTAGCATGCTTATTCTTCATGACATACAGACACCGGAAACAAATTACCATCCGCCCAGACCGGGCAGTTATCGAACCATCAGAGTTGGAAACCGGACGCAAGGTGAATTTTGCGATCGGTGGAGAACTTAGGAAAAACGCACTTGAAAATCATTGAAATCGGATAGCATTTATTTTATGAGTCTTATATGATGTGGAAAACGATATGCCCAAATGCCATCCCTCTCCTATGAAATTTCATCCCTCTGTGGCAATTGATTACAAGACATTTTATTGCGCGTATTCAAATTTGACGAATTTCTCGTTTGTAGGGGTGGCCACAGAGGGATGAAATTTCATAGGAGAGGGATGGCATTTAGGCATGTCATTGCTCTGAATAATATTTATATCTGAAGAAAATTCATTACCTACGGTAACGTAATGAAAATCCGCCCCCCCGACCCCCCTCCCCCCCAATTTCAACCGCGCCTGTTCTTACCTTTCATGCTTAGACTGATTTTGTATAAATAATAAATGATGTAATTTATATGAATTTAATAGATAAAGTAAATAAAGTTTTGTTCGTAAGGTACACATCTACATTGACACATTGACCTTGCCTATACTATTTAATTGGCCATTGTAACATTCGTAACTAATTCAAAAACATGTGATGGAATGAAATGAAACTACAACTGCGCATTCCAAACACGTGCTCTTCAAATCAAGTGTAGGAGACGAGTGCCAAATAAATTTAAATTCTACGTAGACTTTTCAATTACGACATCAAGGACTTGTTTTAGTATGTGTGTGTGTGTGTGTGTGTGTGTGTGTGGAAGTTTTCTTTTTCAAAAGTCAGTGAGTGAGTCGTAATATAGCAGATGGAAAGTGATTCTTTTGGCTTGGGAGTTTCACTGGGTGGAGTGCCAAATGAGTGCCATTTCCAAAGCACGGGGGTACTGAGCGCGGGGCTCAGACATGTTTGGCAATTTTACGGCTTCGCGCAGCTAATCCATTAGAATTATATTAAGCGTGTCTATGCAGACAGCTGGAGCCTCCATGTTATACGCATCTGTTTTTTATTCGCCTTAAATCAGTCAGAAACCAATGCGACACATCCGAAGTTACAACGTATATAAACTACGGTACGGCAGTGACCGCTAATAGTAGTTTATGTAACTGTTACGTAATAAGGGTCCATAAAATACGAGTGTGGTTTTATGAAACGAGCCGCAGGCGAGTTTCATAATAATGATCACACGAGTGTTTTAAGGCCTAATTACGTACAGTTGCATACACTGCTTTATCTACACTCATATTATATATTCTAAATGAAGTGTTCGGAAACCATAGAATGACCGCCATTGCACCGCCATGGCCAACTCGATTGTGCCGGCGGCGGTCGCGCGGGCGCGTGCCGTTGGTCAGGAAGGAGCACAGGATTTACATTATGTTATCAAATTCGATGTTCGGAATTTTAAACTCATAATGTATCAATATATGAGCATGTAAAGTTAAAATTACGTTACTGCCACAGATAAAAAGCTTATCATAGTAAAATCGGTTTTGGTAATGCTAGCCATTGCCTACCGTTTTTGAACACGTTTTAGAGGACTTACAATGTGAGTGTAGATAAAATTAATTAATTACTCAAAATCATGTGTAACGTAACAACGGAATCAATTATCTATCACGTTGCCCTTATTGCGATAAACATTGGAGCACGAATTCACGGTTTTCACGGATTTACTCGAGGTCGTGCAACGTGCTCATGTGATGTGACAGAAATGGTAGTTATTTATCGTATGGCTACATTGGCTACATGTCACTGGATATAGATAGGCATTTCTGCCCTGGGGTAGTAGTAGCGGGAAAGCAGATGATAAAGAAAATCCAGTGAGTGCTGCGAGGTCCAGATGGGACAGTGCAGCTGCCAAGTTTGTTACTCTTTTAGCACCACCCAGGGATCACGTGTAGGGTTGTCTAAGGTGTTTCCTACGGACGCAGAGTAACATTGATCCCAGTGTTTGATATTTAGAAAATTTGTTACGCGGCTACTTAGGGCGAGGTCTTGATCATGTTTCATATGAGTCGATCATACAACTAATTACTAAAATTAAACCAAGACAAACTAAGCACTAAAACCAAATAAAAATATCTAGCATAAAGTTCTTCTTACAGGTTTTCTGGAACTTCTAGAAAAGTTCGCTAAATAAACTATGGCAACCGCATCGATCCGATTTGATACAAATAATATCAGCCTGAAGTTAGTCATTTGCAACCAACACCACATATAGTGATTGTGCTAGTTTTCGTCCACTCTTGTCAGTTTTCCGTCCATACTTATTTATATGCTTATATTCAAGTTTTTCCCAAAATGAAAGCTAAAAATTAAAAATAATTATTTTTTTCCCATTTATTTGCAGCAGTTTAATCAAATGGACGGTAAACTGGACCTGGACGGGAAACTAGCACAATTACCCTACGTATATTTTATGCGTCTCATGATTAATATTAACACATTATTTGTGACGTTTGGAAATCAAAGGAACATCATTCTCGGTTGTCAATAAGGCGTTACTACCATAAAAAAATCATTTAAAAAGAACTCTATTAACAACCGACAATGACCTTTGACTTGAAACGTCACATTTTTATAGACTAATAATAAGCGTCGATAGCAAAGGGCTAAACAATCTAAATATATAAAAGAAGAAACTGACTGACTGACTGATTGACTGATTGACTGACTGACTAACTGACTGACTGACTGACTGACTGACTGACATATCAACGCACAGCCCAAACCGCTGGTTCTAGAGATTCCAAATTTGGCACGTAGGTTCCTTATAAGGTCTAGGGATGCACTAAGAAAGGATTTTTCAAAATTCACCCCCTAAGGGGGTAAAATGGGGGTCCAAAGTTTGTATGGGGAATCAAGATTTGTTAGACTATTTTATTCGAAACTTCACAGAGTATTCCTAACGATAAATGAGTAAACTCGTGTTTCAGATTTTTTGTAAATTCAACCCCTTAAAGGGGCAAATGTGGTCACAAAGTCTGATAGTCAACATACGTAATATCGTATCCTTTTTGAGTACTTATAGTACGCGGGTGAAGCCGCGGGAAAAGGCTAGTACGCAATAAACAACACTGGAAGGAGGATTACGACTCATTAACCCTTAAATGCTCGTAATAGTAGGCTATACGCGAGAGGGCAAACAAAGTAATTGCATGATGACACTTTTTTGTTTCGATCGATTCCGTGTTTTGACTGACGAAGGGCTATGGCTAGGGGAGGGTTATGTTTTTCGAGAGTATGTATGTGTGTCGATTTCTTTGGCACGCCCTACAGCCTACATAATTTGACGGATTACGACGTGTTAGGTCTCACTAGATTCGTTTCGATTGTGGGAGTGATATAGGTAGGTAATATTAAAGTATAAAAAAAAAAACAAAATGGAGTCAAAAATTATATCGTTGGGAAACCATACTGCAGGTGGGTTTTTTAATCTTATTAATTCGAC
This sequence comes from Pammene aurita, assembly GCA_947086415.1. Taxonomy (NCBI): domain Eukaryota; kingdom Metazoa; phylum Arthropoda; class Insecta; order Lepidoptera; family Tortricidae; genus Pammene; species Pammene aurita. The sequence continues at coordinate 18,382,036 of OX352305.1, read as the reverse complement.
TTGTTGCGAAAATTCCTATCCTAACGGAGGTGGAAGCTGTGGCTACAAATGCGGAACATACAATCGGCGCAAATATTCCGTTCTCGGTGAGGGGCTGAGGGCCGTTTGGCGTGAAGGCCTCTGGGACCGTGGGGACCCAGCACGAAGGCGCTTTACAAAGAGATCTCCAAGCGGCTTGTCGATGCCTCATTGCAGGGAACCAGAGGGCTGACAGCTATTTCGGCCAGAGGATAAATCTGGCCATCCAAAGATTCCAAAGAGGGTAAGATTGCCACGAAGGCGACTTAGGAGCAATTTTTATTTGTAAGATTATTTTAATTTTACCTATACTTAGGTTTGTTGTTATTGTCGTCATATTGTATAGATACATATACATATACTTTTTATTAATTTATTATGATATTGCTTTTTGGTCTGAACTTGAACCTAAACCTCTTCATTACTATCCACGATCGCTCTTTCTGATATAAATAAAAAAAAGTTATTTCTCCATTTTCTTACTTCTCATTACATACTCTCTAACGTTAACAAAATACAAGTTCCTAAAAAAAAAACTATTAAGTAGCTTGACCACTATGCATGACAAGGACTCAACTCAACAGAATACTTATCATTAACATCAACGTAAGAACATCATTTAAACATAAGATTACTTTGATTGTGATCTAACTACCATCGTCACTCATCAGTCTCATCACACACTTTTTGAATGATTTAAACAACTATTGTGTTGTGCAGAACTATTTATCTCCATCGTGACCCAATTCAAATCCAACGTATTTATGAAATAGGTTATATAAAACACAGAAATGGTTATGTTATATGTATGTTATCAAGATGCTCATTGTACTGGCTACTGGCCTAAATGTTATTGCCGGCGAACGCCTTGGTTCCAAGGACAACACAGTTGCTTGCCAGAATAACTGAGACGACTAACAACGAAACTAAATACATAAATGGCATCGGTAGTGACCCTGCCTATGAAGCAGGAGGTCCCGGGTTCGAATCCTGGTCAGGGCATTTATTTGTGTGTACATCACGGATAGTTGTTCCTGAGTTATGGATGTTTTCTATGTATTTAAGTATTTATCTACTTATATCTGTGTATTATATATATTGTCGCCTAGTACCCACAACACAAGCCTTATTGAGCTTACTGTGGGACAAGGTTGATTTGTGTAAGATTGTCCCATAATATTTATTTATTGATTTACACTCGCGAGCAAATAATACGGGTCAGTGACAAAAACCCTTGTATTTTGCAAATTAATAGCGGTATGTGCAGGAAACTAACTGTGTATTAAAGAGAATTTAATATCGAATTAAATCGAACCTTCAATGTTCTACAAGAATTCTGGAAAAAGTTTTATTTAAAAAAAAGTCGAATTTGGTACCAAATTCAAATTGAGCTTATTTCACTTTTGATTGTTTTCTCACTTTTGTTTTCAATCTGTCAAAGCAAAATGATAAAAGGCAGTTTTTGTTGACTTTGATGGTCATTATTGAATTACTATCATGTCGCTAACACAAGATGAATGTACACGTATCGTCACTTTGTTACAAGAAGGCAGAAGTCAGAGATATACAGCAAGAAGAACAGGCGTGTCACTATCTACGGTGCAGAGGGTCCTCCAACGTTTCCTACAAACTGGCAGGAACCTTCGAAGACCAGGAACCGGCAGGCCGAGATGTACTACGGCTAGAGAAGATCGATTTATTGTAACAACAATGCTCCGAAATCGGCATCTCACTGCAGTTGAAGTCAAAAACCAACTTCGGGAGACCCGAAGAGATGACATCTGCGAGTGGGCTGTAAGGCGGCGGCTTCGTGAAGCTAATTTGACCCCACATAGACCGGCAAATGGCCCAAAACTTGACAGAGGGCATCGAACTGCAAGGAAACTTTACGCACGCGAATACAGGCGATGGGGTGCCGAAGAATGGGCAAGAATTATGTTTTCTGACGAATCCAGATTTATGCTCTATGCACATGACGGGCGGCGAAGAGTTTACAGACGGCCAGGTGAACGTTTTATTCCAGCCTGTTTTGAAGAAAAAGTTGCTTTCGGCGGTGGGTCTGTTATGGTTTGGGCTGGAATCTCTTCAGAGAGTCGCACGCAATTAGTTTTGATATAAAATGGAACGTTAACTAGTGCCAGGTATGTGGAAGAGATTCTTAATGAGCATGTAGGCCCATATTTAATTAATATGGGTGAAAACTCAATGTTCATGCATGACAACGCCAGGCCACACACCGCACAGATTGTGGAAGATTATTTTGAGGAGGTTGGCATCAACACTACGAACTGGCCCTCGAGAAGCCCGGACCTAAATCCGATTGAGCACGTATGGGACGAGCTCGGAAGGCGTGTAAGAAATCGAAACCCCGCCCCAGCTACACTTAGAGACCTGAAACTTAGAGGCAAGAACGCATAAGAAATTTAATAAACAGTATGCCCAATCGTTTAGAAGCTGTAAGAAGAGCCCGAGGAGGCAATACGAAGTATTGATATGTTTTTTTTTTTTTAGGGTTCCGTAGTCAACTAGGAACCCTTATAGTTTCGCCATGTCTGCCCGTCCGTCCGTCCGTCCGTCCGTCCGCGGATAATCTCAGTGACCGTTAGCACTAGAAAGCTCAAATTTGGTACTAATATGTATATCAATCACGCCGACAAAGTGGTAAGATAAAAAGTGGGAAAAAATGTTTTATTAGGGTACCCCCCCTATACGTAAAGTGGGGAGTGATTTTTTTTTTCATTTCAACCCTAACGTGTGACATATTGTTGGATAGGTATTTAAAAATGAATAGGGGTTTACTAAAAACATTTTTTGATAATGTCAATATTTTCGGAAATAATCGCTCTAGAAGTAAAAAAAAATGTGTCCCCCCCCCCTCTAACTTTTGAACCATAAGTTTTAAAAATATGAAAAAAATCTCAAAAGTAGAACTTTATAAAAACTTTCTAGGAAAATTATTTTCAACTTGATAGGTTGAATAGTTTTTGAAAAAAAATACAAAATAATTTCTGAACTAAGTTTGTAATTTAACCGTATAAGCAGATGTTTATTGTACCTGTAATTTCTACAAAATCACAATGAAATGACGTGCTTTCAAATAAAGTAAAAACGGTGAAAATCGGTTCACGCAATAAAGAATTATCCCATAAAAATCATCTTCCATACTTTAAGCTCGCGCGCAATAGTTTACTTAATTTGCCGATAGATGTCGCTGTACGTGGAACGCTCATATCATATCCTACATGGCGGTGTTATTTTAACTCTTAAGTGGGGACACTTACTGTGACGGACGGAAAACTACGGAACCCTACACTGAGCGTGGCCCGACACGCTCTTGGCCGGTTTTTTTTGTTTTTAGTTTTGTGTGTGAGGTACCACGGTTGCTTTTTACCTATAATTAATTGATATCGTGTTTACTATGTTAATTAAATAAACAAGTGAATATCATCTCTAACTCTTGACGTTGTTTTATTAACTATGCATTTATCTATAATATACAATTTAATTCAGGCTCCTAGCTTTATTATTTTAGGAGATATTATAGTTTTTCGTACTGACCCGAATTATTTGCACGCGAGTGTATTTATAAATAGGTAGTACAAAGGAATTGGACCGTCAAAAGAATTTCAATTCCAGATTAGGCCTCAGGTATGACTACTAATGAGTTTCGCGGAATTTATATGTACATGGAAAAGCATTCCTTTGGTTTTTGCCACTAACATTTCGATAAAGGATAGCATAACATCCAGAGGTTTCCTTTCTATTAGGGTAAGGGGGTCACTTGACTGTAGCTTTCCGTAACGATAAGTAAGTACATTCTTTAAATTATGTACCTAATTTGAGGTGTATTTTGGACTCGTGTAGGATGCGTCTGAAATAATTTTTAACAAAAAATAACCGATTTCACTTAGGCTACACCAAGAGCAAATGCCCGAACTACTGTAAAAAATACTCAAATCACTTTCCTCGATTTCTCCAGGATCCCATAATCAGATCCTGACCTGATGACAATGGGACCAACTGTCATGTATACAAACCCTTTCAAACAAAAGAAATAATTCTCCAAATCGATCCAGCCGCCATCAAATAATCGGTGAACATACATAAAAAAAAATAGCAAACACAAAGATTCCGACGAATTGTGAACCTCCTCCTTCGAAATCTTGAAGTCGATTGTAAATGTTGTGAAGTAGGTACATATATCTATTTATGTATTAATTTCACAATATTTTTTGGACATAGTTATTTTTTATCTCAATAAATTTAGATTTTTCAAAATGGAAATAATTATTTATAACTTTTATGAGTATAAAAAACGGCCAAGAGCGTGTCGGGCCACGCTCAGTGTAGGGTTCCGTGGTTTTCCGTCCGTCACAGTAAGTGTCCCCACTTAAGAGTTTTTGAAAGCACGTCATTTCATTGTGATTTTGTAGAAATTACAGGTACAATAAACACCTGCTTATACGGTTAAATTACAAACTTAGTTCAGAAATTATTTTGTAATTTTTTTTCAAAAACTATTCAACCTATCAAGTTCAAAATAATTTTCCTAGAAAGTTTTTATAAAGTTCTACTTTTGAGATTTTTTTCATATTTTTAAAACTTATGGTTCAAAAGTTAGAGGCGGGGACACATTTTTTTTAACTTCTCTGGAGCGATTATTTCCGAAAATATTTACATTATCAAAAAATTATTTTACTAAACCCCTATTCATTTTTAAATACCTATCCAACAATATATCACACGTTAGGGTTGAAATGAAAAAAAATCACTCCCCAAGTCCCCACTTTACGTATACGGGAGGTACCCTAAAAACATTTTTTTCCACTTTTTAACCGACTTCAAGATTTGAAAAGAGGAGGTTCTCAATTCGGCGTGTATGTTTTTTTTTTTTTTTTTTATTTTTTATGTTTGTTACTCCATAACTCCGTCATGTCTGAACCGATTTTGAAAATTCTTTTTTTGATTGTAAGTATATATATACAGATTGGTCCCGTTTTTGTCAAAACGCAGTTCTGATGATGGGATCCATGAGGAATCGAGGGAACTCCTCAAATCTTAAAGGCATACATATAGTGATTTTTATATTTTTATCAACAAAACCATCATTTTCATTCAAAACAGTGACATTGGATGAAGTAGAATTGCTGATGATGATCAGAACGGAACTCTTCAACGACGCATAGTTCACGTTTGGCGATTCGTCCTCTTCGCTGTGTTTGTTTAGCAAGTTTAATTGTCAGAACAAATGTTCGTCCAGCTCAAGTTCTGATGATGGGATCCATGAAGAATCGAGGGAACTCCTCAAATCTTAAGGGCTTACACATAGTGACTTTTGTATTTTTATCAACAAATCAAGCATTTTCATTCAAAAGAGTGACATTTGATGAAGTGGAACTGCTGATGATGAACAGAACGGAACTCTTCAACGACGCATAGTTCATGTTTGGCGATTCTTCCTCTTCGCTATGTTTGTTAAGCAAGTTAGATTGTCAGGACCAATTTTCGTCAAGCTCAAGTTCTGATGATGAGTTCCACGAGGAATCGAGGGAATTCCTCAAATCTTAAAGGCATACATAAAGTGACTTTTGTATTTTTATCAACAAATCAAGCATTTTCATTCAAAAGAGTGACATTTGATGAAGTGGAACTGTTGATGATAATCAGAACGGAACTCTTCAACGACGCATAGTTCACGTTTGGCGATTGGTCCTCTCCGCTGCGTTTTTTAAGCAAGTTATTTCATTGTATGGAATCTAAGTGCACCATCTATCTACAATAATCCTTCACCGGCTACCCCCATTGAAGTCGGTTTTTTTTTCTTAAAAATTATAATTGTTTTATTATTCTACCACTTTGTCGGCGTGATTGATATACATATTAGTACCAAATTTCAGCTTTCTAGTGCTAACGGTCACTGAGATTATCCGCGGACGGACGGACGGACAGACATGGCGAAACTATAAGGGTTCCTAGTTGACTACGGAACCCTAAAAACGGACGGATAGTTATTGGGGTACCTATTAGGGGTGGTATGGAGGGAGGGGTCAGGGGGCGATGTTGGGTAGTTTTTTTTCACAATATTTCCTTTAAGAATAGCGATTAAAGTAATGAACTTCCTTCATACACCGTAGCATATCTATCGGTTGAATCGGTGCAATGACCGTGACTACGTGCATTCTTTGAATTACGAATGGGCTACGACACGATCATCGTCGAATTTTTTTTAGATTTATCGGTCATTCGGTCACTTGTGCCGGGTCAGCTAACTTCTGAGTTTCTGACTCTTTATTTTTGCCCTAGCCAAGTACTGATTTTGACAAGTCATTCATTTTTATACAAACTATACCTAAACATAACTTAAAAAATATAATTTTCATCACACGTGGTCATCACGTGGCATTCCATGCAGGCGTTCTGGGAGTCATGATAATAGCTAGGAAGTTATAGACTTTTTGTTAAATACCTTATGTATCTTTTTTGGCTTTAACTTTTTTTCTTTGCAAATGTTATGATAAACATTGTTTGTAATTCAGAGAGCAAGTTGTAAACTAGACCTACAAAAAATTCATAACACAAAAATTATTATATTTTTTGTTTTTTTTATTATTATAAAACCCCTCACATCGCCCTGGGGCTTCAATTAGACCCTAGTTCGCTTTTTTCTTACCCACGTCGATAACACACAATGTACAAGTTTATACTATTACTCAACGTAGGCGTATAATGGAAGTTTTGTTTTCAACCGACTTCAAGATTTCGAAGGAGGAGGTTATCAATTCGTCGGGATCTTTGTTTTTGCTATTTTTTTTTTTTTTTATGTATGTTCACCGATTATTCGAAGACGGCTGGACCGATTTGGAAAATTATTTTTATGTTTGAAAGCGTATACTTCACAGTTGGTCCCATTGTAACCATGTCAGGATCTGATGATGGGATCCTGGAGAAATCGAGGGAACTCTTCAACTATTATAGGCACACCTATGGTGATTTGAGTATTTTTTACAGCAGATCGAGCATTTCGTGTTGGAAAGGTGGATGCTTAGTAAAGTCGGTTCTTTTTTGTTTAAAATTATTGTTTAGAAGAACATAATAAATCTTTCAGTTCATTTCATATTCCGTCACGCACCTAGTTTCATATTGGACCCGTATCTATTTCTTCATCTTTATAAATAGCATCCTGAACTAAATCGCCTTATTGTCAGATTCCAGACACACTCAATACTAAAAGGTCACAAAACAACCTTTAACCGTATACTCATAAGCTTCTTTGGATTTCAAGCAGTGGGATTTACGATTGCTAAATTTAACCAGTCTAAATATAGCCACACTTGAACCTTGTTAACGGGCAAAGTTAACAAGTAAAATGTCTTTTCAACCGACTTCAAGATTTCGAAGGAGGAGGTTATCAATTCGTCGGGATCTTTGTTTTTGCTATTTTTTTTTTTTTTTTAATGTATGTTCACCGATTATTCGAAGACGGCTGGACCGATTTGGAAAATTCTTTTTTTGTTTGAAAGAGTATACTTCACAGTTGGTCCCATTGTAACCATGTCAGGATCTGATGATGGGATCCTGGAGAAATCAAGGGAACTCTTCAACTATTATAGGCACGCCTATGGTGATTTGAGTATTTTTTACAGCAGATCGAGCATTTGGTGTTGGAAAGGTGGATGCTTAGTGAAGTCGGTTCTTTTTTGTTTAAAATTATTATGATAACGTGCAGAGTTGTAAAGTGCTAGATTGTCTGGTCTGGATTCGCCTACCTACTTTCAATTTTAGGCTGCAAGCACAGAATAACTAATAGTACTACCATACTGCAAGTTACTTCCATATACCTAACTATTTATTGATATGATGTGTCTGTACTTACTTATACAGTTTTTTAAACACGTAAAATATGTCATATCCACTTGTACATCCAAAAACATATTGACACTATTGACTATTGTCAACGCCGACGCAGAGCAGACATGTATCGACATATTTTTGAAAGCAATATTTATATTTATTCCTTTTCAACCGACTTAAAGATTTCGAAGGAGGAGGTTTTCGTTGCGATCTTTGTTTTTGCTTTTTTAGGGTTCCGTAGCCAAATGGCAAAAAACGGAACCCTTATGGATTCGTCATGTCTGTCTGTCCGTCCGTATGTCACAGGCATTTTAATCGGAAACTATACGACGTATCTGAATAAAATTTACACATAAGGTGTATTTTGTATGCAGCTACTTAGTTATGTAGTTAAATTTGAAAAAAAAAAAAAAAAAAATTAACCAAATATCAACATGTGACACATCAATCGATAGGTCTTTCAAAATAACATTGAGGTTTCTTTGACTATTTTGTGATTAAGTGAATATAAAACAGTAGTTATAATATAAAACAGTTTTAACAGTTACTTAAATAAGCGCAGAATAAATAACAGATGGGAAATTTTGTGGGAGATGAAGGGGCAGCAAGTAGATACTTTCGTGAAGGCCTAACAGAGGAGAGATACGTAATACGTTCTTTGAGATATGGAGGAGAAGCGGGATTAAACAGAATATTATACAAAAGAGCAAGAATATGAGAATCGCGACGATGTCGGATAGGGAGCCAATTGAGCGGAGGAAATTGAAAACGTGATCGTATTTACGCAAGCAAAATATACGAGTAAATCTAATAATAATTTTAAACAAAAAAGAACCGACTTCACTTAGCATCCACCTTTCCAACACCAAATGCTCGAGCTGCTGAAAAAAATACTCAAATCACTATAGTTGTGCCTATAATAGTTGAAGAGTTCCTTCGATTTCTCCAGGATCCCATCATCAGATCCTGACCTGGTTACAATGGGACCACCTGTAAAGTATACTCTATCAAACAAAAAAAGAATTTTCCAAATCGGTCCAGCCGTCTTCGAATAATCGGTGAACATACATAAAAAAAATAAAAAAAATAAAAAAATAGCAAAAACAAAGATCCCGACGAATTGATAACCTCCTCCTTCGAAATCTTGAAGTCGGTTGAAAAGATTCTGAAGGCGCTCCAGTTTATTAAGCTGGGCCTCTGTAAGATCGAGGTAGCAGATGTCAGCATAGCTCAGTAGATGCAGAAGATTGGGCTAGCGCAATTTTGGCGGAGAACAGCAAGAAATTACGAAGTCTTCGAAGTGAACCCACTGAAGCAATCATTTTTCTACTCACCGTGCAAAGTACAATCCATTCAATATCTTGATTTTTTACCTGTTTCGCAAAAGGAATGTGGACACCATCATTTTGACAGGTAGTACATGTGTGCGTATCGCGCGTAAAAACGAGGAAATCCTTTTTCAACCGACTTCAAGATTTCGAAGGAGGAGGTTATCAATTCGTCGGTATCTTTGTTTTTGCTATTTTTTTTTTTTTTTTTTTATGTATGTTCACCGATTATTCGAAGACGGCTGGACCGATTTGGAAAATTATATTTTTGTTTGAAAGAGTATACTTCACAGTTGGTCCCATTGTAACCAAGTCAGGATCTGATGATGGGATCCTGGAGAAATCGAGGGAACTCTTCAACTATTATAGGCACACCTATAGTGATTTAAGTATTTTTTACAGCAGCTCGAGCATTTGCTTTTGGAAAGGTGGATGCTAAGTGAAGTCGGTTCTTTTTTGTTTAAAATTATTTTTTGTAAAGGATCTGCAACGCACACGTGACACTTCTGGACTTGCAGGCGCACAGACGTAGATATGACCGATTTAGGCGGCCAAAAGTCGATTTTGCAAAAATCAACATATTGATAAAAAATACCACGTGGAGGTAGTCTATAGACCCAGGCATATTATATGACCCTCCCCACTCCTTATCATCAAACCTGAACCGCATAACAGGCAGTCGAACTCTGACTATCGCTCAGCGCGCAAGTTTCTGTTCTCGACGCTCCAAAATATTGCAAGTTTTCCCAAGTGTTTAATTGGTTTTTCTGACGTTTTCATAAAGTTTTTTTGATGGATTCCAGTTATTCAGGTAAGAATTTATATATCTCAATAATTTTATATTACATTTTTGACATTTATCATATATTTTGAGCTCGTTAAATATGACCCTTCACAAAATGTTGTTTTTTCATAGATTTTGATTTTCAATGGTATTTTTTTTATACTTTAGGGTGCGTCCCTGTCTTGTATTGTATATGCCTGAACAGATTACTTAGTCGTCTTTATGGTGTCTCAGAAATTAGCCGCCACTAGCCGCCCCTATGTGGTCTTAGAGGCTTTCAAAGATAACCTATGAAAAAAAAAAAATTTCGCACATTTAAAAAAAAAATGTTAATTTAGTTTTATCTTTTTACAGGTGAACCCAGTGCTTCGGGGAGAAAAGTATTTGCTCGAAAATATATTTTTGAGCAAATACAAGAGCAAAATTTGCCAAGTTTAAGTGAAAAGTGCGATTATTATGAAAATTATCTTGTGCTTACCTACGGAACATCGGAAGAGCTCAAAAAATATATAAAACATGAATTTTCTTATGTGAAATCACAAATAAAACAAAGGTGGTTGAAAGCAAACAAAACAATAGATAAGTTTTTAAAATTGAATGAGTCTTGGGTTGGAAGGAACTTTTGAGATTCCAGTGGCATCCTCTAACACGTCAGGACGACCGTGTAAATCCTTTGGGGAATTAAGTGAGCGAAGCAAGAGAAGGAAAACCGAAAAAATTCGAGCTGCCCTACCTGATGAAATTATTGTTCATGCAGCACAATCGGTTCTTCAAACTAGTGGCAAAAGAGATGCCTCAAAAGTGCTTAAGGATATTACTAATACTCCAGAATGTGCTAGTAAATACAAAAGATCATCCAGCGTTAATGAAATAATCGCTCCACTGACACCACAAGAAGCTCTACAAATGTATGTAGATGCTGACCTCAGCAGGCATCAATACGAAATAATAAGGTCAACAAACAAAAAACACTTCCCCTGTTATGATCTTTTGCTGAAAGCGAAACAAGAGTGCTACACGCCAAAAGAATCCCTACCAGTAACAACTACCTGCGCAGAAACTAATCTACAATCCCTGATGGATTTGACCGCCACTCGCTTATCAATGTTTTTGGAAGAAGTGCTGATAACGCTTAATGACCACGAGAGAAAGTCATTAAAGTTAATTTGTAAATGGGGTTGTGATGGGTCTCAACAATCGAAATTCAAGCAACAATTTGATAATGAGAGAGATTCTGATGGAAATATATTTATGAGTTCTTTTGTGCCTTTACAGATCGTTTGCGGAGAAGAAGGCAAAAAAGTGGTTTGGAATAATCCGACACCGTCTTCGACACGATTTTGTCGTCCAATCAGATTTCGTTACGTAAAAGAATCAACAGATGTTACAAAAGAAGAAATTGATTATGTGCAGAATTCTGCTGCGCACCTAAATGATTCTAAAGTGACCTTGCATGAAAATGAATTTTTGTTTGGGTATATTTTTAAAATGACCATGGTTGACGGAAAGGTCTGTAATGCTGCAACAGATACAAAATCCACGAGCAAGTGTTATATATGTGGTGCTAATCAAACGAAGGATTTTAATGATCTCAACAAGAAAAATGAGGAGAGTCCGGAAGCTTTGGATTTTGGATTATCAGTCTGACATGCTAGAATCCGTTTTATGGAAAGCATCCTGCATTTAGCGTACAGATTACCTACAAAGAAATACAGACAGAGAAAAACACAAGAAGAAAAACTTATGGAAGAAGAGAGAAAAAAGGATATCCAAGAGAGATTCAAAACTGAGACAGGATTGCTAATTGATATGCCGAAGGCTAACTTTGGCAACACTAATGACGGCAACACCAGTAGGAGATTTTTTGATAATCCGGAATTGGCGGCTGATATCACAAAAGTCAGCTACGACTTGATTTTTAGGCTGAAAGTTATTTTAGAGGTAATATCTAGTGGTCATAGAATAAATATCGCTAAATTCGACGAATACGCTTATGATACAGCAACATTATATAAGAATTTGTATGGGGAATGGCATCCTATGACTCCAACCATGCATAAAATTTTGATCCATGGGGGACGCGTAATAGAAAACGCTCTATTACCCATTGGCCAGTTGTCGGAAGAAGCAGCAGAAGCCCGAAATAAACATTTTAGGGCATACCGACAAAATTTTGCAAGGAAATTTTCAAGAGGTCAGGTGCGCAAGCGCTCAGCGTACGGACGTGAGATATTACAAGATACCGCAACTAACTATTTACAAAGTGAGCTCGTGGATTATCAAAAATGGTTCAGTGCAATAAATGTAAACTTTTTGTGTCAGTGGCAAAAGAGGATATAGTGAAGTGCAAGGGTAGTTGTGGTTCTGTTTACCATAGTAAGTGCACCAATGTCGTCAAGAATTTCTTGCAGACTGGACTTTGTGAGAAATGCCAGAATATCAAAAACAGCCAGCAACAGCTGAATAATTCGCCAAGGTTAAACGTGAACCCCAGTGAAGACTCGGCGGAGAAAGTACTGGCTGAGGTCAATAACAAACTGGGCATACTTTACGACCTCCAAAAGAAAATGGAGGAGCTTACTAATAACGTGGAGTTTTATTCCGCTATGTACGAAGAGTTGAAGGAGTATAAAGAAGAGTCTCAGAAAAAAATTAAGGCGCTAGAACAAAAAAATGTTTACCTGGAGAAATGTAATAATGCCCTAGAGGAAAGGGTACAAGAGTTAGAAATACGCGACAAAGAAAAAAATATTGAAATCCACGGGTTAGAGGCCCAAAACAATAAAAATACTACAGAAATTATACAACAATTAGCCCAAAAATTGAGCTTAAACCCAGATGAGATCGAAGACGCACAGAGGGTAGGCCAAGAAAAACCGGACGCTATTAAGCCAAAAATAGTGCTAGTTAAGCTTAAATCGAAAAGGGCCCGCGATGGCTGGTTGTTGGCAAAAAAGGAACATAAAATAACAAATAACAAAGTCTATAACAACGGGAGCGATAAGAGAATATACATAAACGAAGATCTACCCAAGTACAAACGTCAGTTGTTATGGACCGTTAACGAATTGAAACCTAAGGGTGTCCAGTTTATTTGGGTTCAAAATGGTAGTATACTGGTAAAAAAAAGTAGTGAAGAAAAAAAGATTTACAACATCAGATCCGAAGAAGATTTAAAGAAGTTTGAGAATGGTAAATGAAGTGTGCAAATAGCGCAGCGAGTACACACCAGGTGATTTTAAAAATTATAAAAGTGAATAGTTTCGAAGATTTACCGACTGACTTTGTGTATAAAAGATATAATGATATGACAACTTTAAGTAAGGATATAAACAATCATAAACAACGTGTTCACATTTTTCATCTGAATATCCGATCACTTCGGAAGCACTTCAATGAATTTCTAGTACTTCTAGATAAAAACGAATATAAAATAGATGTTATAATATTGGCTGAAATAAATATCAAATCGGAGGAAATGCAATTTTACCAGGTACCGGGCTATAGTACGTTCATACGGTCAAGGGAAACAAGAAGGGGAGGTGGAATACTAATATACGCGAGACAGGGGCTGAATTTTGACGCCCAAAAATTAAATACTCAAGCACTAGAAGCTTTTCACGGCAAGATTACTACGGAAAAGTGTACATTCCATATATTCGCCATATATAGACCACCTAATAAAAATAAAATACAATTTATTAGCGAGATTTCCGCATTCTTAAGATCCATTCCAGCATCAGATTCGGTTATTGTGGTTGGGGACACAAACATAGACATTTTAAATAATATAAGAAATACCACAACCTCGAAATATAAAAACACCTTGTATGGATGCGGCCTGCAGTCTGCAATACCTAGCAGAGAGATAACGCGAGAGGCGATAGTCGACGGCCGGCACGTCGCGTCATGCCTGGACCACGTGTGGGTGCGAGCGGGACGGAGCGTCAGTGGCGTATCTTCGTACGTATTGGAGGCACATATCTCCGACCATCACGCTGTCGGTATAGCGTTGGACCTATGCGTAAGTGAGAAGACGCGATTTAATACGAGCTGTAGTGACGGTGACATTTTCCGTGAAGTGATTAGCGAACAGCTGGTGAAACAAAAGTTAGATGCATTCGACTGGAATCAATTGTTACTTATTACATGTCCACTTGTGTTATTTCAGACATTGTCTTTAGTTTTTGATCGTATTTATAAGGATAGTACAATCATAATTAAAGTGAATAGCAAAAGAAAAACACAGCCATGGATTGATAGAAACCTTTATACAATGCTAATGCGTAGGGATTATTTATTTAGAGCATGGAAGGCGCAACCAAAAAGTATGTGTAAAAGACTTGAGTACACCAAATTTCGAAATAAAGTAAATAAGTTGGTGTATGAAGCCAAAAATAGGTATAGACAGTCCGAAATTCTTAAGTGTCAGGGGGATTTCAGGAAAATTTGGGCAAACATTAACTTATGGCTGGGAAGAGGTAAAAACAGTCTAGATGACGTTATACTCAAGCATTTAGGTAAAACAGAAAGCACTAGTCAGATTTGTACAAATTTTTCTGAAACGTTTACCCGCGAGATAAAAGAATTAAAACACAAATGTAATTTAACATTCCTTGACAGAAATTCGTATGTAAAGCCATGTGAGGTCAGTTTTAGGTATAAAAAGGTAGGCCCAGAGGACGTAGAAAAAGTTATAAATATATTGTCTTGCGAAAAAGCGCCAGGGCTGGACGGGATTCGTGTAAAAGATATAAAATATTTGCGTAGTCAGTTGAGTCCTATTATAGCTAATCTAATAAATGCTTGTATTACTAAGAGTATTTATCCCGAACAGCTGAAGCATGCGATTATACGGCCCATTTACAAGTCTGGCAGTCACTTAGAGTATGTCAACTATAGACCTATAGCTATTTTGTCTGTCGTCGATAAAATAATTGAAAAATAATCGTTGGTCAAGTAAGTACGTTTTTAGAACGCTATAACGTACTTTCAGAAACTCAGCACGGTTTTCGAAAAGGGCGCAGTACTGTCTCTGCCTTGATGGGTTTCGCGGACTACGTAAACGAATGTTTAGACTCAGGCAAGCAGTTGATAGTGCTTTTTATTGATTATAAAAAAGCTTTTGATACTTTGGATCACGATATCTTACTACAGGCGATGGATGAATGCGGAATATGGGGTCCTACAAATAAATGGTTTCAAAACTTTCTGACGGGCAGAAAAATACACACTAGTATCGCGGGTGTAACCGGGGAAGAAGCGGCCGTAGAGCTCGGGGTGCCGACCGGGTCCGTGTTTGGTCCCGTGGGATACGCGATGCACGTCAACAGCGTCTCAAACGTCGTCGGGAAGTGTCGAGTGTATATGTATGCAGATGACATGTGTCTCCTATATGCATCCAAGAATATCGCAGAGATACAACAGTGTGTGCAACAAGATTTTGAGGGTATCAGTAAATGGGCACACGATAACGGAATTATTCTCAACTTCTCTAAAACTAAATGCATGCATATACACTCGCCATACAACCAACGCGCTAAGACCATTGATAAACAAAATTTAACTATTATAGGGCACACGTATGAGTGTTTACACCTTAATAAGGTCAACTGTAAGTGTGACACTTTAGAGTACGTAAAAACATTTAAATACTTAGGCTTAACTGTCGATACAAACTTTAACTGGAAATCTCACGTAAACGATGTTTGTAACAGGCTGAGGTCAGTGTTAGGGAAATTTTACCAACTAAACGGAGCGTTAAGTAAGAAAACCTTACGGATTGTTTATTACGCACTCGCGGATTCGTTAATTAGCTATGGACTTATTGTATACGGCAGAACATTTCAAACCTATATTAGTGATATTAAAAACATACAAACTAGACTGCTTAAATTTTTAGTAAGCAAAAAAGTTAAAGATAAGTGCAATAAAGACTACGATTTGTTATTTCCCTTGTGTAAGATCTTACCTATAGATAAAAAAGTTAAATATTTAATAGGATTAGAATACTACTATAATGATCTGTACAAATTATTTGCTAAAAATAAGTATAATACAAGAAGTGTAAGAGAAAAACGATTAGTAGAACCTAGAGCAAACAACTACTATGGCGAAAGAATGTCAACATATTTAGTACCAAAAATATTTAATAAAATTAAAATATTAAGACAAAGTCCCCAGCTCAGTAAACCAAGGTTGAAGTTGAGGCTAAGGTCCTCTCTTCTCGAGGACAAGCCGGTTGAGACATAATGCACATTATGCACAAATTCTACCACAACATAATCCACACCGCGGTACTCGAGGAGAGATTACCTAACTTAGAGGATTTTAGAATGTTAGTAAGTAAATAAATAGGTTAAGTTAGATTAAGTTGCTATGTATTTTTTTTTGTTTAAAACAATGAGCGCATCTCGCCATCAAACGTCACAGTTTGGCGAGGTTTACAGTAACATGTATAATATAAGTTTAAATTAATAAATAAATTAAAAAAAAAAAAAAAAAAAAAGAGAACAATGTAATTTTGACGTTTCTACTAGACTTTTACTTACATCCGATCCACTCATCAGCAGTATGAGACCAAAAAAGCAATCGCCTTGCAACAAAGCCTTTCTTCCTGAGACAATCGAGCTTTTGTTGCCTGCCGAACCATATATACCAGTGTAGATTTGTGTGTATTTTAATTTTGTATTAAATAAATTCAAAAAATATTTTTTTCATAATTTTTTTTTATATTTTTTTTATATATTTTTTTTTTGTTTTTAATTGACAGAATACAATTGATTTTAGTATAAAACAACGTTTTTACATTTTTTATCCCATTTTGTACCGAATTATACCCTAAAATAATTTTGGCCGCCTAAATCGGTCATATCTACGTCTGTGAGGCGTCCATAGGCTACCGTAGCTGCTTACCATCGTAGTATAAAAAAATACGTCTCCTTATTTTATATGTCCATGCTTATGCCGTATATTTTGTGGATAGCGGCTTTTCATTAATCTCTAATGATATTATTTGTATTGTACTACGAACAAAAGCCAATTCGATAACCCTTGTTATTTTTTCTCCTCATTACCAATGAAGAACTAGTTATCAAACTTCTACGAAAAAGCGGTATTTTAGTTTCGTAACTCACGCAAAATTTTACTGGAAAGTTACTATAAATAAATTTATTTATAATTAATACGTATTATATACGTAGTATATCCCAAGCAAGACCAAGAGGCATGACAAATCGTACTACAAGTTTCGAAAGGCCAATGGAAAAAGCCATATTCACTTTCCAATTGACTCTTTATCTGGTTTCATCGGAAGTATTGGAACCACTTAGAGATGCTTATGCGTCGATTTGTTTAAAAGTATCAATGTAAACTGAAGCAAGCATCGTCCTTATGGTCGAAAGAATAAACAAATGCAGTTTGTTTATCTTATAGTCTAAGCGAAGGATGCTAGAGTCGCCTTAGATTATCGACATCGACCTATATCGAAGCGAAGGTTGAACCTTCTTTTTAAGCTGTTAGAGCTTATCAACCGACTTCAAGATTTCGAAGGAGGAGGTTATCAATTCGTCGGTATCTTTGTTTTTGCTATTTTTTTTTTTTTTTTTTATGTATGTTCACCGATTATTCGAAGATGGCTGGACCGATTTGAAAAATTCTTTTTTCGTTTGAAAGAGTATACTTCACAGTTGGTCCCATTGTAACCAGGTCAGGATCTGATGATGGGATCCTGGAGAAATCGAGGGAACTCTTCAACTATTATAGGCACACCTATAGTGATTTGAGTATTTTTTACAGCAGCTCGAGCATTTGCTTTTGGAATGGTGGATGTTTAGTGAAGTCGGTTCTTTTTTGTTCAAAATTATTTTCAAATAATTTGAGCATCCTGTGCCGATATTTGCGACTGAACATTGGCACGTGCGGTGCGGGTGTTTTCAGATACATAGAATGTAGTACTTCACATGTCGATAAAAAAGTGTGACGGTGAGTCGAAGGAGGTATGTTAATGACACACCACCAGTATTGTTGTTTAAAACAATATACGTCAAAAAAAATTATACCACGACGGTGGCAAACAAGCATACGGCCCGCCTGATGGTAAGCAGCTACTAGCCTATGGACGTCTCTGCAACTCCAGAGGAGTCAGATGCGCGTTGCCCATGCCGACCCCTTACAAAAAGGAGGATTCACTGTGTTGACACAATACATATGTATGAACAAGTTATAGATTAGTTCTAATCTTGCTCTTACACTAAGCAAGACATTTCTAGCTGGGTACCCATAGTATAGTTAAAATTAAAAGGGTACATATATCTAAGCCTAAAACGTTCGTTCGAATATTAAGTACTATTACTACATCTACTCTAATGGACAGTGATCCTTTGTATTTACTTTACTGTAAATATGCTAGTATTAGGTACCTAGGTAGGTACTATTATCTACTTGTGACCTGACACTCCTGTTAGGATTTATGCTATTTTTACTTAAAAAGAAAATGATAATTAATAATTTGATAAGCCTTCTTGTTTAAAAAACTTGTTTATTGGATAATCGATTGATTAACTCGGCCTGCCTTGTTTTTTTAAATATGGAGGCATTCTGACATCAGCTGTCAACGCAGTATGAAGTGCACGCGGCGCCGTTGGAGCTTAAAAATAAAGTTATATATTCATTTGTAAATCGAGATTAAACGTGTTAAATTGCTTTGTGAGTATATGATTTAACGAAGTTTCCTCAGCATCCTGATAGTTCAGAAGTGGCCTTGCGTCTCGCTCGCACTCACGCGTTAAGAACGAGACGGGCATACTGGCAAGCGATAAAACGCCGACCATGCTATCCGTGCTGTTGGCAGTTAAAGGTGTTTAAGATATGAAAGAAGTTAAAATTATAACGATTACTTCAACACATGTTATGTTACTTTCGTAAAATAATCATAATATACCTAATATACGAGGATGTGTACAAAACAGTCTTGGTCTAACTTTTTTTTATACAATAGGATTGTTATATTAACCTCGTAAATCCAATGTACATCACAATGTATTAAATTTTAGTAAAATTTTAATTTTTGCAAAAAAAAAGGAGTGCTACCGTGTTTTTCTTTTGTTTACTCAGTTTTGATGTCATTCTCGAACGGGAAGTTCCACCCTGACTATAATAATTTTAATTATAGATTCTTTTGACATATTTTTAGCGTTTTAAGTATGGTAGGTTTATTATTGCGTTATATTGACTAATCATAGTCTGTCTAAAATCACGTAATTTCACGTGCTCTGCCTACCACTCTTGGGAATACAGGCGTGAGTATATGTCATTTTACATCATCATTTTACCCGGTTGTACGCTAGGTAGGTACGAACAAAAATTACTTTTACATTTCAATATAATAGTTTTCTTTATTTTGAACTATTTTGTATATGATCATAGATGTTAACAATGAATATGAAGTGAAGCAATAATCTAACATTCATCACGGACGTAGCATAAAAGATACCTACTGAAGTATACTAATTTTAAACTTCCTACACATGCGTTTATGGTTAAATGTTTTCATAGGACTAGAAGAGAAATGTCACACAAGTACCTATTTAGCGCCTTGATATGTAACTACGTACCTTCATATTTTCTGACTAAATACATATGTTTTTTTTGTTTGTTTCCTCCTTACTAACATCCTGAAATATTAATTTTACTACGATTAACAAAACAATGCATAGGCTTCACATCAAATCACTGTATACAATGTCTTCGTCGGAGACATCTCGATACACACCACCGTTGGACACGCGAAAAGAAAGTAGACCATCCCGTAGTAGAGATAATTACGAACGCCCTACACGTAGGCCCCGACATCAAAGTAGTCCAAAAGACAGGAGTCGACAAAAACGCGAAACTTATCGCAGTAGGTCGAGTCATCGGCGGTATTTTACTGAAACAGACACAGACAGTGGTTCTTCGCGAGTAAAACCTCGTAGACGGAAACGGACGGTGAACGGACGGCAGTATGTAACCGTGACTGACTCGTCCGATTCCTCCGATGATGATACCCTACAGTCTAAGGGCACAACTAGGAAACGTCAGAAACGATCTAGTTCGTCAAGCGCGGGTAGCTCAATGTCTTGCGAATCTTATTCGACAAGATCGTCACGTGAAAGGCATCGGTCGAATAAATATCGGAAAAAACAACGACGACAAGCTAGATCTGCGAATAGTCGGCATTATGACGTGTTTAAAAAAATTGCTAGATTACTCGGTAAAACAGACCATCACATTGAAGGGGCACAACACGTAATCCCCGAGTATAATCCGGATGCAAATGACCAGTCTGCAGTCAACTGGATACGTAAGGTTAACGAAACCGCTAGGATTTACAAATGGAGCGATAGGCAAACAATTTTCTACGCTATTCCTAAATTAGCAGGGCATGCAAAAAAGTGGTACCAGGGGCAGACTACCATTAATCTTAGTTGGCGAGAATGCCAGAAGAAAATTATTAGAGCATTTCCAGACGATCGCAATTATGCAGATCGACTGTCAGAAATGTTAGAGCGGAGAAGTAAAAGAGAGGAGTCGTTAGAAGATTACTGTCATGATAAAGCAAGACTAGTAAAGATGTGCGGTATAACTGGGCGTCATGCTGTCGATTGCATTATAAACGGTATACTTGATTTTAACATACGTCTTAATGCACAAGGTTCATGTTTTAAGAGACCGTCGCAATTACTGAAATATCTTCGGCGAATTTCTAAGAAAAATAATATGCTGATCAGAAAAAACCAAGTTAATACAAATAAGTACGAACATAAAGCCGGGGATAAAATAGCAGCTATGAGGACGCGAGATGGCGCCAGGCAAATCCAATGTTATAATTGTCTAGAAGCAGGTCACACGTCACGCACGTGTCCAAAACCAATAAAACGGTGTGATAAATGCTCCCGTCTTGGACATGATAGTCAAAAATGCGAAACCATTAATAATAATCGGGGGAAAACCAACATACACTTTAAAGAAACTGTAGAAAATAAACCTGAGACACGAAAAGTTTTGAAAATCTCACCTGACAAGAAAACCGATAGTAAGTATTACAAATCTATACTCATAAACAACACTAAATGTTCTGCGTACATTGATTTCGGAAGTCAATGTACGCTGATCCGCAAAAGCTTAATAGACGCAACTAATTCGCCACTTATTAAGTCTGGACTACCTATTATTAAGGGCTTCGCACTGGGAAGTGTAGTACCGTTAGGCAAAGTGCTTGTAAATATTTCGGTAGACGCAGTAGAGGCATCAATCGAGGCTTATGTTTTTGAAGACAACTTACTAGATACTGAGGTTTTAGTAGGGCAGTCGTTAACAGAACTACCAACGGTTGTTGCTCATAAAACCGACTCTACGTTACAATTGTATTGTGATATTTCTGATGCCGAACGAGTCAACCTTTACTGTCTCCGAGATACAACAATTCAAGCAGGTTTGAATAGTGTCGACATACGAATGGACCAGGATTACTCTGGGTCCTTATTTGTACCGGGAATCATCTGCCTGAAACCCAACAATCAATATATTCTGTTACAAGGATTGTATCAGAGTCGGAATAATAATGGCCAGATCATAATAGTAAATTCATCAAATAATCCTTTGTATTTTAAAAGTGGTATACTTATGGTTCGAGCGATCAGAGTACCAAATACAAGCGACTTCCTTCCCAGCCCCAATACTTACGATGTAAATAACATAAATGTAGGCAGTGAATCGACTACACAATCTCCTAAGCCTAGAAGTCTAATTACGTTAGATATGGTACATATCGGGCCAAAAATAAACGATTCTGAGAAACACCGTCTTGTGAATTTATTAAACGACTATAGAGACTGTTTCGCACTGGATACACATGAACTCGGTCTAACTAGTATAATGGAGATGAACGTTAGGCTAAACGATACTAGTCCCGTTTCTTATAAACCATACCGACTGCCATTCAGCGAACGCGCTAAGGTTAGGGAAATAATAGGTGATCTTCTATCAAGTGGCGTCATTAGGGAATCACAGTCTGCATATTCCAGTCCGATTGTCCTTGTACGGAAAAAGAACGGTGATAGTCGCTTATGCGTTGACTACCGCGCGTTAAATAAAAAGACGGTCAAAGATAGTTACCCTATGCCAGTCATAGAGGACCAGTTAAACCAACTTAGTGGAAAATCTGTATTTACCAGCCTGGATCTCGCCTCGGGTTACCATCAGATTCCCGTGGCCGAAGATTCGAGACACATCACAGACTTTGTGACCCCCGATGGTCACTACGAGTACACCCTTATGCCCTTTGGTCTCGTAAATGCTCCCGCGGTGTTTCAAAACATGATCAACAAAGCACTACCGATGAAATGTTTACTAAACTTCGGTCACTATTCGAACTTCTTAAGAAAGCGAACCTCACCCTTAATCTGAGCAAGTGCTTCTTTTTCCAGTCTAAAATTGACTATTTAGGATTCGAAATATCGGAAGAGGGTCCTAAGCCAGGTAGCACAAATATACAGGCAGTACCAGAGTTTCCTCGTCCAACGAACGTTCACCAAGTCAGGCAGTTTGTCGGTCTGGCAAGTTTCTTCCGGCGGTTTGTTTGCGATTTTGCACGAATTGCCAGACCGCTGACAAATCTAACTAAGGCGGACGTGACCTGGACATGGGATGCAGAACAGGAGGCCGCTTTCCTTGATATAAAGTCAAAACTTGTAACAAGACCGATACTAGCACTGTATGATCCTAAATTCATTACAAAGGTCCACTGTGATGCTAGTAAGGCAGGTGTTGGTGGAATTCTCCTGCAAAAACCAGATAGTGAGAGTCCATTACGTCCTGTGGCCTATTTTAGTCGTCAGACCACTCGGGAAGAAGAGTTCTGGCACTCGTACGAACTCGAAACCATGGCTGTCGTGATGTCGCTAAAGAGGTTTCGTGTGTACTTGATCGGAATCGAATTTAAAGTAGTTACTGACTGTAGTGCTCTACGTTCGACATTGACAAAGCGTGATTTACTACCCAAAGTCGCCAGATGGTGGCTTATACTTCAAGAGTATAACTTCTCTATTGAGCACAGACCGGGGGATAGCATGCAGCATGTTGATGCTCTCAGCCGTAATCCGGTTACTGTCCCTGATAGAGAAGAATTGGATATTTTAAATATTACCACTAGTGATTGGCTTCAAACTGTTCAGATGACAGATCCCCATTTAGTTAACATTAAAAACATTTTGCAGATAAATGACAATGAGCTTAAAGACATCACCATGAATTACGCGATACGCGATAATAAAATGTATAGAAAAGTTGGAAGTAAACTTAAATGGGTTGTACCGAATTCTGCTCGATGGAGGATATGTAAAATGAACCATGATGAAGCCGGTCACTTTTCTTTTGCTAAAACGTTGGAAAAGATAACTTCTGATTACTGGTTCCCCAAAATAAACCGCTTTATTAAAAAGTATGTCAGAGCATGAATCAATTGTGCGTATAATAAGGAGATGGCTGGAAAGAAAAGTGGCTCCCTTCATCCCATCCCAAAAATTTGTGCCATCTTTCATACAATTCATCTTGACCATTTAGGTCCCTTTATAAAAAGTAAACGTGGGAATTGCTATATTCTAGGCATTATCGACGCCTTTAGTAAGTTTATATTTGTAAAAGGAGTCAGAAACACAAAATCTAAAACCACAATAAAAGTTTTAGAGGATATTTTCTCAGTCTTTGGTCAACCTAAAGTAATTATTTCCGATCAAGGAACCAGTTTCACGTCTAGTGAGTTTAAGAACTTTACTGGATCGATTGGCACCAAACATGTCTGCAATGCAGTGGCGACGCCACGTACTAATGGACAGATAGAGGTACAATCGGACCATCCTAAACTCACTAGCAGCAATGAACCATGGTCAAGATGAAAAAGACTGGGACACAAACTTAGGCAAACTGCAATGGAGTTTAAATAATACAATAAATAAAGGTACGGGGAAGTCTCCCGCTGAAGTTGTATTTGGACAGAAAACAATAGGACAGTCTGAGGGAATTTTAAAAGGCGCTTGAGACCAAACAGAGCAGATGACAGACACGGAGAGGGAAGAGTTAAGACAAACTGTACAGGAGGCTATCGATGATAATCAGACAAAAATGAAAAAGGTATTTGATAAAAGTAGGGCACAGACAAAAATATTTCGTGAAGGTGATTTGGTCATGATACCTAACCATAACCCTGATAAAGGGAAAAGCAAAAAACTAGCACCCAGGTTTAAAGGTCCCTTTAAGGTCTCAGCCGTTTTGGATAGAGACAGATACGAAGTTACTAATGTCGAAGGACTTTCAAATCGCACATACAAAAATATTTTTCCAGCTGATCACTTAAATATCGCATATAAATCGTGGATAACAGTTGATGCATTGCATTCGAGCAGCGACTCCGGTTCTGGTAGCGACGGAATAGAGTCGGGTTAAATTATTCTACTAACTATTCCATTTAACTTCCTATCCTGACATTTACAGCATAGGTACCTGGTGGGAGAAACAAAGGAGACCAATGTAATCTGATTGAGCAGTTGGTCTTCCAGTATTTTCCCTTGGTGAGGAATTGGTAACGCTGTCTAGAACGTGGAGCGTTGCAATCTACGAACATTAAACCCCCAGTGTGGTATGTGTGAACCCCTAGTGTGGTTGTGATAAGAGCAATGTGCAATTCGATTAAACATAGTGCGGCAGTGCGGAACCCCTTGTGTGGTCACCGGCAATTTCGGTACCTGTGTGATATGACTGCCCCTAGTGTGGCAGAGGGTAGTTTGAGAGAGTGTAACCCCTAGTGTGGTAGGATGATATGAATTACATGGGCTTATGAATATATTTAGATTAAGCTGAATGCATACAATATGTTCTATAAAATAAAATAAAAATTACGACAATAGTCGATTGCACATAAATTAATGGTGATACTTGTACCTTAAAATTATTTTGTGTCAAGCTATTAACAAAATGTATAGATAAATTAGATAATTGTTGATATTCGAATCCTGTGGCTTTAATATTAAATTATCTATTTCCAATTTAAGAGATTTTGTCTTATATTAGTGTACACAAATGTACCTCTAGAAGACTAATAATGTAAATTGTGTCATGTCATAATATTGTCTTTAGATCAGATAAATCATTATATGACGATATTGTATTCGAGAGTAATGGATTACATTTAGGATTTCTGTTCAAAATGTTTAGAGGCTTGCTTTACGTATACTTATTAATGTTCTTTATTTTGTTTGTATAATATACAACATAGAAAGATGGTATGAGGGCATACCAACCTTGTGAATGGCCGAGCTGAATTCGGGGATGAGGACATCCCCGCGGCAGAATGGCCGTCTGTTAGGATTTATGCTATTTTACTTAAAAAGAAAATGATAATTAATAATTTGATAAGCCTTCTTGTTTAAAAAACTTGTTTATTGGATAATCGATTGATTAACTCGGCCTGCCTTGTTTTTTTAAATATGGAGGCATTCTGACATCAGCTGTCAACGCAGTATGAAGTGCACGCGGCGCCGTTGTAGCTTAAAAATAAAGTTATATATTTAGTTGTAAATCGAGATTAAACGTGTTAAATTGCTTTGTGAGATTTAACGAAGTTTCCTCAGCATCCTGATACTCCATGTTTAGAGGCTTGCTTTATGTATACTTATTAATGTTCTTTATTTTGTTTGTATAATACACAACATAGAAAGATGGTATGAGGGCATACCAACCTTGTGAATAGCCGAGCTGAATTCGGGGATGAGGACATCCCCGCGGCAGAATGGCCGTCTGTTAGGATTTATGCAATTTTTACTTAAAAAGAAAATGATAATTAACAATTTGATAAGCCTTCTTGTATAAAAAACTTGTTTATTGGATAATCGATTGATTAACTCGGCCTGCCTTGTTTTTTTAAATATGGAGGCATTCTGACATCAGCTGTCAACGCAGTATGAAGTGCACGCGGCGCCGTTGTAGCTTAAAAATAAAGTTATATATTTAGTTGTAAATCGAGATTAAACGTGTTAAATTGCTTTGTGAGATTTAACGAAGTTTCCTCAGCATCCTGATACTCCATGTTTAGAGGCTTGCTTTATGTATACTTATTAATGTTCTTTATTTTGTTTGTATAATACACAACATAGAAAGATGGTATGAGGGCATACCAACCTTGTGAATAGCCGAGCTGAATTCGGGGATGAGGACATCCCCGCGGCAGAATGGCCGTCTGTTAGGATTTATGCAATTTTTACTTAAAAAGAAAATGATAATTAACAATTTGATAAGCCTTCTTGTATAAAAAACTTGTTTATTGGATAATCGATTGATTAACTCGGCCTGCCTTGTTTTTTTAAATATGGAGGCATTCTGACATCAGCTGTCAACGCAGTATGAAGTGCACGCGGCGCCGTTGTAGCTTAAAAATAAAGTTATATATTCAGTTGTAAATCGAGATTAAACGTGTTAAATTGCTTTGTGAGATTTAACGAAGTTTCCTCAACATCCTGATACTCCGGACAGTGACATTTCTGCTCAGGAATCCGCACAATTAGAAGCATACGCGGTCAACTTTGTTAGACCCCTAACCGCGCGTGTTCGGCCAAATTAGTTGCCTGGGTTTTTAGGTTTACCACCAACAATTGCCGAAATGTAGGTAGGTAACCTAATAACGAGTCGAAACTGGGTTGGTACACCTAAAATCCAGGGGTTAATCCAATCGCGTTTTGACCTCAGGCGAATGATGACATTAAAGCGAACCTGCACCCCACAAATAAGTAAATATGTAGTTGTTATCGTATCTTGCGATCATCGTTATACTGTCTGACCAGAGCTGAACAATTGCCTACTATTATCACATCATCCTTCTAGTTAGCTTAGTTTTTACGAAAGCACACGAAAGCGACTGCCATCTAACCTTCCAACTCAGAGGCGAAACTAGGCCTTATTAATTAAGGATTAAGGTCCGGTCTCCTTAAGATTTTTGCACCGCAAAGCTGCTGGTAAATAATAATAATAATAATAAGAGACGTTTATTTAATAAGATTGCATGAGTACATAATAAGAGTACAGTAGATCATGCTTAAACTTATTAAAAAGGAAAGTGACTCAGCTTATGTCTGTGCGAGAAGGCTTAAAGGCACTAGGGCCCTACCACCTTCAAGCAACGGACGCTGTTATTCTGCCACCCCGGGACTTAATCTAACTTAATCTAGACACACGGCAGCGTGTCAAGCCAAGTTCAAGCAAAGGAACTGGCTAGCCAGCGCCAAGTGTATATTTACACGAACCACTTGGTGCCACTTTTGACCCTTCTATAACTCAAAACCTTTTTAACGTAAACACATAAAACTACGTGTGTTTAATTATATCCATAAGGACATCTAGAAGCCCAAATTTCATGAAGCTAGCTCAAACGGTTATAAAGATATGAAGGTCAAAAAGTCGTAAATTTTAGCACTGACTGACTGACATATAGTACCTAAACCTAACCTACTTCCAGATGACCTAGAAGGATGAAATTTGGAATCCAGCTCGGTAATTGTGTGTAAGCGTAGGAAAAAATCTAAAAATAAAAAAAAGTTAAAAATAGGGGGGGGTCCCCATACAAAACAATTTTTTTAATTGTATCGTTGGAACCGTTACAAGCAGATATTTGAAACTATCCCAATATATGTATTATTATATTTGCTATATAACAGAAATATAAAAATAAAGTTGAGTCAAAAAATAAGTGGTGTCCCCATACAAAAAACTTGTAATACACGCTAAACGACCGGCCAACGGTGTGTCGTCGGCGGCGCGCTGCACCACATAATTATACACAGAACAGAAATAAAGAGAATGTAGACAATAGCATAAAAAAGAAAACCATGCAGCGGAAACGCAAGAAAAAACATTAAATCTCAATACCTGCCTAGTTTTCTTTACAAAAAGTAATGATATCCCACCAAAAACATAAATGTAAAAAAAGAGAGCCAAGTTCAATACAAAAATTATGCTTGGCTGTGGGCTTCGCCGCAAAAAGAATGGAGATCTAAATGAGTGCCAAGTTCTATGCAAAATCCAAATATGTATTTATAGGAACAAAATAACATTATGAACAAGTATTAAACTCTATTTCTTTGCTTTATTGGATACATAACAATTGCTGTTATTTAAAAATGTGAGATCTTAAAGTAGTTTTGACTTGGCCAGTTTTTATCAGAATTAAATATATATATATATGTTGAATAACTTTATAAAATGAGTTTTTATCAGAATTAAACATATATATATATATATATATATGTTGAATAACTTTATAAAATGACTGATGTAATGAAAACTGGCCAAGTCAAATCTAACCTACTTTAAGATCTCACATTTTTAAATAACAGCAATTGTTATAGGTATCCAATAAAGCAAAGAAATAGAGTTTAATACTTATTCATAATGTTATTTTGTTCCTATAAATACATATTTGGATTTTGTATAGAACTTGGCACTCATTTAGATCTTCATTATTTTTGCGGCGAAGCCCAAAGCCAAGCATAATTTTTGTATTGAACTTGGCTCTCTTTTTTTACATTTATGTTTTTGGTGGGATCTGATTTAACTAATAGGGATACAATAAAACAGTTACATCACTCATGTTTAGCAATCTGTCAACCAAAAGTCAAAGTAACTTCCTTTTGGAGGTCCAGTAGGAAAGCCTTACATTGTTTTTTGAAAACCGCCAGGGACTTGCAATTCATGATCTAAGACACATTCGTCAGATTCCTTTTTCGTCAGGATAAATTGTTGCCTGTTTTTTTTCTGGCGAAAACGGAATTCCTTTTAGGACAGAAAAAACTTTTATTTTTTTAAATATTTATTTACTAAATTTTTACTATTTCTTTTCGACTCTTTATAATTTTTTCATTTTTTTTCGACCTAAAATCTTTTACATGCAAACAAAGTTTCATTTTTCTTATTTTCAAATCTTGACACGCTATTTCCTTCTGAATGGTGTGAATGGTTTCCAATATGTTTGCCTTTCTCGTCAACTTTTTATTAAAGCGGCTATGCCAACCCTCTACGCAGTTTGTTGTAGAATGCTTTTCATTGAATGTACTAAAACTTTTGAATACTTTATTGGACATCCATTGTGTAACAAAATAAGACATGAATTCTTCATATTCATCTGTATTGGGCAGATTTTTTGTGATTGAGAGCCAACCTTCTGGTATCATATTTTGTGGTAGATATGTTAATGCCTGGCATAATTGCAAAAATCTTTTTCCCTCAACTGTTTGGTTTAATCCTAATAATTTGCCATGCTTTTTAATTGCCTGCTTGTAATGAAAGCTACAACCACTTACTTTTGCATCAGGATAAACTGTCTTGATGGCATTGCACATTGCTGGCTCATAATCTACTTTAAAAATGAACGGATTCCATAGAGGTAAATAGTTTTTCAGTAGAGACATGAGTCTTGTGTAAGTCTCTTGATTTTTGTTGGGTAGCAATGCGTATGCAAGTGGTATAAAATAATTTCTATTCGTGCCGGATAATTCAGTGTGTATTGTATATAACTGTCTAAAAGGTTTAGACATTTTTTTATAAGTGCCGTCGCAGAAAACTTTTTTTGAACGTTGAAACAACTTCATTGCACGAGAGCTGACAAATATTATAATTTTGTCATCTTCTCCGTCATTGCAAAGTAAGTTACATTGAAATCTTTCGGGCAACTCAACCTCTCTCAAAGTATTGAACTTAAGTTTTTTTATTTTGTTTGCTCTTTTTCTAAGATTATACAAACCAGTTTTTTTTTCATTGAATGATGGTATGTTCTGTTCCTCTATTTTTTTACCTTCCTCATTATGCAATAACGGTAACATAGATTCTTCATAAATTTGTTGAATGGGTCTATATTCGTTCATAACCCTCTTTTTGCAATTGTCAAGGCATATCGAAACCTCATTTTTGGTTAAATCACCCATACAAGCATGCTTTGATTTTCTTTGAACCTTGTCACGATCTTTGTTTAAGGTTACAGATGCACTGCAAATTAAACGATTTTCACACCGCCAATGAGGGTTTCCGCGATTGAGATTTTCACTAGATGGCAGCACCGTGACGACAGGTCTTTTTGGCAGTAGCTGTCAAAATCCACCAATCAAAAATTATATGGTTAAACATGATTGGTGGATTGTGACAGCTAGACCTGTCGCCACGGTGCTGCCATCAAGTGAAAAACTCGATCGCGGAAACCCTCATTAGACGACCCTTTTTTATTTTCTGCTGCTAATGTATATCTATGGTCTTCAAATAACAACACTTTCTTACCTCTCTTACTTGTTATAAATCTAATGTTATTTTGGCTTGTTTCTTCAAAATTCATTTTAGAATATTAATTAATTCCAATTCACCTTTATGACAATACATTTCAAATGACAATTACATTCGTCGAGTAAGTATACCTCAAGATGAATAATAATTATAAGTGGCCAGCAATAGTTGATAACTACCACGCATTAAACCTTTTCCTCGTACTCTCATAAGAAGATATACAATCTATTTTCATTTGAAGTGCATAGTCTGAAGTGAAGTAGATAACACAAATGTAGACCGCCGGGTATGTAAGTAAAATAAATAATCATGGACTTTTTTTAATATGTTAGCATCAAACTAAAAATCCGATAACCGGACTATTGATACTGGGCCATTTGTCAGCCTACGAATAAAAACACCGCCTACTAAATATTAGATTCCGCATTAGTCAGAAAAAGAACAGACTATAATTTATTCTGCCGAAAGCAGAGTCTGGCTAAAAGTTTGTTTTCGTCAGAAAAAAAACAGGCTATAATGTATTCTGACGAAAAAGGAATCTGACGAATGTGTCTTAGATCCAATTCATTACTGGTGGTGGCAGATTATTCCAACATTTAGAGGCAGCATAGCGAAAACTGCCTCTAAATGCCTGAAGCCGGACTAGAGGAAGCAATGTAATTTCTTTTTGCTCCCGCAAACCCCGTGCACTTCGGTTACGCTTCCACACTAGTTTGCGCGCGAGATATGGAGGGGTACCGGATTTTTTCAGAGAAAAGACTAGTGCCGCCAGCTTTAGCTTACGTCTGTGTGACATATTTAGTTTTCCTGATTGGGTTAGGTAAGGGCTTATGTGAGAGCGGCGAGGGATATTTTGACAGAAACGCACGCATGAGTTCTGAACTCGTTGAACCAAATATCAAGTCATAGTTCGTACTTAAGTTCCGAAATAGTTAGTGGTACGAACCGGGTTTCGACAGCGAAATAATGTCCCTAAAATCACTATCCAGAGTTCCGGTTACTCGGGTATCAATAAGGTCAAACTCGTTACCAAAAACGGGCAAAACTATCTCGTTGTAACTGGGTCGACCAAGAAGCCAGGTGTGTTATTTCAAGCACCTATCCTTAAAGTGGACTTGCGAGGCTATAGGAAGCGAACGCCGCGAGTGCACTTATCCAATTTGTAACTATTATGATTTATTGGAAGACGGGGCGCCGACGGCGAACGTCTTCAATGTTCGATGGAGGGAAACGGTGGATAAAAGACATTCCATAAACGAGGGTAACATGGGTATGATAGTTTTTACATCTTATCCGGTATGGCTGATTATTTTATTTGTAATAGTGATGAAATACTTATGTTAGGCAAGAGTTTCCGACCTCAGAATCACACCGGGTAATCGATCTTTCTCTAGGTAATCGATGTAAATAACGCCTTGACTACCCCAAAAGACAGTGGCCATTACCTTTCCTGCTGAATTAACGGTTTTTGCTTTCTTCAGGACCCGTTCGCTAGTAGAAGTCCATTGTTTTGACTGATTTTTCATCTCTGGTGTATAATGGTGGATCCATGTCTCATCCACCGTCACGAATCGACGTAAAAACTCATTAGGAGTTATCCTAATGAATTTTACGCTTAAATTTGGCTAAACATTCCTCGGAAGTGCTTACGCGATGTCGTTTTTGATCGGCTGTCAACAAATGCGGCAGCCATTTTGCAGAAAGCTTTTTCATACTTAAAATATTATGCAAGATATCAAAAACTCGTTCAGATGAAATGTGTACTGTCTCAGCTATCTCACGTATATTCACTCGGCGGTCATCCAAATCGTGAACCGATAATGTGAACTTTGTTTACGATATCTTGAGTGGTCACTTCAATCGGCCTTCCAGAGCGTTCCGCGTCATTGGTGGTGCTACGTCCAGAACGAAATTCTGTAAACCATTTGTGAACCATTCCATGTAGGCTTGCCAGGCCCGAAAATGCAGAAGCCGGACTCTGCGCTTAATTTAGCCGGACATTTCACCCTAAAAACCGGACGTAACTTTTTATTGACTATATCGCGGCTTTGCTAGCGCTTGACTTTCGTCTCGTACTGCTCACGCGTCTGTAAGGCAAAAAGCCTAACAAAGCCGGACAGGCCGGACGAGCAAATATTTGGCCGGACACAAAAAAGCCAAATATGTCCGGTTTTAGCCGGACACCTGACAACCCTAATTCCATGAGAAGGAGCAGTTCTCCATAATATTTTTTAAGCCGGTCTTCAGTCTCTTTTATAGTTTTTCCTCGTAAAAAGTAATGTATACACGAAATTCACTTTTCTCCATTTTCCAACAATTTTCCAACCTCATCTGACATATGACTCTTTTTAGGGTTCCGTAGTCAACTAGGAACCCTTATAGTTTCGCCATGTCTGCCCGTCCGTCCGTCCGTCCGTCCGCGGATAATCTCAGTGACCGTTAGCACTAGAAAGCTGAAATTTGGTACTAATATGTATATCAATCACGCCGACAAAGTGGTAAAATAAAAAGTGGAATTTTTTATTTTATTAGGGTACCTCCCCTATACGTAAAGTGGGGAGTGAATTTTTTTTTTCATTTCAACCCTAATGTGTGATATATTGTTGGATAGGTATTTAAAAATGAATAGGGGTTTACTAAAATCATTTTTCGATAATGTAAATATTTTCGGAAATAATCGCTCCAGAAGTAAAAAAATATGCGTCCCCGCAGAGGGGGGGCCCTCTAACTTTTGAACCATAAGTTTTAAAAATATGAAAAAAATCTCAAAAGTAGAACTTTATAAAAACTTTCTAGGAAAATTATTTTGAACTTGATAGGATGAATAGTTTTTGAAAAAAAATTACAAAATAATTTCTGAACTAAGTTTGTAATTTAACCGTATAAGCAGGTGTTTATTGTAGGTACCTGTAATTTCTACAAAATTACAATGAAATGACGTGCTTTCAAATGAAGTAAAATCGGTGAAAATCGGTTCACGCAATAAAGAATTATTCCATAAAAATCATCTTCCATACTTTAAGCTCGCGCGCAATAGTTTACTTAATTTGCCGATAGATGTCGCTGTACGTGGAACTCTCATATCATATCCTACATGGCGGTGTTATTAACTCTTAGGTGGGGACACTTACTGTGACGGACGGAAAACTACGGAACCCTACACTGAGCGTGGCCCGACACGCTCTTGGCCGGTTTTTATTTCAATTTTTCCCACCAAAATAAAAATAAAATGCCACCAAAGAGTTTGTATTTGAAATTTTTTTTGAAGTACTCAAAGACTTGTCAAACCGCCCTCGTAAAATAATCAGCCATACGTGATTTGCAGTAAGGCAAAATGTACCATTTCAATGGACCATTGGTATGTTGAAGCCATGGCGAACGTTGAAGCGTATTTTGGAGGAGAAAACAAAACGTTTCTGCTTGTAAGTCAATCGAAAACGAGTGAACGTAAGCATTTGAGAAGAAAACACTAATCACAAGACTTGCCAACCTCACACTAACAGAAGTTTGTGTAAATTTAACAGGACGATTAAAAGTTAGAATTTTAATTCCCCGATTGAGGGTCGTGTGTGGGCGGGTCGTTGTTATCTCTGGGGTTCAACAAAAGACTGCCGTAGATTTTCCGCTACTTAGCCACCGACTTTCCTTTTTTAGGACAAGTCGGGATTTACCACGAAAAAGTTCTATAATGTTATGGTGAGGTTGGCCGGCTGGTATATAAAACCTACTAATACGTACTTTTTTTTTCTTCAAGATTGCAGTAGGTATTATAGGTTTGGTATGGTTATATTATAGGAATCATTCTGATTGATTAACATTAAATAGGGATGTATTTTACTGTTTTCTGATCTAAGCTGCTCGAGAACAGTCATACGGACGAACAGAAGTGTCGAAAGTCTATGAGTGCCTTCAGTTCCTTGTTAACTACGGTGTGCAAATTAATTACTCCCATGAGAGTAATATCAGTTACTGTACACGTGTGGAATCACATCATTTACGTTACGGGCAACTGTAATGGAAAATGTATTCCTATTTTTTATCCGGATGTGCCAGTATGAAAAGCCCTATAACAGCTCAGTCGACTAAAGAATAAAGACAAACCCACGGAAATTCATTGTTTGCAGAACATTAGTCGTATTGTGAACATAAAGCTATGTTACCTACTAGCTACTGTTTAAATAGGTAGCGTTATTATTTCAACATTGCTTATCTGTTTTACCATCACGAATCAGAACGAACTAAGTTATGGGGGATTTTAATTTACATATGACCTTTTAAAGTTATGTAACCATAGTTAATTATGGTGGGTTATGGTACTTAATGGTCGGACCGCGGACGCGGTTAAGTTTTATAAACTGCGATAAGTATGTTTGATACCTACATTACTTACTTGTTTTGCATTGACCTACAATAATGTATGGTTCTCGTCACATTTTTAGATTAGTTCCTATGCACTATGCACATTCAGTAAATAAATTATAGAAACTCAACATTGGCTTCCATGCCTTAGGTACTGTGCTTGGCTAGAAAAACAAATGATACTCCACCAAACTCCTATATAAAAAAATCCCAAGATTGTTTTCTCTGTGATACCCTTAGGAGGGTCATTATCAGATTTGTGCCTACGTCAGCTCCGTCGAGCCTTACTTAAGGCTTGGCCAGACACACGCGTTTTGTTAGCGTGGCGGTAGCGGAGCGCGATCGAAGCGCGATGCGAGCGGGGCCGGCGGACGCTACCCGGAAGCTCGCGTCGCGCCAGAAAAACGCTTTCGTCGCGCCCGCATCACGCTCGCATGGCGCCGGCATCACGCTAGCGTCGCGCCAGTATCACGCTCGCGGCCCGCCAGCACCGCGCTCACAGCCCGCGCACTTGATCAATCAGCTTTCATTGAAACTCTTTAGTTATTTCTAAAGATATATCAAATGGTTTATTGTATAATGTATCATACCTGACACTGGTCCAGTTTAATTGATTTTGAGGGTTCCGTAGTCAGATTCAATATAATTTTCAAGTAATATATAGGACATCAAAATGTTTATGTAAATTATTTGGGTGAGGATAGTGGCAGAATCAAAGAGACATTTTTTAAAATAATTTTCAATTATTATTAAAATAAGTCACGAACTTTTCGCGTATCATGAAGGCTTCCCGAGATGCTTGATCTTGACTCGTGGCGCGACAATATTTATTATTGTTTAACAATTACGTATTGTTCACCACAGGGAATAAAACACTTACATAAATATACATACGATAGTACCTATCCTATACCGGCTATACCTACACGCGCTTATGATGCTTTTGATTAGGTATCACTATTTGGCTGAGGCACAGATTATATAATAGTTCTTACGAACAGATATGAATCACTCATAGAAAAAGCAAATACCTACGGTTTACGTACCTACGCAATAATACAATGGAGCGACCTTCAACGCGCGGCACCCCGCACCTCCCGCGCACC
This sequence comes from Pammene aurita, assembly GCA_947086415.1. Classification (NCBI taxonomy): domain Eukaryota; kingdom Metazoa; phylum Arthropoda; class Insecta; order Lepidoptera; family Tortricidae; genus Pammene; species Pammene aurita. The sequence goes on along the minus strand of OX352305.1, from coordinate 18,346,238 downwards.
CGCACAATTGCTAGGGTCGCCTAGCCTATGTTTGGAAATGTTTTATAGTTAAGGAAATAGGTATTTTGCATTGATTCAGTGTTTAAAAGTGGTTCGCATGGTGCATAACAATTATAGTTACATGAGTAATATTGATTGATATTTTGTTGCCGCGATGAGAGTATGATTAATCTTGACAGATTTGCCATACACTGTCAAAATTAATATGGATTGACAGCTAAATCAATCTTATTCTAATCGCCTTTTAGCAATATCATCATAGTTATTTGAGAGATTAATAAAGATAACATATCTATTATTATTATAACATAAGTGAATCCTCCTTTTTTGTAAAGCGTCGGCAACGCGCATGCGACTCTTTTGGAGTTGCAGGTGACCATAGGTTACGGTAGCTGCTTACCATCAGGCGGGCCGTATGCTTGTTTGCCACCAACGTGGTATAAAAAAAAGTTTGTACCATTCCCCATCTGTCGGCAAAGCGAAAAACGATAAGTTTTTATTAGCTTTGCTATTTTTACTTCCAACCACATCGCAATAAATTTTTTTTTTCGTGATGACATTGTTCCGAGTTCCGAGTAGCGTCACGCGCAGTACAACGTGCGTTCAGTGAGCGCGTTGGTAGCCCACTGAGTTTAGCTCCCTCGAGGGAGGCGCAAAACGTAGGTATATAACTCGCTCGCGCGGGCATGATTCATAGGCCTGGCTGAGGACTACAACAATGTCCTCCGTCCTCCATCATCTTTGTGAAATGAAAAGTTTCAAAAATAAACAAATTAAAAAGAGAATATCTATACGCACCATCCGAGTTTAATTCCCGGCCTATCTTCTCCCATGCTAGATTTTTTACCAATATATTTTTGTAATTTATATTTTTTAAATATTATATACACGCGTTACTTTTAACTAAACTGATTAGCTTTTCAATGTCCATACGCTCCATCGTGTCCGCTCGCTAGCCGCGCTGTGTTGTGTCTGACTGCGCGGGCGCGATCAAAGCGGGTGGAAGCGCGCGGCGCGTCGGCGGGGCTCTGCGTCCAAGCGCAGATCGCGCGTCCATCGCGCTCGCATCACGCTTTCATCGCGCTTTCGTCGCGCTCTCATCGCGCTCCCATCACGCTCCGCTACCGCCACGCTAACAAAACGCGTGTGTCTGACCAAGCCTTTAGGGTCGGTTGTACCAAACCGGCTGTCACCGTAAAAACGTCTGCAAAATTTTATTGTATGAAAATTTTCGTAGTACTTTGCCGGGTGACGCTGATAAAGCCGAGTACTCACTAGCAAGCCGTAACCGTAACATGCCTGATACAGTAACGAGGTTCTAGTGTGTTCGCGTGTTACAGTTACGGCTCACGACGTCGCCGGAACGCTTTCACCGAGCGTACTCATTTTGCGAGCTGTAACTATAACCAAACAGATACAGTAACGAGGTTCTAGTGTGTACGGGGAGGCCTGCGGGATCTATCCTCAGTTTTGGTTTGAAACTCCACGATGTTGGACGAAGTGTCTATCGGATCTTTGTCCTTAGGGTTCCATAGTACAGTATTTTCCCTGTAGGCGTCTATCAGCAAAAGACATTTATCCTCTGACCATTCACTCATGACGAAGAAATAACCCGAAAATACAGCTGGTTCGCAGCGGCTAGCAACAACCTCTCCTCTTGACGTCCACGAGCGCACTGCGAACGCCCTTTGATTCGCGGCAAAAACCGACAATCGTCGGCTCGCTGCGAGTCGCTCGTGTAGCGTTCGTCGCAGGCTCGCGAACCACGTTACACACTATGTTTTTGGTAACAGTAACGGTTACAGTTCCGTGCAACGTTACGGATTCAGAAATGAGTACAGTCGCCATCAAATATATCGGAGCGCCCAGTGTATTCAAAAATATCTGAGCATGCACTTTATCGCCTTGACAATAGAGGCGTTGTTCAGATATATGTGACCGCCTTGGCCGCTCCGATATATCTAATGGCGACTGTACGTTGTAAACGTCGGTTCGCTGCAAGCCGCACGCGTACCGCTCGCAGCAGGTTTGCGAACCACGTACACACTATATTTTTTGGTTACAGTACATGCAACGGTTACAGTTACGGCTCGCTAGTGAGTACCCGGCTTTAGTCTGTCAAAACTAGTTGGTACGGCTAGCCTTAAATTTGTGAACAGTTTGACGAAGTTTACTTTGACTGCAGTCATAACATTTAAGAATAACCCAGGAATGTGTAATTTCTCTTTGACGCCCCCAAGCGGTCGCGCCTCCTAGCCCAGTCGGTAGTGACCCTGCCTATGAAGCAGGAGGTCCTGGGTTCGAATCCTAGTCAGGGCATTTATTCGTGTGTTTATCACGTATATTTGTTCCTCAGTTATGGATGTTTTCTATGTATTTAAGTATTTATCTATGTATTATACATATCGTCGCCTAGTACCCACAACACAAACCTTATTGAGCTTACTGTGGGATTAGGTTGATTTGTGTAAGATTGTCCCATAAAATTATTTATTTATTTATTATTTTACAGAAAGTAATGTATGTGAATCGTTTTGCGACACCACAGAATACGAGGGTAAAACTGAAAGTTTCGGGAATAGAAAAAAATATGCAGTATAAGTGAGTTTATTTATTTTTATTGTTTTTCAAAATATTCTCCTTTGTATTTCATGCACTTATGCATGCGTTCAAACCAGTCCGTAAAGCACTTTTTGAACTCTGAAGTAGGGGTCGACAAAATGGCTATTTTATTTATAGGCCTCCACTGCTTCTTCTGGCGTCTGAAACCGCTGACCACGCAGTTTGTCCCTGATTCTGGGGAATGTAAAAAAGTCGTTGGGACTTAAGTCAGGGCTATATGGAGGGTGGTCCAATATTTCGACTTTTTCACCGTCCAGGTACTCAGTTGTTGTCCGAGCGGTGGGCTGGCGTTGTCGTGGTGAAGGATGATGCGACGACTAGGGTTTGTTTTTCGGAGTTCAGCAAAGACGTTCGGCAAACAAATAGTGGTGTACCAATCAGCATTGACTGTTCTACGATCCTCAAGAGCAACAGTAGCTACGTGACCAAATTTAGAGATAAACGTAGCCACCATCTTCTTAGCCGTGCTGCGAGAACGAACAACTTTTGTCGGTTTGAGCTCGTCTTCGAAGACCCATACTCGGGATTGGTTTTTAGTTTCAGGCTCATAAGCGCATATCCACGACTCGTCACCTGATACTATGCTAAAAACTGCATTTGAGCGTCCCTTGTAAAATTTTTTCAAAGTTTTGCGGCACCAATTGACACGGACTATTTTCTGCTCGTCAGACAATAGGTGAGGTATCCAACGGGAAAATAACTTCCTCACGCCTAATTCTTCTTTTAAAATAATTTGTATTTGACTCATTCCAATACCCAGGCACTCTTGAATTTCCCGATATGTCACATGTCGGTCTTCATTTATCAGGCGACGCACAACATCGACGTTTTCTTGCGTGACTGCCGATTTTGGTCGACCTTCACGCACTTCGTCGTTGAGGGATACACGGCCACGTTGAAATTTTGAATACCACCTGTATATTGTAGTCTTTAAAGGTGCTTCATCATTAAAAGCAGCAACCATCCGCTCTTCACATTGTTTTTGTGTTAGTCCAGTTTTAAAGTCATACATAATAAATCATAGCTCTAAAATTTTCACGGCACAATTCCATTTTAAGCAGCGACTCGACGACTTCAATAAACAATTGAAACCGAACCATAGTTTTTTTTTTCTAAGTGGCCAGTGTGTTGAGATAAGGAAACTTAATAGATTATAAAAAGGTATAATACATGTTAAAAATTAATTAATAAGTATTCGATTCCCGACACTTTCAGTGCAAGCCTCGTAACTAATAGTACTACCATGCGACACCCCTGGTATCATGATGGTAAGGAAGGCATAGTTTGGTAGGTATATGAAGTTCCAAGTATGGCAAGAAAGGCGAATATTAAAGGAAATAGATAAAGACATTGTTTTGGGTTAAAGCAGAGGTTTCAAACTATGATTCCTGTTCCTACTGCTTGGGCCGGAGAGGAAGAGAAAGCAGAGACCTGCTGAGGACCACAGTAAAAATGTTTGGAGACCCCTGGCTAAAAGAAATGGTTTTTTCAGGCAAATTACTTATGATAGGCAATGTGGAGTAAGCGGATGTTAAATAAAAACATTATTTTTCTATGTGGCACATTATAGAACAGTGTACACTACAGAGGAATCATATATTCCAAGTCTTCAGTTAAACTGTGCATGTCATAGCTTTTACATTTATCACTCATTCAGCATCAATTGCATCAAAGAAAAACGAACACTATGGTATTACAAGCGTGAGTAAAAAACAGTTGAAACTAATGTGTTCTAAATGGTACTTAATCAATTATGTTATTTTCCACTTAAATAGAAATCAATAATGAAACTGGAAAATAATATCATTTGTGTTGGCCTTGATTTGACTTAGAAAGACTAGTTTAGCTTATGCTTATTACCTGAAACCTGGTAGCGGAGTGCTGATTCCTGAACCGAGAGGGCTTCTCCATATCTCGGAAGCTGCTCTTTGTGACCGGAGACTTCCTCTGAATCACAACACCATTATTTGGCTCCAACAACTTGTCCTTCTCACCAGGCTCCTTACTCTTAAACTGCAATCCTGATTCCGAATCATCCAGCCTAACTGGTGGTGGTATATCAGGGTAGTGTATCTGGCCGTTTGTAGCAGCCATAGACTTAGCGGAACTTATTTTTCTAAACCGTCCTATGATCACATCTTCTTCATCGTCTATGGGTACATTGGGTAAATTCAACTTATCTGGTAACGCCGGGCCACTAGGACTTGGATCACTTTTCACGGGACTCAACTCAATGTCGTTTTCTAGGGAACTCATTTTTACGTTTTAAACCGGCGTTTTTGTAATGAATATTCCAACGTATTTACGTTATATCAAACCACTTTTGTAAGCATTTTCGATGGCACTGCTAATTTGATGACAATATTGTCTTATAATTCATTTGGTACACTTAAATTTCGTGAATATATTTAATAATTGTTATGCACAACACCAGCATTATGTCAGTGTTAAAGTCATGTTACACAAATATTTAAGCATAGTTTTACTAAGTATATCTAGATGAATAATATTTGTATAAAAATATAGCGACTTTCTGTTATAAAATTGATAATTGACACTGAAATTTCAAAACACGTGAATAGGACACGCAAACGCGCCGCGGAAGTCCTTTTGCGATGACTGATTTTAAATGAATGAAATGAAATGAAATGAAAACTTTGTTTTTTCTCTCGCTTTGCTTGAAGTGAAGTTTGACTGAACGAAATCGATAACGTGACATATCAACATGACACGAATGAAAATCATTGACATAGTAGCTATAGAGCTGTTTTGGTAATAATAATACCAATTACCAAGACTGAGCGGGATGGTCTTATTAAACTGTTAATAGGTATGACAAAGAAGGCGCTACAATCGTTGGTCGTTATCTTAAAGCAAGAATTTAACTAGAGACCACACACGCGTACACCCGTAAGGGATAGACATAGATGACGATAAAATGACTTCTACAGCACAAAACGAATCAATTTACCATTTAGTTAGGGAGCTGGCGAGCATTTCGGTATATGATTAGCACACGTTTCACGTCGAGGTAGATTGCAGTTTAAATCATTACGAATTGATTTGGTCCAATCAATTAAGGTCCTATGTCGCTGCGTTTTCGCGTTACAGCGGATTGAAGTTGCTTAAAAAAATCGGGGTATTAAATCATTTGCACATGTATGCCTCTGGAGTTCATGGTCACAATCATCTTGGAAACGAAGAAAACAGAAGAGGCAGACATTCAGGACTCTGCATTATCATGGGACGGAGTTGTAAAAATGTTAAAAAAAGCTCTACTAAGTCATTTGCACGCGGTTCTCATTGCGCCCATTCGATTCACTATGACTCCGTAGATTCGAAAAAAAATATGGCAAACACTTTGCTCACTGATTTTCAGCTGTATAACTGTTTGAAATTCAATGCACAAAAGCACGTGCCTTTAACGTAGATGAACTTTGGAACTACAATACCACTTGTCAATGACATGTTCCGGTAGTGCGTTTCGGAAGGTTTAAAAAAACCGGCCAAGAGCGTGTCGGGCCACGCTCAGTGTAGGGTTCCGCAGTTTTCCGTCCGTCATAGTAAGTGTCCCCACTTAAGAGTTTTTGAAAGCACGTCATTTCATTGTGATTTTGTAGAAATTACAGGTACAATAAACACCTGCTTATACGGTTAAAATAAAACTTAGTTCAGAAATTATTTTGTAATTTTTTTTTCAAAAACTATTCAACCTATCAAGTTCAAAATAACTTTCCTAGAAAGTTTTTATAAAGTTCTACTTTTGAGATTTTTTCATATTTTTAAAACTTATGGTTCAAAAGTTAGAGGGGGGGGGACACATTTTTTTTTACTTCTGGAGCGATTATTTCCGAAAATATTTACATTATCAAAAAATGATTTTAGTAAACCTCTATTTATTTTTAAATACCTATCCAACAATATATCACTCGTTAGGGTTGAAATGAAAAAAAAAAACACTCCCCACTTTACGTATAGGGGAGGTACCCTAATAAAACATTTTTTCCACTTTTTATTTTACCACTTTGTTTGCGTTATTGATCTACATATTAGTACTAAATTTCAGCTTTCTAGTTCTAACGGTTACTGAGATTATCCGCGGATTGACGGACGGACGGGCAGACATGGCGAAACTATAAGGGTTCCTGGTTGACTACGGAACCCTAAAAACAAGAATGAAGGCGGGATGTGGTCTTGTCTGTAGCATTTTGATCAATTCAATTTATACCTGCTTGGTTTGGCGCGAGCGTCGGGTTAAAAAAAAACAAATGGTCTGCCTTTGGAATATCAGAGGCCTGAACGTCTGCCTCATCGATTTTCTTGGTTTTCATAAGGAATTCAAACATCAGTCCAAGAGGCAGACGTGTGCGCATAATATAGCACACCTTTTTTTTTACATTTTTGGAGCACTGGCAATAGACAACGAAGAGGCAACATGTTAGCAGACTATTTTTCCGTGGTTCTTCTCATTGCTTTTGATCGAACAATTCAAATCTGCCAAGTGTGCACTTCATATACAGTTTTTTAATCATAAAAATAATTTTAAAAATTGAATACTACAAAAGTTAGAGCCCTGGATGTCTGCCTTTTCGACTCTTTGTGTTTCCAGGATGACTGTGATCATCAGCCCCAGAAGCAGACGTGTGCGCATAATATAGCACACCTTTTTTTTTACATTTTTGAAACGCTGTAAATTTACAACGCAGCGCCACCATGGTGGCAGACAAGGTCCTTGATGTTTCTTAGGGCATAAATATCGCTATTAATAACGTCTGCCTTGTGTGCTGATCATATCGAAATTTTGCTCGCCAGCTCCCTAACTAATTGTTATCCTTAGCCGACACAACTTTCTAAGGAAAATATCAGGTTTTCTCGTAGTAAACACAGAAATTCGGGAAGAAATTCGCGAATTATATCTGTTTGTGACCCTCCACTGCTTTAAGTAATGTCTTGGAGAGTAATAAAAAATGTGAGACTGATAAGGACCAACGATAACAGCACCTTCTCTGGCGTACCTATTGAAAGTGTAATAAAACTATCCCGTTCGATCTTAGTATTGTTATTAGTGTTACAAAACGGCTATTAGACATAGCAACTTGTAGGGTCCAACCTGTCAGGTTGGTAGGTGTAAAACGGCTATTACACATGGCAATTTGTAGGGCCCAACCTGTATTGTCCAACTCCTGTCGGCGTTGGGCCCGTTATTACACTTTCCCTACAAATCGCCCTTACAAACCCTACCTCACCAACAAATCGTCCCTACCAACGTTTACAGAGATGCCTTCAAAACATCTAAAAAATGTATTGGTGAAGCACGGTGATAGTACTCATACATAAAGCTCTATAAATGGAGTACGCTTCGCCTCATCTTTCCAAACAAAAAAGTCTGCCAAAATCTGAGGGGGGCGAGGTAGCACGCATGTGAAGTTTTCAAGTCAAAGGTACATCATTGTCGGTTGTTAATACAGTTTATTTCTAAATGATTTTTTATGGCAGCAACGCTTTATTGACAACCGACAAAGATGTACCTTTGACTTGAAAACACCAAACATATTTGACATATTATTTTTATACTTAATAACACTAAATGGAGCAATAGATAGTCGACTGTACATATGTTAACATATGGTTCATTATTGGATGCAGTCTTTGGAAATGTTAAACAAAAAAGCCAAGGATCATTTTTGATTGTATTTTCAAACAAAATATAGAAGACAGCAATCCTTAAGCGCATTAAATATGGAGAAGTGTCAAACGTCAAATAGTTACTGCCCGTCAGAAAGAAAACGATTGTCTTTGAATCGATTCTGTAAACGAAGCTTGATTTTCGATTTAGGTTAAATCTTTTATTACGAAAGTAATGGTTAATAAAGTAAAACTGTACTTACATCTGAAATGGTATTTCATCTTTTTGTAAACTAGACGAAATATAACATTTTTTTACATCCAAAAACAGCGCATAAGGGCATTTTCACGGAGCTTATTATCCATCGACAGCGATGACGAAAATGGCGTGGCATCGATTATTGAAATAGTTTTTATAGATGTACTAGATTTTCCGCCAATACTTTTGACAGAGGGGAAATGATACTCAGGGCCTCTCCTGGTTTAGAACTCTCTGTACTCATAACAGTATACAATAAATAAAAAAAGTAACTGTTTTTATTATTACAGATATTTAAATGGCCGCTCGAGCTGCCTGAATCTAACTTCATCTGCCCAACCCTTCTATTATTTAAATACAAAACTAGATAAATATATTAATTACCAGCGAATCTACACATTTTAACTTTTATTTTAAATAAAAAACCAGACGTGTAGCAAATGGCTAACATTATAAATAAAAAACTCTAACGACCTCCATAAACAGCTGCGGGTGTCGGGGCACTGCCGATCGCGATCGCTTCGATCGCCCTAGATCGGGACATACGTAGTATAACGGCTAGTAGACATGGCAATTTGTAGGGCCCAACATGTTGTGTTGGGAGGTGTAATAGGAGGTTGGGCCTGTAGGGAGCTGAAGGAGGGTGAGGGAGAGGCAGGGTACACAACATGTTGGGCCCTACAAATTGCCATGTCTAATAGCTGTTTAACTACTAATAGACGGAGAGCTGGCCACGTCAGATATGACACAAAAATGAGAGCAACGAAACCTATGTAGTTAGTTTGCTATACTATGCTTATTTCTAGATCCGGACATCTGGCAGCTGTAAAGTGGTGGAGGTCAAAGAATGCAAATAACTTGAATAAAACAAATCCTAGATTTCTGGGTTAAATGAAATATTATGGGAAATTATGTAATTCATCAGGTTATATCATATCCAGAAGGTTCTGTTGGGGAAAAGTAGTGCCAAATGATGTAAGATTAAATTTTTAGTTAGGCGCCTACTGTTTTTGTTTCCGCAATAACAGACAATGGTTATAAATGTAATGTTAAAATATAGGCTCTGTCCTCTATAAGTTACACAACTTTGGTATTTTTTACCTATTTTGGTATTACTTTTTTCCAACTTAAAAACTTTGTTGGTTTGTCACTCTGACGTCCACCCATTAAAAGCTGCCAGATGCCCGGATCTAGCAATGAGGATGGTAAATCAGTCTAACTAGACAGGTTTCATTGCTCTCATTATTGTGTCACATCTGACGTGGCCAGCTCTTAGACCATAAGTAGTCTGTGATCGGGACTCCTACTCCCTAGGTGCCATTACACCTACCAACCAGACAGGTTGAGCCCTACAAATTGCTATGTCTATTAGCCGTTTGATGGCTTTTAGGGAGTAGGAGTCCTGATCCCGATCTAGCAATCGGCAGTGCCCCGACACCCGCAGCTGTTTATGAAGGTGGTTACTGGTTAGAGTTATTTTACCTTTTTATTTATAATGTTAGCCATTTTCTACATATTCCGTCTGGTTTTTTTATTAAAAAAAAGTTAAATTGTGTAGATTCGCTGGTATAGTCTGGCAAACCATTTCTGTCAGTAGAAAAGCGCGGCAAATTTGAAAAATCGCTAGTTGGCAACACCTATCTTTGAATAATTCGAAAATTGTGCATAATTTGTGTTTTATCTGTGGCATGTAACATTTTTATTTAAAAAAAGTTAGTTTTGTTTACTCACGTTTTTAAGTTTCAGGTCGCGGATTTTATTATTTATTAATGTGATATCTGCCACCTCCGTTCAATAAATGTACTAAGATATAAATGTAGGTACCTACTACCTACCTTCTGCAGGGATAATAAAATTTGCATGATAAATATGGCTTTGAGGTTATGCAGTTTTGTATAGAATTATCATTTGAAGTTCTTTCTTTCAGTGTATATAAATCGAACAAATCAAAGCGAAAACTGGTGCCAAATGAAGTCCAAGAACGTTTGTTGCATAGGCTGGTGCTCAATATTGTCACAAAGCGATAAAGCGGTAAACATCAGATTTAACCAGCAACAAGCACCCCGCTACTTTATCAAATTATTTTAATGTTTCCCTTCATATACCTAAGCTATGTATAAAATAAATAAACACCAAAATCTCACGTGCGTTTATTAACTACAAATACACTTCACACAATAAATAATAGTCTTATAAACGAATGACGAAAGGAAATCACAATTAATAGGAGTATTACTGAGTAATATGCATTACACTTTTATTCTTACAGATTATGCAGCTAACCCAATTCCATTCTGAACTGAAAAGTTGTATTTTCTGGTAGATATACTCGATTTCCTCACCGGACTTATGATTTTAGCATTCAATGTTTGTTTCGTTCCTGGATTTCAACACTTTCAGCAGTATTTTGACCGCATGATCTGTACCTCTAATCTTCAGTCCTTTTAATATTTTGGTTATTTTAATTTCTTCGCGCCTTATTTGTTGAAAAGTCATAATTATATGTACATATATCAGGGATTTCAATGATTTTATCTAATAATGCAGCTACAATTTACGAAATTACCACTAACTACATATACATATTCATCTATGCTAACTACACTGACGTACCAAAGCACCGTGCCAATGCAGCCAACTTGAAAAAAAATGTTGGTTCGATATACATTGCTGCTTTTCTATGTAGCAATGCTGCTGTTCGATTCGCCCTAGAGTGTTGCTATATTTTTGTTTGATGTACATTGCTACTGCGTTCGTTGGCTGGCCAGACTATAATTAATATATTTATCTAGTTATGTATTTAAATAACAGGAGGGTTGGGCAAATGAAGTTAGATTCAGGTCATTTAAATATATATAATAATAAAAAACAGTTTCTTTTTTTATTTAATGTGTACTGTTATGAGTACTATCACCGTGCTTCACCAATACATTTTTTAAATGTTTTGAAGGCATCTCGTTAGGTAAACGTTGAGCTAGGGTCGGTAGGAACGATTTGTTGGTGAGGTAGGGTCGGTAGGGGCGATTTGTAGGGAAAGTGTAATAAGAAGCGGTCGGGCCGACAGGAGTTGGACACAACAGGTTGGGCCCTACAAATTGCCATGTTTAATAGCCGTTTTACCATGCCCCGTCTATACATTTGACAACCGCTTTGTATGCCGAGACCTGGTGAGAGGTGGTGTCGAGAGGTGGTGAAGAAGAAGAAGAAGAAGAACAAAAATCAACGGCGTGCCGGCCGGCTACTGCGTGAACAGCAGCAGCTGGGCGGCAATCCTGCTGCCGGTGAAGGTGCGCAGGCTCCCATGGGGCCGCCACCCAAACCGAAACCGCCACAGCATAGGGACGCGGGCAGCGGTCCGTCAAAGGGGAAAGGTTCCACCCTACCCCCTAAGGCTGGAACGTCTGCTAGCGTCCCTACTGGGACACCTGCAGGAGCGCCAAAAAAACAACGCCCAGGCAAGTACGAACGAGCCGCTGCTAAAAGGACACGGGATGAGTCCATCTCCCCGAAAGGAGATCAAAAAAAGCAGCGTCTCGTGAGTCCGAGCCAAACAGGCATCTCCTACGCTCAGGCAGCTGCATCTGACCTGACTATTGTCATTACTGACGAAAAGTCGGAGAAGATCACCGCCGAGCAGTCAAACGCCATTCTCCGCGGTTTCCACAAGGCAATCGTGGAGGAGGCCCGCAACACCCCGGGAGCCATGCCACCGAAATTTAAGGGCCGACCAATATACGCTGAGGGACAACTGAGGGTCTTTGCACAAGACGAACACTCGGTTGCCTGGTCTCAGCGGTGCGTCAAGGCCCTCTCCATACCGAATGTCTCCCTCACGGCTGTTCGCCAGTCGGAGATGGTAAGGAGAGTGAGGTGCGGGCTGTTCATCCCGAATATTGACAACTCGTCCTGGGAAAACGTCCGGCAGGCAGCTGACGGACTGAAGTACCAGAACGACTGGGCCAAAGTAGGCACGTGGGCCATCACGGCGATCCTACGACAGGATCAAGGATGGTTTGCCACTTTTACAATCCCCGAGGACCTGGTCCCTACCTTCATGGAAAGAGGCAGGACCATGAACTGTGGAGTAGGCCAAGTCTACCTTATGTTCAAAGGTCCCGGGGGTAAATACATCGACCAACCCCCCACGCCGCAGGAGTCGACTCTGAAGGTCACGGGGGCAGTGGTGCCAGTAACAGGCGAGGGGAGCACCGAGCGGAGCACCCGCATGGACTTGGACGACGTATCGGCCAGCCAGCCGATATCCGGACCGGAACCTCCCGAGCCCTCTGAGGATGAGCTTCTTGGCATTGGTGTAGAACCAGCCAGATCAGACTCGGAGGGTGAGGAACTTTCGGACTGGATAGAGACTGGGCTCAACCTGGCCGGAAAGGAAGGGGACATCCTAGATGGCTCCCAGTCCAACAGCGCCGACTAAAATTATACAGGCCAACCTCCAGCACAGCGTGACCGCCACGGCCCAACTGAGACGCTGTCTGGAAGGCCTACCAACAGCCGTTGCCCTCCTACAAGAACCATGGGTGGGCGACGGGAGCATAAGAGGGCTCAGTAATATAAGAGGTAAGCTCTATTATTCTACAACACACAAAAACCCTCGAGCGTGTATCTTAACTACAAATAACGTGATATCACAACCGCTCACTGAATTCTGCTCTAAAGATTTGTGTGCAATTAAACTACAAGTTCCTATGACCACAGGCTGCCGAGAGCTAGTCCTTGCCTCGGCTTACATGCACGAGGAGGACGAGCCGCCACCACTGGAACTGCAACAGCTGGTCAACCACTGCGAAAAAGAGGGCCTCGCAATCATCATCGGGGCTGACTCCAACGCACACCATCCTCTGTGGGGGATGAAGACCAGCAACAACAGAGGTAAGACACTAGTGGAATACCTTGTTACAACTAACTTAAACATTCTAAATGTAGGTGCGGAACCAACATTTGTAAACAAGATGCAGTACGATTATAGACCTGACCCTGTCTTCAGAGAATGTAAGTGAACTCGTTGTGGACTGGCACGTCTCTCGCGAGGCCTCCTGCTCAGACCACAGGTGGATTTGCTTCAATCTACAGACATCATTCGATACACCAGCCCCCCGAAGGAATCCTAGAAAAACAGACCGAAACGTCTTCAGGAAGATCCTGAGCAAGGGTCTAGAAAGACTCCCTCCCAAGGATGATATTCGGGGACCAGCACAGATAGAAGTACAGGTAAACACCCTAACTAACACCCTATTAGACAGCTACCATGTGGCCTGCCCCCTGAATCCACCAGCAAAAACTGCCATGGCAGGTCATCAATGGTGGGGTCCAGAACTGGAGAGACTCCGGAGCAAAACCAGGAGACTCTTTAATAGGGCAATGAACACCACGGCTGAGGCGGACTGGGACAAATACTATGAAGCCAAAGCCAAGTACAAAAAACGACTGCGGTACTGGAGGTCTCTGTCATGGAAGAACTTCTGTAGCAGCATCGAAACATTAGACCAAGCAAATCGGGCAAGGAAAGCATTACCCCCCAAATCCATGACTCAGCTGGGATCGCTGCGAAAACCCGATGGCACATACACAACCTCCTCTGCAGAGACTCAACACCTCCTGTTAGTAACCCACTTCCCCGGATGTGTAAGTCTCACAGACCAGGAACGGCAGGGCGAGGAGGTCTATAACACTACAGACGACAACAGGCAAATAGCGAACAGAATCGTCACCGCTGAAAAGCTCAGCTGGGCCATCAACAGTTTCCATTCCTTCAAGGCGGCTGGCCCGGACGGGATCTTCCCTGGTCTCTTACAGTGGAGCCTAGGACAAATCCTGGAAACCCTGATCGACATCATGAAGGCCTGTCTGACTTGGAGCTACGTGCCAAGGCTATGGAGGGATGTGAACGTGATATTCATACCTAAACCAGGTAAGAGTGACTATACAGATGTAAAATCCTACAGACCCATCAGTCTCACATCATTCCTGTTGAAGACACTGGAAAAACTGTGCGACAGGGACATGCGGGATCTAACGCTCAGGAACATACCGATGCACGACAACTAACACGCGTACAGCTCAGGTAAATCTACAGAATCGGCTCTTCACATGGTCGTCAGCCGGATCGAGAAGGCTATCGGTGACAAAGAAATGTGCCTCGGCACGTTTATTGACATTGAAGGCGCTTCCGATAAGACCCACTTTGCCAGTATAGGGAATGCCTTAACTAATCACGGCACGGAACCCGGACTGACCAAGTGGATCATAAACATGCTCAACAAAAGGACTATAAGGTATGCAGGTGAGCCGCAGCCCGTAGCGGCGGTGCGAGGATGCCCACAAGGGGGAGTCCTATCACCGCTGTTATGGAACCTAGTAGTTAACAACCTTATAACCAAACTAAACAAGGAACACTTTTTATACAATAGGTTATGCTGATGAGATCATCAATTTACCCGAAATCAATATTGCCAGATGGCAATATTGATTTCGGGTAAATTCGCCAGTACGGTATGTGACCTCACCCAAGCCGCTCTCAGAATCGTGGAGCGCTGGTGTAAGGAATTTGACCTATCAGTAAACCCCACCAAGACAGAAATGGTAATGTTCACCAACAAAAGGGCACTTGGCAGCTTTACCAAACCAAAACTGTTCCAAACTGAGTTACATCTGACCAACGAGGTAAAGTACTTAGGACTCACTCTTGACAGTAGACTCCATTGGACCAACCACATAAACAAACGCATAAACAAGGCCGAGGTCGTCTTCTGGCAGTGCAGAAGGATGATTGGCAACAGGTGGGGACTCAACCCAAAAATCACTCTCTGGCTCTACAAGACGATAATTCGGCCTCTATTTTGCTACGGGGCGCTGGTCTGGTGGCCAAGGACGAACCTCGCCACCGTACGAAACAAGCTGCAGAAACTACAAAGGCTCGCATGTGTGGCTACCACAGGATGCTGGAGGAGCACTCCGACCGCAGCCTTGGAAGTCATGCTAAACCTTCCACCGCTACACCTCCACATACAGCAGGAGGCTGCCCTGTCAGCGGTAAGGTTGCGAACTCTCAACGTATGGTCTAACTTGAACACTCTGCACACAATATGCCTGGAGAGGGCATACGAAGAACTTCCAGTGCTCAGGGCAGGCACGGATCGGATTCACAAACGTGCTGTCTTCGACAAAAGGTACAAAATACAGTTACATGAGGACGAAAATCAGGAAGGACTCAACCTCCGGGAATTGAGAATCTTCACTGATGGATCTAAAACAGACATGGGGTCAGGCTGCGGTACATTCTCAGAAGACCTGAACATGTCTATAATTAATCACACCGCTGGGCGCTCACAACTCAGTATTCCAAGCTGAGTGCATGGGCATCATCAATGCGGCTGCCGCCATCACTGCAAGGAAAGTAACAGGAGCCTCCATCCGTATACTCTCTGACAGTAGGGCAGTACTGATGGCTCTAGGAAGTCACATCATTACATCTGGACTAATACATGAATGTCATGAACGACTAATGGAGGTATGTCAAAATAACAATATTGTCCTTCAATGGATTAAAGGTCACAGCGGATCCCGGGGGAATGACGCAGCAGATGAGCTGGCCAGGCAGGGGTCAGGTGTTGGGTCGATTGGTCCGGAACCCATTCTTCTGACGCCCTTCAGCAAGGTACACTCGACGTTGCTGGAACGAACCGGGAGACTGCACATAGCACTTTGGCAAAGTCAAGAGGGATGCAGACAGGCTAAACAAGCCATGCCTAGCATTAACAATAGACTCACCAAAACACTTCTCCGTCTCGGCAAAATCCGGTTAAGGATGGTAACTAGTGTGATAACAGGTCATGGACCATTTAACAAACATCTCTTTAACTTAGGTGTTACAGACAGTCCCCTGTGCCGTGGGTGCATGAAGACTGAAGAAACGGCCTCTCACGTGGTACTGGAGTGCAACGGAGTGGCCCCGTACAGGGTAAAACACCTCGGATCCCCGGGTGATCTCCCCGAGGTCCTACTCAACACCAAAGGTTTGATAGGATTCCTCGAGGAGCTGGGCTGGCTGGACTAGCCGTCCTTCCTTCACGCAAAATAGGCGCCAGACGTCGAGTTGCGGAAACCTGCCCGTACTACAATACAATACAATGCCGAGACCTGTCAAATCACTCCACTGAATTATTAATTCTACCTTACGTGTATATTTTAGAGGTTGTCAATATTCCCTTGGCATGACCACAGATAAAATAAAATATTTAAGTAATTTATAGTAGTAGTTTTGTACTAAAATAACAGTTAAATTGGGCAAATTAGGTAATAAATCTGGCATTTTTCTAGTTTTGTATTTAAAGTACTGATGGATTAGATTAGGGCAGGTTCAGCGTCCAGCAGCAATCAAACTAATCGCTTACTTGCGAACCCTAGTACGTCTAAAGGCAAAATTGTTCGCGTGTTTTGACTCTAGAGATACTTACTTTGAGTGTGGTATCCACGGTAGGCCGTCTGTTTGTGTCATGTCATTCAAACACAGATATCAGAAAAAAGCAGATCTGAAATTATAAGTTATACTTTTCTATATTCCCGATCGCTCTCACTAATGTACTTATCAGTAAGTAAGAAAAAGATAGACACCATGCTATCTGACAGGTCTTCAGCTGTCATTGTCTCAGCCTTTCATGACTTCGTGACGAGATTTAGTGCAGTGAATGATAATTTTCTACTAAATATCGACATCGATATTTACTGTTGATATCCGTAACAGGTATTCCAATGTTACAAAAAATTTACAAGTGCGTGTCGGACCACGCATTATGGAGGGTTCCGTAACTACTATCGAAAAAAAATATATCAAAAACTTGTATCTGCCTATGAAAGAAGTATTTGGAGATAACGTTTTACAACACTATTTTCGTAAAAAAAAATACAACGATATATTTTCTCAATTTTTTTAAAACATCGTGAGGAAACTGGGCCTAATCCTAACTAGGCCTAGTTTCCTCTCTGGGTTGGAAAGTCTGGGTTTCTTATACTTGTGCTATAAGACATTTTGATTCCCTTAAGTGTGTCAAAGTATGACATAAATATATTTTTATTGCGTTAACTCAGATAGGTATATGAAAACAAGGTCATATCAATTTCGTCTCGTTCTATCTTATAGCATCGTACTACTCTGCTGTCCGCTGCGCTGAAGCATGCAATTGTAGACGGTCGACCGAACGCGGCGGTCGGCATCATGTTCCTACGTCTGGCCACGCCTCATAGGAGATTATCTGTGGTCGCAAAATAAATAAAACCGATATAAAACATTGCAATTTCTACAGAAAGGGCATAATCTGTCAGATTGCGCCGTGTAATAAAAGTTGAGGGAGGGGTGGACAGAGACAGGGTACAGGACAAAGTGGGGCCAAGAAATTGCAAATATTGCGTTGTCTAACACCGGTTTAAACAAGCGCTTTCTCGACTTACCTCAAGAGGCCTCTGAAATATTGTAGGTATTGCATTTGGCAACAATATTTGTCCATTGCAAGTAGTAAAAAATAGTCATTTTTAAAATGTTTCGAGCAAATCCTTTGATGTTTGTTCGGCGTCTAATTATTGAGCCCTACGGCGTCAATCCATTTTTGACGCAATATATTATATTCCGGAAATCTGAACAATTGACAATTAACTATGTAAACAATAATTTAATATAATAATATTTTGTGTTTGCCTAGATAAATATTTCATATCGATAAAATATCGACATAATTATTTTCATTTAGTTACAACACTAGCGTTGTTTACAAAAATTGAATTTTACCAATAAATTTCAATAAAATCAACTTGGAACTACGCAAAAGGTTCTTATTTTATAGTATCCAGGATGTGCAGTTATCCGAGACTATTATATTACATAATGTGTTTGAAAATTTTGAAATGAAAACAATAGTTTCTTACCGATGGAAACTGGTATTTTCTCCGGACTTCTTCGCTGATTTGAACCACCTCCGGCGTCATGGAACTATGCACGACATTTCTGCCTACATATAAATAAGCTTAATTTTCAGAAATAGCACGATAACTTGCAAGAAACCGTCTTTTGCTACAATTTTATGTTTGACGTCTAGGTTAATTTGACAGTTTGGTTAAGTTTTAAATCGAGACAATTCGTTAACAGCCGAAAAAGGTTGTACTATCTGTCCCATTCTAACTCATCTTGGTTAACCATAAATAACCAAAGAGACAACTATATGAAAAAAGTCTAGCTTATTTTTTCGGATCTGTTCTTTGAGATATCTGTGCATTCAAATGGTTTCATCTCACTCTGTTACGCTAACATGTCGTTTTCGTCTGTAGAGACCCAATGATGATTGGTGGCAGTGGCAGCACTGCAAACTTCAAAAATCTATTTTTGTACTTTTGCTTGTCAAAGTGTCAAAGTCAAATCAAATTAGTTTTGCGGGCTGGACCGGTCGGTAGATCCGGCCTTGAGTGGTTCTTTATTTTATTTTATTACTTTATGAGTTTTTTGTTTATGTTACTTAATAGTTTTATCTCAACATGGGTTTCGACGAAGGAAGAATCGTCCTGGACAGTGACAATGGATCATATTTTGCAGGTCAAACCGTAAATGCAAAATTAGTGTTTGATCAAAATAAGGTGAAAACTTTTCGAGGTATGGAAACAATAGGAAAATAGGAATGAGCTGCAAAGAAGTAGTTATGAACCTGTTTTTGGCATATATTTTTTAGTGATTTTGGTTGAGTCCGTATTTCGTTGAAATATAAAATTTTTGCTAAAGTTAATAAATAAACTTTGTCATAATAAATTATTACCTACCCATATCCATAATGCTAATGTCGCTCTAATAGGTTTTTTTACTATTTAGTATTTAGTCCTATTTTTTGTCATTTGTCCGTCAATATGAGATAAGCTTCTGGCCGGGACTATGGGTATAACTGGTACAGTCACGTCTGAAAATATGAATACATTTAATGTGACAAAAATATGTAGCCACAACTGCGAAGGCGTAAAGTTTTGGATACATGTTTTTGTCGCATTAAACGTATCCATATTTTCAGATGTGACTGTCCATTTTATAGTGAGTTTTGCCCCCTTTTCACTCCCTTAAGATATGTTCTTTGTGATAAAAACGATAATTTGTTCTTCTTTGACATACAAACTCGCTCTCGCTCAAATCTGGAGCAGAGCCCGACTGGGGAAGTACCTCCACCTTACAGAAAACCACAGCCAAATAGCACTAGACCCTACTCATAGTGTTGTAGTGTTGTGTTCCTGCTGGTGAGTAAGGTTGCCAAAGAGCTCAAAGAGGACCCAGTGTGTTGAAAATGAGGGACCTTCTTGTTCCTTTAGCCATCAACACAGTGAATCCTCCTTTTTGTAAAGGGTCGGCAATGCGCATGTGACTCCTTTGGAGTTGCAGGCGTCCATAGGTTACGGTAGCTGCTTACCATCAGGCGGGCCATATGCTTGTATGCCACCGTCGTGGTATATAAAAAAAAACTATATGCAAACCTAAATTCATCTAAATCGATCCAGTAGTTAAAAAGTTAAGAGGCAACATATACTTACCCATTTATAATGTTAGTGGGAATAGTTAGGATTGTAGGTTACAGGAGTATATTTATCTTTTTTCTCAGGTATATATGCAAAGATCAAAGGGTTTTGCAAAGTCCACTGGACCACCTCACACTCTAGACGAGTATCTGACGGCCGAGGTGGGCATCGCACCGAGCACTATACTGTGACACATGACTCTCATGAGGTCTATGTTGAAAGGAAAATTTACCTTGTTGGCGGAGAAAGTGGTAAGAAATTTTAAATTAATTTAATCCTATCTTCTTAACCCTTTATCATTATAACTTTCAACTCTATTGATAGCGAGTCAGAGTTCAAAATTCAATTCTTTTGTTTATGATGTGGTAAAGTGGCACTAGTGGTCCGCGGATAACTGGTGGTCCCTGTAAGCACGTAGAAACCCTGGAGTGGTCCCATTTGATGGCACCTAGAAAACAAATCAAATTATTTTATTTTATTTTTTGATTAGTTTATTTTAATTTACCTTACTTCTAAACAATAGGTGGTCCCCACACCAAAGAAAAAAAATATTGAGTGGACCTTATGTAACTAGTACAGCAGTAATCGGCACTCGCCATACGACAACGCGGGATTTCGCGTAAAAAAGAAATACGGACATGACTTATTTATATTTTAATTAATACTATTTATTATACACCATACACCCATGCCATACACATATCTTTTCGGGCACGATCGTGTGACTATAATATTGAAATTACTAAATTACTAAACATTGTAAATAACAACTTTTATGTATGAGAGGTATGGGCACTGCAAATGGCATCTCGCTTAGTGTGGTAGGGCACGTTCAGTGAATGTCATTTCGCTCAAATCTGGAGCAGAGCCCGACTGGGGAAGTACCTCCACCTTACAGAAAACCACAGCCAAATAGCACTAGACCCTACTCATAGTGTTGTGTTCCTGCTGGTGAGTA
Source organism: Pammene aurita (assembly GCA_947086415.1). Taxonomy (NCBI): domain Eukaryota; kingdom Metazoa; phylum Arthropoda; class Insecta; order Lepidoptera; family Tortricidae; genus Pammene; species Pammene aurita. Next base: position 18,325,218 of record OX352305.1, on the reverse strand, counting down.
AGGTTGCCAAAGAGCTCAAAGAGGACCCAGTGTGTTGACGATGAGGGACCCTCTTGTTCCTTTAGCCGTCAACACAGTGAATCCTCCTTTTTGTAAAGGGTCGGCAACGCGCATGTGACTCCTGTGGAGTTACAGGCGTCCATAGGTTACGGTAGCTGCTTACCATCAGGCAGGCCGTATGCTTGTTTGCCACCGTCGTAGTATTAAAAAAAAAACTTATTTAATCTTATAATTATTTACTTAAAAAACAATTTAGTATTGCATCAGAATCCCGAAAGGAAGGATTACAAAAAAAATACAATACTCTGTTATTCCCTTGGTTTCCCTTTTCTAAGAAAAAGATAAGTGGAACACTTAAACAATCAATGTCTTTGATAAACTATTGCTTGCTTGAATTGCTTTGGTCACACAGCAATTCAAGCAATGTCAATTATTGGATAATCACCCTTGTGTACATGTCTTATAAGGTAAAAAATCAAATGTTGGAGCTGCTGAGGGAAGAAGTGCATGTTACGACTAATTCTTTTCTTATCTATAAGTACCTACCAGCAAACAACACCATGTGCTCTGTACATTTATAAATTCAAAATGAAATTAAATAAAACTCTTGGATCTGACGGGTTATAAAAATTTAGAAAAATTGTTTATGTTTATGTCTGTCAATGAATTAATTTACTGATGAAGCTTATGTATCTGCTCACTAAATAATTCTGAAGCTGCTTTGAGAATTATGAGAACTGCCCGTAACGTAAACTAATAATAAGCTCTGCTTCATTTGGGGCTAGAAAAATTTTGCTCAATTGAGCCTGGGGTCCGCTTGGCAACCTACTACTGGCGTATGAACTAATTTTTATGAAAGCGTCTGCCATCTCTCAGTTTAACCCAGAGGGGAAACTAGACCTTATTGGGATTAGGTCCGGTTTCCTCACGATGTGTTCCTTCACTAAAAAGTATATATAAGTAAGTATCTTATCTTATCTTATCTTATCTTATTTGGCTCGGGGGCCCATATGGATACACTTCGACCCAAAGGGATCTTTTGTGTAATTGCCCCCAAGTACACTTACACAAGAGCTTTTTCAACCATCTCCATGTGTTGGGTGATGGAGCTCAAGGGTAGTGCTTTGAGGTCCTCTGGATCTGGATAGCCAATTCCAAGCGTGACATTCACACATTAAGTGTTTCATTGTTTCTTCCTCTTCGCCACACATTCTACAATCAGTATTGTCTGACAGTTCCAATTTAGCCAGTACTCCTTTCACGGCGTAATGTCCTGTAAAAACTCCTGTTATGATTTGGAGCCTTTTTCTACTAAGTTTCCAAAGCTTTTTGCTCCAGCTTGAGTCAACTCTATGCATTGCTATCTATGCTTTGAATGCCTTAGACCTATCAAACTACCCCACTCTTGTTGGTGTTTATGTTTGGTGTGGTCCTTTATGGCCGTTGTTATGGTTCCCTTTGAGAGCCCCACAAATGGTTCTGGACCTAAGAAGTTATTCATAGAGCCCCTTCTAGCAAGCTCATCAGCATTTTCGTTGCCGATAAAGCCCTCGTGCCCTGGGATCCACATCAGTTGCACTTTGTTTTGCCTTCCAAGCCTGTTGAGGACTTGGATACCATTGAATATCAGTCTGGACTCCACTTTGGGCGCTATAAGTGCTCTAAGCGCTGCCTGACTGTCGCTTAGTATATAGATATTCTTTCCCCGGGTCTGTCTATCTATATTCTCTTGTGCACAGGCAATAATGGCATACGTCTCCGCTTGGAATACTGTTGCATAATTGCCCATGCTTATACTACTACTGTAGTCATTTGCATAAATGCCAGCTCCCGTACTCGATCCTATTTTGGAACCGTCTGTGTACCATATGCTGTCTTCACCATCAGAGATTGGTGGTTCCAGACCCTCGGCCCAATCGGCCCTTGTGGGAATTTTTACTTTAAAATTCTTTTGGAAAACAAACTTGGGTTGCATCTTGTCACAGCCCATGCTTGTTAGCCTATCCATGAAATTGTCAGATTCCATTTTTGTGCGTTTGGTATTCGGCTTGCTGTCGTCCCAGAGGCCTACAACAGCCAATCTGTGTAACGATTTGCGCGCTTCAGACTATAGCACTAAGTGTAACGGCGGTAGATCAAGTAATACATCTAGCGCCGCCGTTGGCGTCGTTTTGAATGCGCCGGTATAAGTAAGTATAATATCAAATGATATTTCTTACATAAGTTCCGAAAAAACTCAGTGGTACGAGCCAGGGTTTGAACCAGAGACATTCAGATTGTAAGTTTAATGTCTACCGCCAGGCTACCATCGCTTCCCAAAGATTGTCTCCAAAAATTATTTTAATTGCAACCACGTGTGATCTTACCGCACTAACCGTCAACTTAGCGATATTAACTGCAAGTGCAAGTACAAATTTCATGACTTGTCCATTCTCTTCTATGTGTATCAATAAATCTAATACTACCATTACCATATTACCATCAGGGGAACACCGAATCCAGCCAGGCAAGCACGAGTACCCATTCAACTTCCCGCTACCCGCAAACTGCCCCGCGGCCTTTGAGGGCGAGTACGGCCACATCCGATATGAGATCAAGGTGGTGGTGGACCGGGCCTTCAAGACGGATCAGGAGAAGAAGATCCGATTGAGGGTGATAGCGCCTTTGGATCTTAATGCGGATCCCTACTGCAGTGTGAGTAGATTTTAAACACATACTTTTTACAAGCTTTTATTTAACTGGCAGCGCTGCCTGCTGGTTGGTTATTTATTGTTGTTTAGGATCTTGCAAGCCAAATTTGAAGCAGTTGCTAACATCCGATTGAGCTGAAATTTAGCATACTTGCGTAACTTGCATGACGTTACAATATTTTGGTACAGTCGCCATCAGATATATCGGAGCGGCCAAGGTGGTCACAAATATCTGAACAACGCCTCTATTGTCAAGGCGATAAAGTGCATGTTCAGATATTTACTGGCCTGGCCGCTCCGATATACTTGATGGTGACTGTACCATCGAGCTGGTCTGCACTGAATCATACACAGATCATACTAGTCTCATAGTAAGTATTAGGTAAGTATTAAAACCAGAGATCGGATGGATTGGCGTCATTGTATTGACATAAATAACTTAGGTACTTTTATTTACAATTCTAAAAACATACAATGTCATCCATCCATCCGATCTCTGATTATACAGATATTAGTTTATTAAGTACTAGCTTTTGCCCTCCGCTTCGCTCGCGTTAAATTCGGGGTAACAAACCATACAAACTTCCACCCCCCATTTTAGGGAAGTGGGGGGTTAGAAAGAGACAACAAGTAGCCTATGTCACTCTCCATCCCTTCAACTATCTCCACTTAAAAAATCACGTCAATTCGTCGCCCCGTTTTGCCGTGAAAGACGGACAAACAAACAAACAAACACACACATACACTTTCCCATTTATAATATTAGTATGGAAGTATGCAAAAAGGAAATCATTTTTAGCTATCAGAAAATAAGTTAAAGAAACGCGAAGTACCTATTGTACAATAACATCGTCTATCCATGTCACATTGCAATATATGCTAAAAGTAAAGCGCTTGCAAAATGCTTTAATATTTTTTGATATTCATGAATTCTGCCCCTATGAATACTGCAAATGTGTCACGAATGTCGTATGCATTATCCATATTGTATATCATTTGGTACTTGACTGTAAGTTTTCCTTAGTACAGTAGTAGGGTAGTAGTAGTAGGGGGATCAATGTTACTCTGCGTCCGTAGGAAACACTTTAGACAACCCTACACGTGATCCCTGGGTAAAAGAGTAACAAACTTGGCAGCTGCCTGTCCCATCTGGACCTCGCAGCACTTACTGGATTTCCATTATCATCTGCTTTCCCACTACTACTACCTTAGGGAATGCTCCCGGTTCTGATTTTGTATGGCAGAACCGGGAATTCTCGGTTCCGGTACTGGATTTGTATAGAAAACGAAGTACCGGGGGCAAACGAACCTTTCTATATCCAGTGACATGTAGCCATACGAGAAATAAATTAGTACACTCGACGTCAAAGATATGTATACACTTTTTCACCTTAAGCCTCTGTAATAAGGTGCGAAAGTGTATACATGTCTTTGACGTCGACTGAACATATAATGTGACTCCTAGATTCGTAACAACTGTTTATAACTAAGCCGCCTCTCAACTTTTTCGTACCAAAAGTACGTCTTTTGAACTTTTTTAACCCTTAATGAATGGTTTCTGTGATAAAAACTATCCTATGTCATTCTCCAGGGCACGAACCATCTTCATACCTTTTTTCATCTGAATCACTTCAACTGTTTTAGCATGAAGAGATAACGAACAAACAAACAGACTTTGCATTGTATTATTGTATTATTAGTAGGGATAGTGAGCCTTCTCTTCTACATACGGTCCATCTACAGGCTGTAAAAATAGTGGTGATACGTTTAAGGGCATAATTGGTATCGTGTTGAGACAAGAAAAAGTGGGAGCATAAATTTTGGTGCGCAAAAAAAAATGTTTGAGACGACGTCATCCCAGCCGGCCGACCCTCCAATGGAGGGCCTCCATACAATATTCTTGTTTGGGGTGAACTGAAAACCAGCGCTGTAGTTGCTAGTCTACGCCACAGCAAACGCTGAGTACATCCCTTTTGTCACACTGTCTGTTTCTTTTAATTTTGTATAGATTAAGAAAATATCTTTTTTTTTTTGTTGCTTCTTGTATGGTACAGTCAGCATCGTATATACCGTGGCTGTTAAGATACCCAAATATATTGTCACATCCAGAGTAGTAATTAATAATAACTCAAACAAAGTAATCTAATTCTTCAGACCATTTACCGTTTACAAATATACAGGAGCACTCACAAATCCTAATACTTGACAACAGTCAAGCCGGCAATAATACCGGTACAACCACACCGCCACTGGTTGCGTAGCAGCCAAAGTATTCATAAATATGTATACAACATGAAATCAAACTTTATTCCGGATGCAATAAGGCTTATAACGGTTACGTAGCTTAAACTTCTTAGAACTTTAAATTTTGATCGTTCATTTTGTCACTTACATTTGATACGTTGTACTGACATCAATATGTTTTTGAGCTCTATGTCATTAAAAATAAAGTTAATTTTTCTAGCGTGTCCCGTAATTTTGGATACTTTGAATGCTACGATACCGATGGTGTTGTGGGTGTTCCAGTGCTAAAAGCGGATTGGAAGTAACCAAGTATTAGGCGTTGTGCGTGCTCCGGTATATTTGTACTCGTCGGATGGCCCGAAAAATTTGATCACTCTGGACGAACCGGTATTAATGGTTATTGTAGATGTTGCGGTAAATTTGGAAGTATTCCCTGTCACTATCTATTTGATGCTGACTGTATGTTTTAAGTGACAATTTTCTCGCGTATTTTTTTTTCTTAGATTTTGATAATTCGAATACAATAGGTACCAATTATGCCCTTAAACGAATCACCAGGATTTTTGTTACACCCTGTATAGTATTGTGGTTAATAATAACTAAGATAAAGTGTAAAATTCCAGCCCCTATTGCATTTATACTCTTTATTATCGATGCACATGGCTGGTTGTCTGGTTTTTATAGGTTTAATATAGCAATTAAAGCCATACACTGTTCGTTATCGAATCAAAGATTAGCATCCACCTACGCGGTCGAATGAGACGCGAAATCAGCAATACAAACACGGTATTAATTGCGTTGATTTAAAATATCAAGTAAATATTTAGTTTAAACCATTGGTGGTGGATGGTTTAGAAAGTTCCATTTTTTATTAGGGTTCCGTAGCCAAAATGGCAAAAACGGAACCCTTATAGTTGCTTCATGTCCGTCTGTCCGTCCGTCCGTCCTTATGTCACAGCCATTTTACTCGGAACGGAAGCTATAAGACGTATCCTAATAAAATTTAGACATGAGATGTATTTTGTGTGCCGCTATTTAGTTATGTAGTTAAATTGCAGAAAAAAATATTTTAGGGGGGGCGCTTCATACATGTAGGTAACTATATAAAAATAATATACTTTTTACCATGTGATTAAGTGAATATTTTCAGAAAGAATCGCTTTGAAAGTCAGAAAAATTGTGTCCCCCCCCCGTAACTTTTGAACCGTATTTTTTTTTATATGAAAACATTTTAGAAGATGCGCCTTATTACATATTTTCTACGAAAATTGTTTTGAACGTTATGGGTGTAGCCATTTTTATGTTTACCCATTTTTGGGTTATCTCCAAAAAACTTCTTCCATAGGGATCCGATACGACCTTTTGGTATTAGTTTGGTTCTTATTCCATGGAAGGTACAGAACCCTCCATTCTCCGCGTTCCGACACGCACTCGTACTATATTCGTGTTGCGTCTCTTTCTTATTGTATAGAATAAGAAAGAGACGCAACACGAATATTTGTCCGCATAGGCGAAGTGTGGTGCCCCCCATAAGAGAAAAAGACTTCATATAAGTATTTCACTGAATTATTTTATATTATGACAATTTGTTAGGTACATTTGTTCTCAAAATGGCTGACGATTCCAACTAATTACCTAAATGAAGGTAAAAGGTAGATGCATAATTTAATTTACACAATCCCTTTGCTAGATTTACCAGGAATATAGAGATATATATATATATCTACATTACATATTATTAGTGCAATTTGATAATCTTAAAGACAGTTATTTAAGTTTAGACATAGCCATAAGAGAAAAAGACTTCAAATAAATATTTCACTGAATTATTTTATATTATGACAATTTGTTAGGTACATTTGTTCTCAAAATGGCTGACGATTCCAACTAATTACCTAAATGAAGGTAAAAGGTAGATGCATAATTTAATTTACACAATCCCTTTGCCAGATTTACCAGGAATATAGATATATATATATATATATATATATATATATCTACATTACATATTATTAGTGCAATTTGATAATCTTAAAGACAGTTATTTAAGTTAAGACATAGATTTAGAATTAACATCACATGTAATGAAATATAATATTCACTCTAACGCATCAAAGGAAAACGTGCTGCACCTTTACAATAAGTTATAAATTATAGTAAAACAAAACAACAGGAAAATAAAAATAAGTCATCGGTTTCACCCCTGAGATCTTCCTCTTGATAATTTTTAAGAAAAAAAAACCGACTTCAATGGGGGTAGCCGGTGAAGGATTATTGTAGATGGTGCACTTAGATTTCATACAATGAAATAACTTGCTTAAAAAACGCAGCGGAGAGGACAAATCGCCAAACGTGAACTATGCGTCGTTGAAGAGTTCCGTTCTGATTATCATCAGCAGTTCCACTTCATCAAATGTCACTCTTTTGAATGAAAATGCTTGATTTGTTGATAAAAATACAAAAGTCACTTTATGTATGCCTTTAAGATTTGAGGAATTCCCTCGATTCCTCGTGGAACTCATCATCAGAACTTGAGCTTGACGAAAATTGGTCCTGACAATCTAACTTGCTTAACAAACATAGCGAAGAGGAAGAATCGCCAAACATGAACTATGCGTCGTTGAAGAGTTCCGTTCTGTTCATCATCAGCAGTTCCACTTCATCAAATGTCACTCTTTTGAATGAAAATGCTTGATTTGTTGATAAAAATACAAAAATCACTATGTGTAAGCCCTTAAGATTTGAGGAGTTCCCTCGATTCTTCATGGATCCCATCATCAGAACTTGAACTTGACGAACATTTGTTCTGACAATTAAACTTGCTAAACAAACACAGCGAAGAGGACGAATCGCCAAACGTGAACTATGCGTCGTTGAAGAGTTCCGTTCTGATCATCATCAGCAGTTCTACTTCATCAAATGTCACTGTTTTGAATGAAAATGATGGTTTTGTTGATAAAAATACAAAAATCACTATATGTATGCCTTTAAGATTTGAGGAGTTCCCTCGATTCCTCATGGATCCCATCATCAGAACTGCGTTTTGAAAAAAACGGGACCAATCTGTATATATATACTTACAATCAAAAAAAGAATTTTCAAAATCGGTTCAGACATGACGAAGTTATGGAGTAACAAACATAAAAAAAAAAAAAAAAAAAAAAAAAAAAACATACACGCCGAATTGAGAACCTCCTCTTTTCAAATCTTGAAGTCGGTTAAAAAGTGACGACGAAGCAGGTATTTTGTATTTATGTCAGCAATAAAAAACGTTTATTTATTTGATGAAGATGGTACTTGCTTGGCCGTTTTACATCGTAGTTGATGATTTATTATCCTCGCTGATCCCTAAAAGAGTGACAACGACTCTTTCCTTCTTTGAAACGAAAAATAGTACAAGGGAAATATTATTTTGGCCAAATAATAGAATTGGAATATCAAAGATAGAGAAGAATTTTTATGAATCTAGTTCACAATTTATAATCCCTTTAATCCATTGTATGTATGTTGCAACACGATTTTACAACACTTGTAGGAAAAGGACTTTAAATAAAAAAGTTTTTTTTTTCAATAATTCTTTTTTTGTGACAAGTTTACTTTTACTTACTTTTCTTTATACAATCCCTAACTGCTCACCAATACTAATGCAACGAGCACAAACACGACGGGATAATGTTGAGTAGTTGACGAGTTCCAATGGCCACCTTCCGGCTCCATCATCAGATCAGCTCCATGTCATTATAATATTGCATTGTCATGCGATATATACGAGTATGCGTGCAAAATTCAGCTCAACCGGGAACTGGGTCAAATTTCACTTGCAAGATTTGATTACAGACAACGGGATAGGTGAAACTAAAAAAACCGGCCAAGTGCGAGTCGGACTCGCGCACCGAAGGTTCCGTACAAACCTGTAGGTAACTAAAAATTTACGGTTTTCGCAATTTTTCCTTTATCTGTGCTATAAGACGTTGCTTCGTACCACATTTCAAGATTCTGAGTTCACGGGAAGTACCCTGTAGGTTTTGATTCCCTTGCGAGTTTCAAAAATTTGCGGCATAAACGGCTGTATCTTTTGATTGCGTTGGCTTAGAAGTTTGATTTTTTCACAGGTGCAAGGGACATTAGACCTGAGTATTTGATATAAATTTCAGCTTGATACCTCCACGCGTTCCTGAGAAAAAGGGTCTTGACAGACGGACGGACGGACAATAAAGTGATCCTATAAGGGTTCGGTTTTTTCCTTTCGAAGTACGGAACCCTAAAAAAGCTTGTAATAAATAATCATTAAAATTAATGTCGGCATTATCGTCATTTTGAATAACCTGATAATTAATTCCACAGGAACCAATCGAGATCGACATGAGCGATACCTTCTGCTGCTGCTGCATGAGCCGCGGAAGTTGTGAAACCCTAGTGAAACTACCCAAAGGGGGCTATTGCCCGGGTCAGACCGTGCCTATTGAAGTGAGCTGCGAAAACCACGGCAACGTGGATATTGAGACCATCACCTTTGCTATAGAACAGGTAACTATACTTATTTCTATTTATCGTATGGCTACACGTCACTGGATGTAGATAGGCATTTCTTCCCTGGGGTAGTAGTAGTGGGAAAGCAGATGATAAAGAAAATCCAGTGAGTGCTGCGAGGTCCAGGTGGGACAGTGCGGCTGCCAAGTTTGTTACTCTTTTAGTACCACCCAGGGATCAAGTGTAGGGTTGTCTAAGGTGTTTCATATGGACGCAGAGTAACATTGATCTCCTATACTGATACTACTTATATATTATATGAAACCCTAGTAAAACTACAAAAAAGTTGCCCGGGCCAGACAGTGCTAGTTCAACACGTATAAAATCCTAGTGAAACTACCCAAATGTGGCTATTGTCCAGGTCAGACCGTGCCTATTAAGATCAGCTGCGAAAACCACGGCAACGTGGATATTGAGACCATCTCCTTTGCTATAGAATAGGTAACTATACTACTTATATCTTATATGAAACGCTAGTATAACTACCAAAAAGCTATTGCCTGGGCTAGACATCGCGTATAAACCCTAGTGAAACTACGCAAAGGTGGCTACTGCCCGGGTCAGATCGTGCCTATTGAAGTGAGCTGCGAATACCGCGGCAATGTCAATATTGAGACCATCACCTTTGCAATTGAACATATTGAAATATTTTTTGCGAATGAATTTTATTTACGGCTGGCGCGTAAAGCGGTTAACACACTGCTGCGGTTTCCGCATACGGCGCCGGTGCGCGATTGAGATAGCACTCTGCATGTGTATAGGGCTGTCATGCTTGCACACCGTCGCCGCATCCGGTTGCGGTGCCAGTCAATGATATTTACTATGGATGGGTTATACTCTAACAAAATGATCAGAAAAAATACTTCCATAGTTATTTCATAACCTAGCAACGATTCTGTTATGTTTATCTATTTTGACAATCATTACATCTTTGTCACTATCATTGTTAGAAAATTACAGTTTGTCTCTTTCTCACGCGGGTGACGGGAGCTCATTCGCACGTCCGCATCTCACGCTGGCCGGTGCGCGACTAGCGACAGTTGTTGGAATTCACTCATATTAAGTGCTTCACTTTTGGAGCGTGCATAACCCATCTGTCATTATTATATATCATAGGTGCCAGTGTGATAATCGCCTCATGCGCACCACAGTTGATTCTTTTAGCCCGTTTATTTAAGCAACATCACAACTGTAGCCTGCTCCAATAGTTAAACTTATAGACAACTATATAGTTATATGTTATACGTAACATATCTAAAGAATACCCGACCTTGTAACATCCGGCCGACCCGACATTGTAATGTTAGTGTTACCGAGTTAGATGTGTTACATAGTCATGATGATTTTATTTGTTTAGTTACACCTACATTCCATTAAAAATGCATAATAATCAGTTGACTTTATCAAAGCTATTAACATTTAACTTTTTTTTTTTTACCAAAATGAATCCCTTTATTGCACAAAACTAACACTAAAAACTTAACTACTTAAATATAAAGCTAAAACAAAAATTAAAACTACTAAAAATAAATATAATTTTCTTATAAAAAAAACCCCCCATTTATAAAAAGGAAACCCCGTCCAACAGGTCCGTCAGCCTGCGGCATGGACCCCATTATGCTGGCTGCGTTTCCTCTCTGTACCTTATGTTACATTAAGTATTGTCATTTTGGCGCCAGGGAACACGTTCCTTATTTGATAGTTTCTGAGTTACACCGGATGTCCGGTAATTAGTGGATTAACCTTCTAACTACCGACGACCTTGAGTGGTCCAGGAAAAGGACGAATTGGTTAGTCAAAGTTACCTGGTTTTTGAGATAATCGTACTTTTCTTTTTTCTTAAATAATTGGCAATGGTGAATAAAAAATTAATATGAAGAAAGTGCGAGTCCTTTATCTGAAGTGGGGGGGGGGGGGGGGGGGGTACAACTTTATTGTTCAGAGAATAAGAGTGTTCAGCCCCCTCTCCCCCCCCCCCCCCCCCCCACACACACAAAGTAGGAGCTTTGCACAGACACCTTATATTGATGCAGATAAATCAATCAACTTTGTGACGCATTGTATGAAAAGGTTTCTTCTTAGTTATCTTATCAACAAAGCGCATTCCTGAGGGTTACAATGTTTAACGTGAAATTAATTCGGATAACCTTTTACCCCTTTGGAATGTTTCTGTAGCAACACAATGAAAGTGTATAGATAAATGTGCAGCTTGAATACGGCGAACAACAAACCAAATTCAGACAAGTTACATAATATTTTTTAAGAAAAAAAAACCGACTTCAATGGGGGATACCGGTGAAGGATTATTGTAGATGGTGCACTCTTAGACTCCATACAATGAAATTACTTGCTTAACAGACAGAGCGAAGAGGACAAATCGTCAAACGTGAAGTACACGTTGTTGAAGAGTTCCACTCTGATCATCATCAGCAGTTCCACTTCATCAAATGTAACGTATGTGTTTAATGTATGTTGTGTTTTGAATGATTTGTTGATGAAAATACAAAAATCACTTTATGTATGCCTTTAAGATTTGAGGAGTTCCCTTGATTTCTCATGGAATCCATCATCAGAACTGCGTTTTGACAAAACCGGGACCAATCTGTATATAAATAAATAAATAAAGCCTTTATTTCCTTAACTATAGATAATGTTTTTTTTTCAATTCAGTTAAATTTCAAAGTAACTTAATAAGCTAAGGCCCCTTTCTGGATATAGGCCTCCTCCAATAGCCTCCAAGATTTTCGATCTCCTGCTTTACTTTTCCGTATATACACGGTGCTCGCGAGGAAACCGCATAATTTTAACAGCGTTATCCCGACCTTATTTAGAGACTAAAATGTCAAATAAACTTTTCTGAAATTCATCTTGTTTCGGAGTTATAACCAATTAAAAAAATATAATATTTTGATTATAACTCAGGACTGAACGCTTTCTTAACGGCAATTTTACCACTACGGAACTCATTATAGCATCCCTGTTGACAGACATCAAAGTGACAGGAAACACTTTGCTTTAACTTTGTTTTTTTTTTTTTATTACACATTATTACAGTAAAGTGTTGAATATTAAATAATAAAAGACAAAAATCTCCCAAAATTATTCATAGTCAAGAGCGAAAGATTGTAAATAGTGTATGTAATAAACAGCTGTAAATAATACGCTTGGGAAATGGAACTATTTCGCTGTGAAACATTTTCAAACTAACATCAGAGCTGACAGGTAAACAAATCAAGATGTCACTATACCATAGAGAAATAATACGCTCTATGGCTATACTGAACTGTTGCCATATAAATTAGAATAATAGCGCCCTCTTGACAATAATCATATATTTCTGGTCAGGCTTTATACATTGTATACATTGTGTAAGTGTGTAGAGCGCTGGTGGCCTGGCGGTAAGATGTAAGACTTTCGATCCCAAGGTCTCGGGTTCGAACTCCGGCTCGTAACTTATGTACGAAATATCATTTGATATTTACCAGTCGCTTTTCGGTGAAGGAAAACATCGTGAGGAAACCGGATCTAATCCCAACAAGGCCTGGTTTCCCCTCTGGGTTGGAAGGTCAGATGGCAGTCGCTTTCGTAAAAACTAGTGCCTACGCCAATTCCTGGGATTATGTTGCCGAGCGGACCCCAGGCTCATTAGAGCAAAAAAGCTGGGACAAACGCTAGGAGGAAGAAGATATATACATTGTGTAAATTTATTTTAGAATGTTGCATGCTTTCAACCGACTTCAAGATTTCGGAGGAGGTTATCGATTCGTCGGGATCTTTGTTTTTGCTTGTTTTTTTTTTATGTATGTTAACCAATTATTCGAAAACGGCTGGATCGATTTGGAAAATTATTTTTGTTTGAAAGAGTATACTTCACAGTTGGTCCCATTGCAACCAGGTCAGAATCCGATGATGGGATCGTGGAGAAATCAAGGGAACATTTCAACTATTATAGGCACACCTATAGTGATTTGAGTATTTTTTACAGCAGCTCGAGCATTTGCTCTTAGAAAGGTGGATGCTAAGTGAAGTCGGTTCTTTTTTGTTTAAAATTATTGTATCTGAAATTTTAGGATTTAGTATACCTACTCGTATTTACAGAACTTGGCACCCATACCATATATATATATATAGATCTCGATTCTTTTGACGACGATTTAGCTCTTATTTCACATTTATGTTTTTGATGGGATATCCTTTAACAAGACCATGTCTTCAATTCGCAAAACTATTTTTTTTGGTATGTACATTTCGCCCTATACCCATTCTTACTTTTCAATCACGTACAGTCACTTTCAAAAATATCTGTGCTCAAATATAATGCTACATCGACGGACGCATCAGCAGATCATATGTGCGTCTCGTTCTCTAGTTATCAAGTAAGAATGAAACGCGGATACAATTTGATGATGCGTCCGCCGATGTGTAGTTGTAGAGCTAGCCAAGTCGTACCCCTAACGCCATGCTGATTGTGTCGTGTTGAGATATTTGTGATCGCATTGTTTGCTTCGATACATTTGATGGCCGCACTGCCAAAAGAAGATATTTAGAGAACGAATCTCATAACGAACACGACACAACAAGTACATAGCGGCTAAGATCAATGTTTAGTTAATAAGAACAGTTAGTTAAAGCAATGGCGCGTAGTTTACAGTGTCCGAGAGACAACCGGATGGCTCGCGGTAATTAAGTTCCCTACGTGTTGTGGAACCAACCTGTGCAACCCGAAAAGACCCACGTTGGACTTTGTTTTTCACCCCCCCCCCTCATTTTTTGGATTTACTGTACTTACGAACTATTACGAAATACCAACGCGTGTATTGTTTAGATATGTATTCCAGTCGCCTTACATGTGCGAGAGTTCGACCCAACCAGTGTAAGGTAAGACGCATCACATACCAATATTATTGGAATATCTGTGGCTCACGTTCATGGTCATTTCCCAGCTATAATCAATTCTGTATTTATTCCATTGAGTTAGGATATACAGTGTGGAAAGATAAGTCGGGCCTTGGAGGGAAACTACCTTAAAACGTTGAGATAGCTCAATTCGCTGAAAGGAAACATTCTTTTATTTTTCCTAAAAACTAAAACTGCATGCGCAGTTATTTTCTTAATTTTCACTTTTTTCCATACTAATTGTACGAAAAATATTTTTATTATTATTTATTGGTTCTCTTGTGCCCTATTCTTGGTTGGTATTAAGAAGTTTTTATCCTTGTTGGAAATAGGATCGATTGGCATCAATTGTCATAAAAATTATTTATGGCAAAAATTACGAAATAAATAGTTTTTTGTAAACTGTACTCTTTTCCAAAAATTTGTAAATGCAGTTATGTCCCTTTAAAAAAATTAAAGAATGTTTCCTTTCAGTGAATTGAGCTATCTCAACGTTTTAAGTTAGTTTCCCTCCAGGGCCCGACTTATCTTTCCACACTGTATAGTAGAAGTACAGTCTCAAACAAGATGTACCGAAAATATGGCTCGTGAAAATTTGTAACCGGCCAGTGTTATACCGTAATAAGACTGTCAGAGAAACTGCTGTACGAGTCGTTCTTACAGCACTATTGTAGGGCCACTATTTTTAGCTGATTGTGTATCTCGTTCTTTATTACATATCGTTGATTTATTCATATAATTTTGGATTATAGTTATGAATTAACCCTTTATAAGGCAAAAGGGCATCAGAAATTAGGCGAAATTAAACCCTACTCAAACTCAAACATTTATTCAGTAAGTAGGCCACAAGGGCACTTTTACACGTCAAAGTAAAAGAGAGAGAAAAAAAAAATCTAACTACACCGGTTCTAACCCTACACCTCTGACCCGAGAAGAATTATGTCCGGCAAGAAACTCGGCGGGACTTATTTTTTCAAAACAACAGTACATTAAAACTAAACAATACATATAAGTGCGTTGTTCTATAAGAAAACATATCAAACCAAGGTTAGATTAACCAACAATAGGTTATAGTTTAAGAAAAATACCAAAGAAAAAAGATGAGTCCAAATCTGACTATTGAAAATGAATTACATACAAGTTTGATATACTTTCTTACCTGAACTGTGTCTTCTACATAAATTTCCAAATTATAATAATCCATCATCAACAGTTAGAAACAAATTTTGAATTTAAATAATAAAAAAAGTAAGTGATTCTAGTATACCTAGTCGGTTACTAAGTTCTGTTACTAGAGTTTTCACTAAATAAATAGGAATAGGTACTTAGCAACATTTTAATTATTCATGTACATAATTTAGAAGCTTATTTAATAGTCAATAAATTACAATATATTTAATTGAAAATTAATTACGCAGCTTTTCATAATTCTATATAACACTCGGAAAAAGGCGTGAAAAATATACGTCAAAATTACACTCCTTGTTCATGTTGATTTTAAATCCTATTTATTTTAATCACGTGTAAGACGCATCAGTCTTGCACAATTCGGTAGCTATATTCTTTAGGTTCAATTTGGTATATGTATAATTCACGTGGGACTATTTGATAAAATACTAGACTATACGTTGCAAGTCTGCTTGTTCCATATCTTTTGTGCAAAACTTAAAAATAGGCAATGTTTCAAATGGGAATATCTGTTAGATAAAATCGCAAGAAAATTAAATGGTGGTCACGCAATTACCTCTAATAAACAGGTTTCTTATAAACAAGCAATGGAACCTTCTAAACAAAGGTGCAATATTTATTTGATGCACTTAGTAACGTGTAATTTTCTTAAATTTACCGCGTGTTTGCGTCTTCAGACAATCTTGTGCTCTACAAGGATTTTAAATGAATTTCCCATCTGTATTGTATATTATTATACCATATTATGTTCATTAGAAATTAGGCTATTAAATAATTACTTTAAATTTTTATTTAAAATGTTATTTTATATTTTATCAGTCAGAAATCTGGTAACAGAACTTAGTAACCAACTAGGTAGAATAAACATACTATTTCTAAATTATCCTTAGAGATGTATAAGGTCTCCAAGTGTCTTGATCTATATCTTCTATATAATAAAAAAAATATGGATAATCAAGCACCGAATGTTGTGTCTAAAGCCAATTAAATTAAAATTAAATATGATTAATAAGAAGTTACGTAGTTGTGTGCTAGTTAGTTAGTTAGTTAGTTTTACTGGGCATTTTCCGCAAGTCGACATCCAGCGTGCCTATTTTGCGTGAAATGGGAATGGCGCTACTCTAACCATCCTAGCTCCTCCACGAACCCCAGCAAAGCCTTTATGTTGCTTACCGCGTCGTGTAAGGTGCTTGGAGGCCCTAGGTGCTTATTTCTGTATACTTCTACCTGTTTGCAGTCTAGCAGAATGTGTTTAGTTGTTTCCTCTGCCTCCATGCATGCACGGCACAGGGGGCTGTCTGTCCTACCTATATTGAAGAGGTGTTTGTTGAGTGTATTATGTCCTGTTATCAACCCTATTATTTTGCGTAGTAGGTGTCTCGGTGTCCTCAGGAGTGTTTTGGTGAGTTTATGGTTACGTCTCGACACAATTTCTTTGGTCTGTTTACAGGTGTCCTTTTGTTCCCAGTATTCTTGATGTTGTTGTTTGTAGTGGTGATCCAGTTGGTTTTGTATGTATGAAAAGGGCAGGGGCATTATTGGCTCGGGTCCGAAAGCCGGTGTACTCGAGCCCTTCCGGGCCAGTTCATCCGCTGCATCGTTTCCTCTGGAGCTGCTGTGCCCTTTTATCCATTGGAGTGTCACCTTGTTTCCCGCTTCGCATATTTCTGAGAGACTGTGGTGACATTCGTGTATGAGTGCAGAGGTGATTTTTTCCCTGTTCAGTGCTTGTAGTACTGATTTGCTGTCTGACAGTATTAATATATTTTCATGTTTAACCTTCCGTCTTTTTATGGCATGGCAGGCTTCTATTATTCCTACGCATTCCGATTGAAATACTGTGTTATATTTACCAAGTGGTTTCGAGATTTGCATGTTTAGGTCCTCCGAGAAGACACCACATCCTGTACCTTCGTCAGTTTTTGACCCATCTGTGAAGATTCTTAGGTCTGTTTGGTTGAGTCCTTCTTTTGAGTCTTCTGTTAGCGTTATGTTATAGTTCTTACAGAAGATAATTGTTTTTGGTATTTTGTCAAGAGTCGCTTCCATTAGGGGGAAATTCTTGATCAGGTTGCCGTAGATTTTTGTGTGTGGTGTGATGTGTTTGGACCATAAGTTTAGGTTTTTTAGTCGAATGGCCGTTGCCGCTGCTTCTTTTTGTATATAGATATGAAGCGGTAGCAGTCCTAAAGCTTGTCCCAGAAAAATATGTCGTTTATTAGTTAGTATGAAATAATGTAAGCAATAAAAAGTTACCAAATTTTTGACAACAGTTTATTAGAAATGTAGTAAACAAAACGTATTTTTGTTATGTTTTTGTTCTATTGTTTATTTATCCAGAAACTTCGTAATTTTCTTTTGATACCTGCCATCAGGTTTTGTACATCAGTGTCTGTGATTAGTTTTGAAGCTGCATTCCATTTTCGCTTGAAGTTTTCAACTGATGTGGCGTTAGTTTTATGTTTTAAGAGCTTCTGCTTCATACGAGCCCAATATTTTTCTATAGGTCGTAATTCAGGACAGTTAGGAGGATTTTGGTATTTTTCCACAAATTCGACATTATTGGCTTTGTACCATTTTATCACATTTTTAAAATAGTGGCACGTGGCCAGATCAGGCCAAACCAGAACTGGCTTCTTGTGTCGCTTAAAAAACGGCAATAATCGCTTTTCCATGCACTCTTTAAGGTATATATCGCCTTTCATAGTTCCTTCAGCAAAGTATGGAGTGCTGCGTTTGCCGCAAGAACAGATCGTTTGCCACACAAGAACCTTCTTCGCAAATCCGTTTTTATGACATTGTACTCGTCATTGATAGTTTTTCTATCGGTCCCCGAATAAAAATGATGTCCCGGCAGTGATTTAAAATCAAGCTTGCAATATGTTTCGTCGTCCATCACAATACAGTATTTTTTTGTCGTTAATTTTGAATACAGTTTTCTTGATCTCGTTTTAGCGTCAGTTTCTTGTTTCGAATTTCTATTAGGCACTTTAGTTTGTTTGAAAGTCTTTATAGAATTATTTTTCTTTACTCGTTGCACAGTGGATTTAGACGTTTTAAACTTTTTAGCTAAATCTCTTACAGATGATGTAGGTTTTTTCAGCAAAGCAGCTATGATACTCTTCTCAATATTTTTCTTAACAAACCCGGTCTTCCGACCACTTCCAGGACGCCGTCGAATACCGCCAGTCTCTCTGAGTTGTTTTAGGACCCTTTACACAGTTCTAACAGACGTGTTTAGCTCCATTGCCACTTTTTTCGTGAAAATGCCTTAATATTGGACATATTTGTACAATATTTTCTCATGAAGTTTTTCTTTTGGAGACGAGATCTTTGAAAATGTGACTGTGACAGATTTTTTTCTAATATTAAATAAAGAACCGAGATGCATTTAACATATAACCAGCCAGTTACAACCATTTTCATTGAAACCAGATATACCAACGCTGCGTAAACTAACGACATTTTTTACTGGGACCAGCTTTAGCATGATTTCCAGCGCTGCAGAGGGAGTTGTTCTCATGCAGCCGGTCGTCGCCACGCATGCTAGTCTTTGTGTTTTTTGTAATTGATCCTTCGCGGTGCTGAGCTGAGTGCGTGGCCACCATGCTACTGCGCCGTAACTGATCATTGGCATTATAATCATTTTGTAG
Source organism: Pammene aurita (assembly GCA_947086415.1). Classification (NCBI taxonomy): domain Eukaryota; kingdom Metazoa; phylum Arthropoda; class Insecta; order Lepidoptera; family Tortricidae; genus Pammene; species Pammene aurita. The sequence goes on along the minus strand of OX352305.1, from coordinate 18,306,017 downwards.
AGCCATAGTATAATGTTTGGGGCAAGACCCCATTTCTTGCCCACCATTCTTCGGCATTGCCAAAAGGCAATTGTCGCCTTGTTTAATTTGTTGTCTAAGTGTTTTTTCCAGGTCAGCTTTGCGTCCAGGATAATTCCTAGGTATTTTACTTCTTTTGAGAGTGTTAGTCTTGTTCCAAATAGTGTTGGCATTTCATAAGTACCCAGGTTTCGTTTGTGTGTGAAAAGGATTGTATCAGTCTTTTTGGGGTTTACTGATAAATCATTTTCTGCGCACCATCTTTCTACTATTTTCAGTGCTGCTTGTGTGAGTTCGCATATGGTGCTTGTTACTAGGCCGCTGATTAGTATAGCTAAATCATCAGCGTAACCTATTGTTAGAAAGCGATTTTCGTTTAGTTCTGTTAACAGATCGTTTACTACCAGGTTCCATAGTAGTGGCGAGAGTACTGCTCCCTGGGGGCATCCTCTCATGACTTGTGCTTGGTGGTTACGGTTCTCAGTTAATTTTATGATCCTTGTCCTCAGCATGTTCATGATCCACTCGATTATAAGTGGTTCGGCTTTATGCTTTTCTGGTGCTTTTTGAATGCTGTTGAAGTTTGTCTTGTCAAAGGCCCCCTCTATGTCAATAAAGGTGCCTAGACAGGAGTTCTTCCCTTCTAGTGCATTCTCTATGTTGCTTACTACAGCGTGTAGTGCTGAGTCTGTTGATTTACCTTGGCTATATGCATGCTGGTTTGGGTGTATTATTATGTTTTTGAGTGCCGTGTCCTTCAGTTCTCTGTCACAAAGTCTTTCCAGTATTTTTAACATAAAGGATGTGAGGCTGATTGGTCTGAAAGATTTTGGGTCGGAGTAATCGGTTTTCCCGGGTTTTGGTAGGAAAATAACCTTTACTTCTCTCCATTTTTGTGGTACGTATCTGTAGGCAATGCAGCTACATAGAAGGTTGGATAGCTGTTCGATTAGTTTATTGCCACCCCACTTCAGTAGAGCTGGATAAATCCTATCCGTTCCTGGCGATTTAAAATTGTTGAAACTGTTCATCGCCCAGGCGGTTTTGTTGTATTCCGTTATGCGTTCCGCCGTCCTCCAATCGTTTTCGGTTGGATGGTGGTTTTCTATTAGGTGTTCCCATTCTTGTTTGTCAACTACTTTACATCCTGGGAAATGGGTCTCGACCGGCAGGTTTTCAGTTTCAGCTGGTGGAGCTGTTGTCTGGCCGTCTCAGGGTGCCTAGTAGTTGTTTCGGTTGATCCGTCAGAATCTTCCTTGTTCTATTTGCTTGTGTATTGTTCGAGATATTATCGCAGAAGTTTCGCCATGAGGCAGATTTCCTGTATCTCATTCGCTTTTTATAATCGGCTTTTGTTGTTTTGTATTCATCCCAGTCTTCTTCGGATTTTGTGTTCATAGCTCTGTTTAGTAATTTCCTCATCTTTTTTCTTATTCGTTCCATTTCCGGTCCCCACCAGCTGTTCGTACACTTTCCTCGAGCTGGCGGTGTCGATAATGGACATGAGTTTTCATAGCTGTCGATTATGTTTTTTATGAGCGAGTTTATTTGTATTTCAAGTTCGCATGTGTTGTTAGCTCTGTGTGTGTGTGTGTGCTTTCGTTCAGTTTACCTACCAGAGATTCCTTGTACGCCAGTATGTTTGTGCGTCTTGGATTTCTCCTGGGTGTGGGTGCCTGGGTGTCAGCTGTTATGTCATACCGGATCCACTTGTGGTCGGAGCATGATAGTTCATCCGACACGTGCCAGTTGAGTATGTGCTGAGCCGCCATATCTGTGCTTAAGGTAATGTCAATTATAGTGTTACACCTACGAGTGACGAAAGTTGGTTTAGATCCTGTATTTAGTATATCAAGACAAGTTGTCATTAAGTATTCAACAATATCGTTACCTCTTTTGTTGTTGGTTTCCATTCCCCATAGGTTGTGATGGCCATTGCAATCTGCGGATATGACTAGCTCTAGTCTTTCTCATTCGCAGTGGCGTATTAGGTTGTTCATTTCTACTGGCGGTGGTTCGTCTTCTGCCGCCATGTAGACGGAAGCAAGAACTATCTCCGGCTGGTTTGAGTTTTGTTTTCTGAGGAGTTTTATGGCACACACGTCTCTGGAACAGAAATCAGTTAGTGGTTGTGCCATTATGTTACGAGATATGTATATGCAGGTTCTAGGTTTGCTGTTCGTATTATAGAATATATTACCTCCGGTGTTACAAAGGCCGTTTATTCGTGTGTTTCTGATCCACGGCTCCTGGATCAGTGCTATTGCAGTTGGGTTCCTCCAGCCATCTACCGAAGTTGAGCCGTTGCAGATTCGCTGTGCTGGAGGTTAACCTGGAGGACCTTACACGGGGAAGGAGCCATCGGGTGATGTCCCCTCCGCCCCCATGCCCTTCAGGTCTAGGAGACTAATCCCCTTCGGTAGTCCCTCCTCGTCGTCCGATTCCAGCAGGATGCCTTCCTCGACGTCTGAGCTAGGGTTTAGTTGGTCCGCGTGGTTGGTTTCCATGGCCGCGGGGGGGTCTGCGGTAGCACCTTCCTCTGTGGCCTTCGTGTTTTTCGCGTCCTCTTCCGGCGCGTTCGTGTTCTTTCCCGGTGGAGAATACCTGAAGTGCCCCCCACCGTGCTGGAAACGGATATAGACCGTTCCACATAAGTAGCTCAGTCGTCTACCCCTTTCCATCACAGCTGGGACTACGTCCTCAGGTATTCCCACCAGGAGTAGCGTGCAGTCCCTTTTCTTTAGAGGAATGGCTCGATGGAGCGTCCATTTCCTCAGTTGGGCCCATGGGTTTTGGTAATTAAAGACCCTGCCGATCTTGGTGAGGTTGTCCTCTAAAGTGGGGATGAGTATGCCGCAGCGCGTGTGTCTGACCATCTCGTCCTCTCTCTTGCCCACGAGATGATCTCCGTTTTCGAGGGTGGCGGATTCGATCTATTTCATCAGCCACTCTTTGGTGCTAGCTGTTTGACACCATAGCTTAAGGTATCCGTCAACCCACGTGGGTTTACCCGAGAACGTCGGGGCCTCAGCTACGGAGTCTACGCTTGTTTCAACGGCGGCCTGGAAAATGGCGTCGCCTATCTTTCTCTCCACCTCTGCTGCGTCTTTCTGCGACAGCCTGCCCGTGCGTTTGTTAGTTATCGCAACCGTCAGGTCTGTCGCTGCCGCCGCCGCGTAGGTAGAGGGTTGTATCTCGTTTCCCTGGGCGTCTTTTCTTGGTTTTTTACAGTCGCCTCGTGGAGATATCGTTTCGTCCAGGCGAGCTCTTTTGGAGGAGCAGCTTGATTCCGCCTGTGTCTGTGGTTTGGAAGTCGTCTCCTGCTTTTCGCTGGCTTCGACTCCCTTTGCGTCTTTTGAGGCTTGGCTCTCTGTCTCTCTTCGCTTTCGCAGCCTCTGTCTTTGCCTCTGTGATAGTTTTTTGCTCTGAGGCATGGTCTTGTCGGTATGGGCAGGCTTCCCTATCGGTTTGCACCTGATCTCCCAGCCGGGATCGATGACTTGCTTTGAGGGTTCAGCTTTTGCCGTCCCACTCTCAATAGTCTTGTTTTTAGAGCTAGACGGTTCCGTCGTCTCTGGTTTGGTCTCCTTGGCCAGGGTTCCAGTTGGTACCCCAGTTTCCGGATTCCTAGCCAGCTTCAACGGCTCCGTCTTTTCGGTTTTATTTCTGCGTCTAGCCGTCCTTAGGGCTTCAGCTCTTGCCGTCTCATCTAAGGGTGCTTCTGATTTTCTGTTATTTATATTTTTTAAGTTATCTTCCATACAGTTCCCACGAGTAGCTAGGGATTTATAGAGTCGATTTACGCAGAGCCCCGCGTGCGTAAACAAGGCAAAAATACAACGGGTGTCGCCCGGTACCCGAGGCCTATCGTTAGCGACTGAGCTCCCTCTCAGCCATGCATCCATCGGCACGATGAGTTACACCTTGGATTAGGGGAGTGGAAAGGAGGAGTGGATGAGTGGGCGGGATATGGGTCATTTAAATCTGTCGCCTCCTCCGGGCCTCCCGCTTGGACATTTCTCTGCTGAACCGAGTTCCTCAGAGATGCGCCCAAGACATGGAGGCGGAGGAGAGCGCCAGTCCAAAGACCCTTCAGGATATAAGGTAGGGAGTGAGTTGACGGGATTGTAGACAGGAAATGAATATTTGGAGCACGGGATGTTTATAGGAATTTTAGGGTTTAGGATAGGATCACCTGACGGGTGGGAGTGCCACATCGCAGAGCACATGGCACCTGGCGTGGCCCACGTCAGAGTGGGGCCTTCATACTTAGCTGCTAGCGGTCCGGGGTAGAATGAAATAGTGCGATGCCCGTTAATGACCACTAGCATTCCCAGGGAGTACGACCCACCCAGCATTGAAGTCCTGGGTGGGTTCCCCTTCGGTCTGCGACGGCAGATCCGAAGAGGACGGGGACGTGTATGACAGGCTTGAGGTGCAGGCCAGTAGTCCAGCGTCGCTTACCTGGGCGTACCTGCTCCCTCCAACTCCCCTAGTTGTGTGCTATCACATTGAGATAAAGTTCAAATAATGGTGGGAAATATATTCCCTCTGCCTTATAAATGCTTAAGATCGTGTTCATGAACTCATAGTTGTGTGTTGTCCCTGAAGTGAAGTCAAGAACTCCCACTTAGATATCCGCACCTAGTTATTTGGAGAACGCCGTTATAGACGGAGAGCTGGCCACGTCATATATGACACAATAATGAGAGCAACGAAACCCCTCTAGTTAGTTTGCTATACTATGCTTATTTCTAGATCTGGACATCTGGCAGCTATAAAGTGGCGGAGGTCAAAGAATGCAAATAACTCGAAGAAAACAAATCTTAGACCTCTAGGTTTGATTCAATATTATGCGAAATTATTTAATTAATTAGATTATATCATAGCTAGAAGTTTCTGTTGGAGGAAAATAGTGCCAAATGATGTATAATGCAAATTAGAGTTAGTTGCCTACTGTTTTTATTTCTGCAATAATACACAATGTTTTTTGTTCTAATGTTAAAATATAGGCCCTGTCCTCTATAAATGACACAACTTCGGCAGTTTTTACCTATCTTGGTATTACTTTTTTCCAACTGAAAAACTTTGTTGGTCTGTCACTCTGACCTCCACCCATAAAAAGCTGCCAGATGCCCGGATCTAGCAATAACGATCGTAAACCAATCTAACTAGACAAGTTTCATTGCTCTCATTATTGTCATATCTGACGTGGCCAGCGCTTAGCCCATTACACTACATCTGATGGTTTGCTGGATTGGTTCGACGGAAGTATTCGCCAAAATAGGCTAAGCTTCGGTAATCGGTAGCCGAGCCGGTTGAGCAGCGGTGCAAATCTCTCTGTTAACTTTTTCTTTTCGTTTTTCCTTTTTTTTAAATTTGACTGATGAATTTGATAATTTATCTGATCTTTATAGGTTTACATTCACGTTGTATTGCTTCACAATAAAAGTCAACTCTGCTCTTAGCGTGTGACTGATATGAATACGTATGCGCGTCTGGAAGTCGAATTATATTCATTCTCGAGTGCGATTTTTTGTGACGATGACGTCATCCTCGTGACCGGGCTCACAATGGATAGCTTAAAACAAAGTGAGTAATTTGCCAATGTTACTGCAAAAATAGACGCGATAACATTAAATTTATTAGGATTTTATTTAATAAACATCAAAAAGGTATCTTTTTTTTTCTAGGTTTTGTATGTAGGTACAGTCGCCATCAAATATATCGGAGCGGCCAAGGTACTCAAAAATATATGAACATGCACTTTATCGCCTTGACAATAGAGGAGTTGTTCAGATATTTGTGACCACCTTGGCCGCTCTGATATATCTGATGGCGACTGTACAAACATGTTTGTAATATTCGGGGTTTAAATGTTTTGACGACCTTGAATCTTATCGATATAATTTGGGAACTCGGCGCGTTCTCAAAGGCGACTTCGGCAACTGAGGCTTATTACGTGACAGCCTGTTACCATTTTTTTTAATACCACAACGGTTGCAAACAAGCATACGGCCCGCCCATCGGCAAGCAGCTACCACAGGCTATGGATACCTGGAAATCTAGAGGTGTCCCATACACCTTTAAAACAGTTTAAAAACCAAAGCTAAACTATACTTAGTCGGTTCATAAGTTCTGTCATAGGGTTTGGACTGGTAAAATAAGAACTGCGAGGTTGCTTACTATTTCAATATATGGTTAAAAAGCATATTTAACAGTGATTAATTTACGATATTATTTCAATTCCCTGTAACGTTCAAAAAAGCGCAACAAAAAACCACGTCAAAAACACGCGCCCTGTTCGGGTTGATTTCTACCCTAATTATTTTTATTCAATTTTAAGAGGCTTCAGTCTTAGATAATGCATTAGCTTGATCTTTTACCTTCATTTTAATACATAATTAACTTGGGTCTGACTGACAAGAAGTATACACAATTTTGGAAGACTACCTTGATGTATGACATCAAAATCACCGTGTTTTGCTCAAAACTGAAAAATACGTTGAGGTTCAGGAGAAGAATAGCTGAAGCACAGAATTGTAAGTCAACTAAATATAGGTTTTTAAATATGCCTTAATCTTCTACTTTCATAAAAATAACAATTTGTAACTCTGGACAACTATAACAATGATCTTAACCAACTTTTGTAAAGTACAATTTTCATAAATCACCGGCGTGTTTGGGTCTGACAACAATCTTCAAGTTTACAAGGATCTATAAAATACGCGATCTTGATTATAAGTTAATCATATTATATTTTAATCTGTATGAAATAAGCTTTCTAATCTGGTCTAGATTTTTTTAATAAAAGCTTAGTATTATATTTTATCTTATAGCCCACCCAATGAAGGAAAACTTAGAGGAAATAATTCGTGTATAGCCAAGTTTTGGTGTAGTTGTAGGCAAAGGTATCTTACACAACATACTAAAAGTACCGCTGGATGGGGGCGCCGCTAGCGGGGTGGGAGGGGTGTAAAGGTCCCTTATTTTGGGTTTTCGTAAATAACTCGGTAACGGTGGCTCATACTAAAAAATGTTCTATTGCTTAATTCATAGACATATAATTTTCTATAAAAAAGATTCTTTGCACTTTTTTGTTGGGATCAATGTTTAATGAGATATCGCGGAAATACGATAAACACTTTTTTAAACTTTCGGAGCTAATATTTACGAAAGTATTAGTTTCATCCAAAAATTGTTTTAGAATACCCGTATTTTTTTTTAAAAACCTATCGCTATCCAACGATATCCCACACATCAGAGTTGGAGTAAAAAAATATTTACCCCCCACTCCATGTGTACGGGAGGTACCCGAAAAAATAATATTTTTTCATATTTTGTTTAAAAACTTTGTCTGCGTAATTAAAACACATACTCATACGAAATTTGACTTGTCTAGTACTAGCCATCACTGAGCAGGGTGAGCAGGGTGCCTACCCTTATAGTTTCGGCATGTCCGTCTGTCCCCGTCTGTCCGTCCACAGATTTGCTCAGTGATGGTTAGTACTAGACGTCTAGACGGACGGATGGGGTCAGACGGACATGGCGAAACTCTAAGGGTAGGAAGTGAGGTAGCAGGGTGAGCAGCCTGCTCAGTGATGGTTAGTTAGTACTAGAAAATAAAAAAATCGTATGAGTATGTGTTTTATTCACGCCGGCAAAGTTTTAAATCAAAATCTAAAAAAATATTATTTTTTCGAGTACCTCCCATACACATGAAGTGGGGGTAATTTTTTTTTTACTTCAACCCTAATGTGTGGAGTATCGTTGGATAGGTCTTTTAAAAAAAATAAGGGAATTCTAAAACAATTTTTGGATGAAAATAAAATACTTTCGTAAATATTAGCTCCGAAAGTTTAAAAAAGTGTTTATCGTATTTCCGCGATATCTCATTAAACGTTGATTCCAGCAAAAAAAGTGCAAAGAATCTTTTTTATAGAAAATTATATGTGTATGAATTAAGCAATAGAACATTTTTTTGTATGAGCCACCGTTACCGAGTTATTTACGAAAACCCAAAATAAGGGACCTTTACACCCCTCCCTCCCCGCTAGCGGCGCCCCCATCCACCGGTACTTTTAGTATGTTGTGTAAGATACCTTTATCTACAACTACACCAAAATTCAGCTATACACGAATTATTTCCCCTATCAGGCAGTTAAGCGTCTTCGTTTGGTGAGCTATTATCACTCAAAACCCTTGTGACAGAACTTAGGGACCGACTAGGTAGGTCTATTTTTTGTCTTTAAATTATGATCATAAACTATGTATGACTGTTTGTTTATAACAAAAACAAAAAAAAGCTTTCTTCATAGCAATTTTCGTAAAAACGTTCAGTTTTGTTCCATGATAGAATTGATAGATAAGAGACTGACTTTTTCTTTTACGAGTGTGTCATCGGATCGGTTTAGGATACCCGCAGTGTTATTGATTTAGGGTTAGGGTATTCTAAATCGATGATTACTTGATTAGTGTGGATGTGCCTTTAATTATTGTGGCACTGAAACGGCAAATAACCGTTTCTCAGTCTGTTTGTGTGTGGCCTGAATCAGAATGTTCAGTCAAGATTAGATTAGATCAGATACGGTTTTATTGACAAAAATATATCCCCACGCCCATTTATGTATTTTACACGTTATATACCCTGATTATTGAAATAATCAAACATCTTCAGAACACGGTGTTCCACGCAACCCACCACCCTGGCACGAAGAGCAGTGAAGACACAATTGCCAAGCTAAAGAAAGGCCCCATACCCGGCAACACATCTCGCACCTGGATCGTGGAGATGGAAATGCCTACAATGGACCTGTACAACGTCGCCGCGTGCCAATACATCGACATCGACTACACGTTTGTGGTAAGATTGGTTATCATTTTACCATGGCGGTAACCCTATTTGCCATAATGGTAACCCTATTTGCCCTAGTGCTATTATTGCTACCTTTATTTCCTGGCCCTAACCTTACAGCTTTCACCTAGATATTTTTGTTTTCATCCTATACTAAGTAAGAGTAGCTAAGACACAGTTGCTAAACTAAAGAACCCGCTGCCCCATACCACACACATACACAGTGGATCATCATTTTGATGGTAGGTTTATATGGGGAATGGAAATGAGTTTTTTTTATCACATGTGTTTATATTTTATATTTAGGAATAATTTCTTAGTGCATATACTTAAAAAACCTCAAGAGCTTTCTCTCAAGCAAAGTGACACAGTTAAGTATGAGACGAGCATTTAAGTGAATACCCTGTCTTACCCTACAGTATTTACAGTTTGAGATCACATATTATGCCGTACTTAAGTATAGTGGCTGACTATTATTAATCCATTAGCTTTTTGTATAATTACCATTAATTCAGTTTACAAGCCCGAACCTCTGTGTAAATGAGGCAGAGCCAACGTTTGGACCCCAACGTAGAAAACCAACAATACAAACATAAAATAGATACAATTTACGATATTTTACTGGAATCTTTTTTTAACGTTTTTAATTTGTATTTTTCTGCAGGTCAAAGTATCCCCGGACGGCTGCCACGAAGACAGCAAGGAACGGCGCCGTATCGTCATCGGCAACATCCCACTCCGAGGCTACCAGGACAACGTCCCCAATCCACTTGCCGACCAAATGCCGAAGCAGATAGAGAACTATCAAAACGCCGCGCCACACTTTGGGCCCGTTGTTAACCAACCCATGCCGAACGTATCTGTGCATGTACATAGTCCTTATCCTGCCCCGAATCCTTATCCTGCCCCAAATCCTTATCCTGGTGCTAACTCTCCTTACCCTGGCGCTCCTTACCCGGGTAACCCATACCCTGGTGCGAACCCACCCTATCCCAACGCAAGTCCGTACCCTGCGTCTCTGTATCCGAATTCTTCGTACCCTGGAGGTGCGCAGCCGGTATCGCCGTACCCGCCTCCGTACTCCGCTGTGCCTTCATTGCCGCCTGGGGGTAACGTGCCATACCCTACAGGAGTGAGTTTCTTTAATAATATTTAACAAAAGTATTTTTAAACTCATATAGATGTCATATACAAAGGAAAAAGTAACATAGGCCTCCGGTCTGCCGCGAATGCAGAAGACGCTTGTTCGATCCCCGCACTTCTAGGCCCTACTCCCGGTATATTTTCATATTGTTTTGAACTTGTGTTAAAATTTTATAGAGGGATAAACAATATTTTCACCTTTAGAGAAGATTTTTTCCCAAAAGTATTCAATTTATCAAAAAAAAAATCTTTAGAAACATTCAAGTTATTTTTGAAGACCTTTTTACGAGGGCTGCCTTTTAACTTGTGTCGTTTGAAATAAGTATAGACAATCTAATATATTATTACCCTTTATTGTTTTTCAAAGAATTCGCCGCGATATTTAATACACTTTTGCATGCGTTCAAACCAGTTTTTAAAACATTTATTCCACTCCGAAGTGGGGGTAGTCAAAATGGCCGATTTGTATGCGTCAACAGCTTCTTCGGGTGAGCTGAAACGTTGACCACGAAGACTTTGCTTAATTTTGGGGAACGTAAAAAAATCGTTAGGGCTTAAGTCAGGACTGTAAGGTGGGTGATCTAAAATTTCCACGTTTTGGGTGTTCAAAAACATCTTTGTCTGGCGGGCGGTGTGCGAACTTGCATTGTCATGGTGCAGTATCATACGACGTTCCGAGTTGTTTTTTCGAAATTCGGTGATGACTTGTGGCAAACAAACCGTGGTATACCAGTCGGCGGTAACCGTCTTGCGATCTTCTAGTACAATAGTGGCGACGTGACCACCCTTTGCCACAAACGAAGCAACCATTTTTTTTTAAGTGCTCCGAGAGCGTATGACTTTGGTCGGTTTTGGCTCGTCCTGGAAGACCCAGACAGTTGACTGCTGTTTGGAATCTGGATCGTAAGCATATATCCAAGACTCGTCACCACTAACCATATCATAAACATGTTTTGACTCTCCTCGGCTGAATCGCTTCAGAGTTTTGCGACACCAACTAACACGGGCTGTTTTTTGGTCGTCGCTAAGCAAATGTGGTATCCAACGAGAGATCAACTTTTTTACAACAAGTTCTTCGTGCAGGATTTTTTGGATAGTGGTCCCTGAAATGCCCACGGATGCCTCTATTTCACGGTATGTCACATGACGATCTTCGAGTATTAGCTGCCGCACGGCTTCGATATTTTCTTGCGTCATGGCGGTTTTTGGACGACCTTCACGAAGCTTGTCACTGAGGCTAGAGTGCCCACGTTGAAATTCTAAATACCAGCGTTCTACAGTCCTAAGACACGGTGCTGCATCACCAAACACAGATGTGATCTCCTCAAAGCACTGAAGTCGCGATAATCCCCTTTTAAAGTTGTAGAAAATTATCGCACGCAAATTTTCCTTAGACATTTCCATTTTTACAACCGACTTGTCACCTTTGAATAGACGCTGTAATAAAACTATTCGACCAATTTGAAAACATTCTTTTGTTTTCGAATTCTAAATTCAAAAGGATGAAAATGCCATATGTTTTTTTTTAAATAATCGCGGGAGGTTGGCAAACGACACAACTTAAAAGGCAGCCCTCGTAATGATGTGTCCCTCATTGATAGCTTCTGATTATTTTTTGGTGAGAATTAGTTACATGTATGGAGTGCCCCTCTTAAAAATATATTTCTTACTATTTTGACTAGGTACTTAATTCAGTATATAGTGGCTTACAAAATCCCTTCGGCCGCGTACGCAACTAGAGCTTCGTAACCAGTTGCGATCGAAAACTATTTCTGCCTTGTACGAAACCAGTTGCGATCAAAAACTAATTTCTACTTATTCGTAACCAGTTACAATACACATATATTTCAAATTTCTATACCCCTGTGAGCACTCTAAATAGTTTATATCCACCAATTTGGGTGTAAACGGGTAAATACGGGTATATTGAGTAAATACTGAGTATTTACCCGTGAGTTTTTACTCACTACCCATCTCTAGTCTGTCCGGAAAGAGAAGTGTCGTAGAATGTATGCGCTCCCATATAAACCACGACACTTCTCTTTCCGGACAAACTCTATACCACAAGAGAAGATAAGTCAAGTGACCATCCGTAAGAAAAAGGCTACAATGGTGATGCAGTGTTTGTATTGTACATCATTCATTTTTTGAAGGTAGCGAATAATAGGGTTTACAATAGGGTAACCATTTAAACAATCATATGAAATGTTATAATAATTTAACGCTTTTATTCACCTATTTTTAATCACTACGCGCAACATGAAATGAAATGTATTGATATGTGGACGAGTTTAGTGAAAGGTCCCACTTTGTCGGTATACATAGTCTCTATGTGTAGTTTTTGGAAGTACTAATAACGCCATTTCGACTAAGTGGGACATTTTTTCCGACACCGACGCATTTAAATATTCTCATAAAAATTGACCAATTGTCGTTGTTATCGCCTTGGACACAAGTAGAGACGACATTAGACTTTTAAAGTTAGCGTTTAAATAGACAAAAGCAAACTGACTACGACTGATTTTTCAGCCTACCAGCCCATTTGTCAACGCGAGCGCCCCAGGCCTGATTCCAGCAACGCCGGACTCGGCTGAGAAAAGTAAGTTAATGTTTTGTTTAGTTATTCTAAACTATGACCGTTATATGAAAGTTATACTAAACGAATGAGGTGTCTGTATTGTACAAACCCGTTAGGGTTTCACGGCGCTTATCATTTAAATGTATATGAAACTTTAATATATATAATTTAAAAAAAAACATGGAAAGTAACATCTTACATGATTTTTTTGTAGATAAGTCCATATAAGATCTACATTTTGAGGATATTGGAAGTAACCCGTTTTAACAGTAGTTCTTTAACCTTTTAACCGCCATCTTCTGATATATGAGACAAAATGACAACTAGCTCACCAAACGAAGACGCTTAACTGCCTGATAGGGGAAGTAATTCGTGTCTAGCTGAATTTTGGTGTAGTTGTAGGCAAAGGTATCTTACACAACATACTAAAAGTACCGGTGGATGGGGGCGCCGCTAGCGGGGAGGGGGGGTGTAAAGGTCCCTTATTTTGGTTTTTCGTAAATAACTCGGTAACGGTGGCTCATATGAAAAAATGTTATATAGCTTAATTCATCCACATCTAATTTTCTATAAAAAAGATTCTTTGCAATTTTTTCTAGGATCAATGTTTAATGAGATATCGAGGAAATACGATAAACACTTTTTTAAACTTTCGGAGCTAATATTTACGAAAGTATTAGTTTTATCCAAAAATTGTTTTAGAATACCCTTATTGTGTTAAAAAGACCTATCCAACGATATCCCACACATTAGGGTTGGAGTAAAAAAAATATTTACCCCCCCACTCCATGTGTACGGGAGGTACCGGAAAAAAAGATATTTTTTCACATTTTGTTTTAAAACTTTGCCGGCGTGAATAAAGTACATACTCATACGATTTTTTTATTTTCTAGTAATTAAAACACAGTATGTGTTTTAATTACGCAGACAAAGTTTTAAAACAAAATGTGAAAATATTATTCTTTCGGGTACCTCCCGTACACAAGGAGTGGGGGGGTAAATATTTTTTTTACTCCAACCCTAATGTGTGGGGTATCGTTGGATAGGTCTTTTTAAAACAATAAGGGTATTCTGAAAAAATTTTTGGATAAAACTAATACTTTCGTAAATATTAGCTCCGAAAGTTTAAAAAAGTGTTTATCGTATTTCCTCGATATCTCATTAAACATTGATCCCAGCAAAAAAAGCAAAGAATCTTTTTTATAGAAAATTATATGTGAATGAATTAAGCAAAAAAACACTTTTTCGTATGAGCCACCGTTACCGAGTTATTTACGAAAAACCAAAATTAGGGACCTTTGCACCCCCCCCTTCCCGCTAGCGGCACCCCCATCCACCGGTACTTTTAGTATGTTGTGTAAGATACCTTTGCCTACAACTACACCAAAATTTGGCTATACACGAATTATTTCCTCTAAGTTTTCTTTCATTGGGTGGGCTAAACACTGACAACGTAACTGAGTCCTTCATAAATTATGACTATTTATGACAGAAGTTCAAAATTGAAAGTAAAATTTTTGACGTAAGGCGGTTAAAAGGTTAATTAAGATATTGGATACTGAGATACCGGCTGAGTGAAACTGTGATGGTGCCTGTATCCTATTAAATCTCGAGTTCAAATCCTGCTTAAAGCGATTTTTCCTTTATTTGAAAACGAACGATTGATGCAACTTTGTTACATATTTATTAATGATGTGTAAAATTACAATATACTTATTTTTCAGAAAACCCGATTGATGAAGGCACCAACAATCCTCCTTTCAATCCTAACTTTAAACCCTAAAAGTAGGAGAGGAATTGCAAACAATACTTATGTTAAGGCGGCCATTAAAAAGGCTGTATCTATTTTAAGGGCCTAGTCCTCATGACGCTTAAAGCTTATAGTGACTAGAGAGATGGGATGTTGAAATTTAATTTTCCGTCGAATTTTTTTTTTATTAATTGATAAAAAAAACTGAATACTTTCCTATAATACTTAATTGATATCAGTGAAAAAATAATCCAACCACCGAGACTCAAACTCACATTGAGATTTGATACTCTTGTCATGGGTCAAGTAACCGAAATGACGAACTTTTCTATGGATTTGATTACTTCATATATTTTGCAAGTTTGCATGTAATCCAAAATGTATGTTGAACTTTTATTGAATAATTAATGCACGTTCAAATTTAAAAACAACACAAGTCGTCTGGGTTTCGAGCATCGTACATTACATTTAAATAAGAGAACCGGCAGTTTCTACTTTTGGTGCTTAACCTACCTCATTAATATAATATTACGGTCACGTCTAAAAATATGGATACATGTAATGTAACAAAAACATGTATTCAAGACTTTAAGCCTTAGTAATAGAGTCGTGGCTACATATTTTTGTCACATTAAATGTATCCATATTTACTACATTATTATTTAGGGGAAACTTATAAATGCCTTCTTAATGTGTACGTGTTTTCTTAAAAAACATATATAAAGATATATTATTATAAAACTTGCTGTAAGGCGAAAGCTTGATTAGCTTTTTGGAAGGATATTTAAGGATATTTTAAGGATAATTAAAAATATATACAAATGCTAGTCTTATAAAAGTAAGCCTAGATATGGTTCAGTTTTCGAATGGTTAACTTTACATCTTAACAACTTAGTGACATTAGTGTTTGTTTTTTGATATTTGATCGTTTGCAAAATCAAGAATGTCGAGGCACTTATTCGTCTTCCATCATCTCAAAATAAATATGCATATAATTATAGAAATAAATGTAAGTAAAAGAAAAAGAAAGTGACCATATTTAGTATAAGAGCCCACGACACTAAACCTAGTTCGACCTCCTAGATAATACATTATATATATATATATATATGATGTTTTTGGTTTGCAACACCGCCATATTTCGTATATATATATATATATATATATATATATATTAGTTAGGGGAACACGAAATATGGCGGTGTTGCAAACCAAAAACATCTACAATCTTTTGATGATGCTGCCACTGATAAGGCCAAGCACTTGGGCCTGCAGCACTGCATTATCGTATAGCCCTAGCCCTCCCCTGCTTCGAGGAACAAAGGAAACTTGGGAGACTTATCATACTAGATACCGGATTTTTTATTTATTAAAAAAAAATATTTTTACTTACGCCGCCTGGTTTTTACATTGCAGCATCGCCATTTCGGGTTCCCCCATTAAAGACGTAATCAATTATATATATATAATTATATCACCTGGGAGTCTTTTCGAACTATGTTTAGTGTCGTGGGCTCTTGTTCTAATTTACTTTCCTCTAACTAGCAAACGTGCCTTTACGGAACTTTACCTCAGTAGCTGTAAACTTGTACAACTCGGATTATAATACTTTTTGAGATATTTTAAGCCATATAGATATTTTATGTAAGTTTTCATATATGAGTAGCATGCTAGTACGCGCAATGTTCAATGAGATATATGTAACTATTATGTAGGTATTACAATGTTACTGCAGCAGAACTAGCTAAACATTTCAGGTGGTTAAAATGATCTTGGCACGACTTTAATGTTAAGGCAAGGAGAGTGTGTAAAGCAGGGCCCGGAAAACCTCTTCATTTGATTAAAATTTTCGATAGGGTAACCCTATAAAATTGGAACCTAATGACATGGTTACCCTATCGTTATGGAAACTGTTTTTATTAAGGTTAACCGTATTCTATGTGGTTTCTGTTTCGAAATGACAATATTTACCACTTAACATTTTGTAAGGGTAACTTTTTTCGTCTCTTTTTCACGAAAATGATTTTGCAATAGAAATTTATAAAGAGCTTGATCGCATTTTTAAAACAATTGATAAAATAAACACCATTCATTTGGTAAGACTACTGTTCGGGTAAGTCAACAATGTGCTTGCCAAATAGATAGAGTTTGTAAAAATAACCCAATCCAGTACCCCTTTATTGGTAACCGTTCCTGTCCCTGGTGTAAAGGCCATTTTGAACCACCCGCTTAGTTATGCTGTTGACTTTTAACATCCTACGCTTACGGTGCTTATTTCTAGATATAAGAATACCTCAGATTATTGTTACTTTTCTACTTACGTATTTTTATATGATAGCCTTGATTTTAAAATGTTAACATTTTCTAGAATTAATATTGTATGATCTTTGAATGGTGATTTTATTTTATAATGATGTTAAAGGAGTTACGCATTTAATTTTTATAAGACATTTTACGTACTATTTTGAGATCAGTGAGATTTCGTAAGGCCATCTGCACACGGCGTCGTAGCGTAAGCGTATTGTAATACGCGCGTAGGGCGAACGATACGACCATATACATGTTGAAACGAATCCGAATCGTAAATACGCCGCTTCGTGTGCGGACTTCTATGGAACATGTATGTTATTTATTTATTCGTATGGCTAGATGCCACTGGATATAGATAGGCATTTCTTCCCTGGAGTAGTAGTAGCGGGAAAGCAGATGATAAAGAAAATCCAGTGAGTGCTGCGAGGTCCAGTGCAGCTGCCAAGTTTGTTACTCTTTTAGCACCACCCAGGGATCACGTGTAGGGTTGTCTCAGGTGTTTCCTACGGACGTAGAGTAACATTGACGCTTACTCTACGACGCCATGTGAAAAGGGCCTAAAAGAATATATTAAATAAAAAATATGTTCCAAATGCTGTTTTATTTACATATTATAACTATTATTTGTAACGGGGTATTTACCATGTAAGTATATTAGGGTTATTGAGCACCCGATATTTTGGCACAGTTGCATGCGTCATCATCACGCAGTAATAATCTCTAATGTACATGGTAAATACCCCGTTACAAAGTTATAATTTGAATGACCATGTGAGCTTGAAATCGTTTATTTAAATAACCTAAAAATAAAAAATTGTTCGTAATAAAAAAAAATCGTTTATTTTTGCAATAAGAAATCAAATAATGTATAATTGTATAAAAGCGTAAAAATAGTACATTATGCAACATAGCACCTTATAATGGCACATACCAAGTTATCAACATTATGGCTCACATAAATAGTATTACAATATCAGTATAGGCAGTTTAAAGGTACATCATTAAGTCTATTGTACAGTCACGTCTGAAAATATGTATACATTTATTGTGACAAAAATATGTAGCCACGACTCTATTACCAAGGCGTAAAGTCTTGGATACATGTTTTTGTCATATAATATGCATCCATATTTTCAGACGTGACCGTACAGTCGCCATCAAATATATCGGAGCGGCCAAGGTGGTCACAAATATCTGAACAACGTCTCTATTGTCAAGGGGATAAAGTGCAGATATTTTTGAGTACCCTGGCCGCTCCGATATATCTGATGGCGATTGTACAGTCACGAGTTTAATTATTGAGCCAATTACGGTTCAAGCTATTTTCGTTTGTTTAGTACTTACTCTATAAAATGTCCAATGTAAAGAGAACCGTAGATGGCTCAACAATTACAGTATGTGACCGTACATAGCCACTAGTTCAAACATACATGTTTTATAAAGGCCTCTTTTATTTTTAATTATTGTTTCTAAAACAATTAATTTAGATTTAATCTATCAACATTGTAAAAGTACTACAAAATGAACTAACTACAAATTTACAAATGCACATGAGGTAGTCCATACCACACATCATATAAATTATAGAAGTAATTTCAAAAAATAAAAATCAAGCATTTAATAACAATACGTATTCACGATCACGACGAATATATACTATGTTTTGTTTTATATAATAATCCTTTATAATTATTTTGGTAGCAATCGTATTTATAAATCGTTATGGCGAAAAAAGTAATAACTAAGCTTAAATAAATAAATATATACGTATTCGAGACGAATAATAAATCTTAAATACCATCAAATAATAATCCTTCATTTTCTTATAATAGCCGTAAATTAAAAAAAAAAATATGTTAAATTATCTGGCCGAGTTGCAACTAAGCAAGCCTCTCGCGTAAAAACTTTATTACCAACGACCCGCCCCAGCTTCGCACGGGAACTTTTTGTAGTCCTTTTTAAGGTGTACAATACTGTAGGTAGTACAATAAAAATATTGATATCAAAAGATCTATCTCGTAGGGTTCTATCAGCCAGCGTTTGCAATGTAAGCGCAAAAAAATGTGTTTTTTTACGACATGACATTAGAAAGCTCTAAAATTATCAATGTTTCTCTTCCATATCATGCATGTAGTTATTACACATAAACCTTCCTCTTGAATCACTCTTATCTATTTTAAAAAACCGCATCAAAATCCGTTGCGTAATTTTAAAGATATGAGCATACATAGGGACATACAGCGGAAAGCGACTTTGTTTTATACTATGTAGTGACAGTGAAGCTACAAGAGCTTAATTACACCGATAGATTTTACGGTATACTCTTGGCTCGTCTCAATCGTTTTTTGACAAGTTCTTAAATTCGTCCCGTTCTGCTTTCGTCACCCATTCTTCCTTCGTCACTTTCGTGGGTCGACTATATCAACTTTGGTAATCTTTATTGTTTGCCTATTTCTTATCCCGGCTCCTTTCGGTATTCGTCAACATCTTCTTGGGGCATGTTCGATGTTAGTCTATGTTGTTATTAGACTTACACGTTATTTGTCCTGTCGTTTTTGGTAATATTTCTAAATTCGTATATCTCTTATTTCGCCTCTTTTGGAATTTATATCTTTCATTGTTGGACTCATTCTCTATTAAGCTCGTTCGATATTCGCCCCATTCGTTATTTGACTATTTAGGTTTTTGTTTTGTTTTAGGCAACTTCAACAGAAAAATTGCATAGCATAATAATAATTAAGTTGTTTCTGACATCGTGATAATAGATCGACCGCAACGCCGGGCCGTCGACATCACCATCCCCCATGATGAGAATCTCCTGAAAGCCGAGAAGGACAAGTCCAGTAAGTACCTATACTTGGCTCACGAGATAACCGCCATGTGTGATGTTGATTTGACGATCGTTGTCCCGATAGTTCAGCGAACGGTCTCATAGTGAAAAGTCTTGACCAACATCATGAGAGACTCTCGCTAGGTGGCTGGATCAAGGGTCAGATGCAGAAGTCTTGGACACGGCGCGGATAGTCCGACGGTTCCTCTCGTTAGCCCTAACCACCGGCAGCTAGGGCCTGCCCCGCTGCTGGCGGCACCCTAGGTCAGGTTTTTTATAATGTGTTTATATGTTTTTGCTTTGTAAGTAGTTTTGTAGTTTACTTTTATATTCATATTATAATATAATATACATATTTTTCAAACGGGTGCGAAATTCATATGTTAATATCAGGAATTTAAGACACGAAGTTATGTAACGACAAACAACAAATATGACCTAAGATGACAAAGACTACCAGGGAAAGTGACGAATGCAGAATGAGATGAATTAATAACTTGTCAAAAACCGAATAGGACCAACAATGAACGTGCCGAGGAAAAAATCACCAATAACGCGTGAGTCTAATAACAACATAGACTAACATCGAACATGCCCAAAGAAGATGTTGACGAATACCGAAATGAGCCGGGATAAGAAATAGACAAACAACAAAGATTACCAAAGTTGATATAGTCGACCCTCGAAAGTGACGAAGGAAGAATGGGTGACGAAAGCAGAACGGGACGAATTTAATAACTTGACAAAAAACGATTGAGACGAGCCAAGAGTATACCGATTTTACAGGTTATTGGCCAACATAAATGCATACATACTTATTTTATTATCATTGAATATTATTACAAAAGAGTAATCAAAATCAGGAATAACTAGAACACTTAAGATTATAAATAACTACCTACGGTCGTATAGCTGGGTACCCTGCAAGTAAGGTAACCCTATTATTGGGTTATCCAAGCAGAATAAATAACCCTACTCGTTTGAAGTAAACAAATTAAGGATACTTAATGAACTTTCCGCGATCGAGTTTTTCACTAGATGGAAGCACCGTGGCGAGAGGTCTTAGCTGTCATAATCCACCAATCATGTTTAATCTTTTTTTTTTTGGTGGATTTTGACAGCTGCTTCAAAAAATCCTCTCGTCTCGGTGCTGCCATCTAGTGAAAATCTCGATCGCGGAAACCATCATCGCAATTTTTTTTGGTTTATCGAAAGCACCTGATTATATGTTACTCATTATTATAATAGTTTATAAAAAAACTTACAAAAATACTCACTTAAATGTACTTTGTGCTTATCTATAATCTAATTATTGCGTAAACAGAAACAGGGTTAAATTAAACTTGGGCGTTGCAATTGTGACTGGGTTTATATGTATTGTATGCTGGGGCCACACTAACGGGAAACGCCGTTGATTATCGTGTTTCATATCGCTCGTTCATGTGCAAACAATATAGTGCATCTCGTTAACGCGATAATCAACGGCGTTTCCCGTTAGTGTGGCTACAGCAATATAAATAGTACTTGTATCACGTCTCTTGATACCCTGGCGCTGACCCATAGTGGCATCCACGAACCCATCAACCCTTTTCCAGAAAAATCCCTTTGAAAGGCTTAGTCATTTGATAAACCAATTAACTGACTGAGGTCTTAACCGCTTAAAAACAGAAAATAAACGTTAGCAACATTGGACCTTATGCCAGAATTGCATAAACGTTGAAATGGAAACCCTTTCATCGTAAGGCCTTTTAATCGGTTTGTATAAACTAGTCAAAGGGATAAGCAAAGCCTTACAAAAAACAATTTGAAAATCCTTGATAGGTTTATCTCGTGGTGACGACCTTTCAACTTTAGTATACCAAGAGGTGAAACTTATTGTGGAGGTGCGCTTGGATTATAGGGCGTAGGGGCACCCGTAGCAGGAGGATACCCTGGACTGGCCACAAACCCAATCGCAGGGCCAGCTGGGGCAGGGGTAGGATAGGGTGGGTTACCCCCAGGGTAAGATGGATTTGGCCCAGGGTATGGAGGGTTAGTCCCAGGATAAGAGTTATCGCAAGGGTAAGGTGGATTAGCACCTGGGTAAGAATTACCCCCAGGGTAAGGCGTATTTGTTTGACCTGGATAAGGGTAACCCGATGGCGGAGCGTAACTACCAGGGTAAGAACTAACATGAATGTTAGAAATAACCTGTATAGTCTGCGAGGGGTATACGTAAGGTGGTATTTCTATGGGCGGTTGCCCCGGATTAGGTATAGGGCCTCTAGGTAAGTCACTTTGTAAGGGATGTACGTAAACTCCGTCTAACATCTCTCGTACTGGGATTTGTCCGAGACAAATTTCCATATCATCCTCAAGGTCGTCGTTGCAGCCGCTGAGTATTAATTTTACCTGAAAATAAAATACTAATTAGGTAAATAAACAGATACTAGTTTCTAGCAATGTTAACACTTTCGCAACCGGGCAAAATTTTGGACAATACCCCAGAAACCGACAGAACTCGCCAGGCGGGTTACGACATGCAACGCAATGCCGCACGCCGCGTGCCCGGCATCTGAGCAAACATTACGAGTGCCTACCAGGCGGGTTCTCGGTAGTCAAAGTGTTAAAATATTACTCCAGTGTTCCTTCAAGATCAAATACTTCTTAATTTTTTTTTTGTTACATTAAATAAAACTACAACTAAACCTATATTTGAAATTAAACTACGTACAGCACACTTAGCCTAAAATAACCCACCCTGGATCGTCTTCTTCATTATTGAAGAGTTTAAGATTTTAAAGACACTATACATTTGGTGGTAACTCAATAAACTTTTGACAACCGAATTACCGCATAATGTATGAGGAGCTGTACAGCGCCATCTATAAAAGCTATCAAACTTGGAATACGATTATTTCTTAGATTGAGCACCTCTATTAGGTACTACCATTCCCTTTGATGTGCACATATTGGCGTTTGTCTCCGTTGCCCTGAGTCAACCATCAATCAATGGGGGATCAATGTTACTCTGCGTCCGTAGGAAACACCTTAGACAACCCTACACGTGATCCCTGGGTGGTGCTAAAAGAGTAACAAACTTGGCAGCTGCACTGTCCCATCTGGACCTCGCAGCACTCACTGGATTTTCATTATCATCTGCTTTCCCATTACTACTACCCTAGGGAAGAAATACCTATCTATATCCAGTGACATGTAGCCATACGATAATAAAAAAAAAACCATATACAGGGTGTAACAATAGTGGTGATCCGTTTAAGGGCATTGGTATCGTATTGCGACTAAGGAAAAATAGGAGAAAAATTGCTGGCCGCGAAAAAAAAATTCTCCATATAAAACCAATTTTTTTTGGCATGAAAATATTTTTTATTCAAAAATGTCCGGCAAGGTTGACTTTTACGGTTAAAAACTAGGCGGCGAAGTGCCTAGTTTATGGTGAAATAAAAATTAAAAAGTTACGGAAATTGCAGGCAATTTCGCGACATAAATGTTGCATACAAATTCCATTTTTGTTGAGGTACAAACTTTTAAAAATGTTCAACAACATACAAAAATAAAGGCAATGGTCCTAAACAGCCAAAACACAACATCGGTATTTGTTATTTATAATGTTGGTATCGCGACTTTTTAGTTATCTCAAATAGTTTACGGTAAATTCAGAAGAAAAATACACTTCAAACTTTTTAATAAAAAGATATAAAGGCGGCAAAGCTGAGCGTGTACCGCGAACATAGAAAATTCAAGTTTCAAATAAATCTGTCTCTCTCACTCAAAATGAGAAACGATGGAGATGGAGATAATTATAGGATTCGAATCGAAATTCGATGCTCGCGGTAGTGGTCATTCTTTTAACCTAGAAGTTATCCTGCATATATTATTTATGTCAAAATTTTTTGTTGATCGATCAATGTAGGCTGTTTTGCATTATTTTTGAATAAAGCACTATATTGGACTCGGCGCGAAGGGCCATTGCTGGCTTCGTATTAAATTAAACGGACTCCTAAAGTCGTCCGTTTAAACGTAATACTCAGCCATCAATGTGCTACTTCACCTCCTCGACAATAATGTACTATTTTCTTTTGTTAATTAGAATACGATCAGGGGGGTGTCACTACGCATTTTAGGTACATTTGGCCGACGCGCCTCCCGGGCAGGCGTATGGCAGTGGGCTGCCGCTCGGCTCGCACGATAGAGTCGTGTCACGTGGCGCTCGTGCAAATTTGAAAATACACTATGGCTTCGAAACCTAAATCTCAATCTAATCCGTATAAAAGATATTGTTCTGTTTACGGATGTCTGAATAAACGGAAGAACAAGGAAGCAGATTTTTTTTTATTTATTCCGGACGATATTGAATGTTACTTAGTAATAGTTAAAATAAACATCCTTAATTTATTGAATATTGGTTGCCCAGTATTGTTATATTAGGAACTGACCGACATATTTTCAAAGGAATACGGCTGTGGCATACCTAGTTGGTTACTAAGTTCTGTTACCAGATTTCTGACTGATAAAATATAAAATAAAGTTTTAAATAAAAATTTCAAGTATTATTTTAATAGCCTAATTTCTAATGAACATAATATGGTATAATAATATACAAAACTGATGAGAAATTTATTGAAAATCCTTGTAAAGCACAAGATTGCCTGAAGACGCAAACACGCGGTAAATTTAAGAAAATTACACTTTACAAAAGTGCATCAAATAAATATTGCACCTTTGTTTCGAAGGTTCCATTGCTTGTTTGTAAGAAACCTGTTTATTAGAGGTAATTGCGTGACCACCATTTAAAGATTTTATCCCACAGATGTTACCATTTGAAACATTGCCTATTTTTAAGTTTTGTACAAAATACATAGATTTAGACTGCTATGGAACAAGCAGACTTGCAACGTATAGTCTAGTATTTTATCAGATAGACCCACGTGAACTATACATATACCAAATTGAAGCTAAAGAATATAGCTACCGAATTGTGCAAGACTGATGCGTCTTAAACGTGATTAAAAATAAATAGGGTTTAAAATCAACATGAACGAGGAGTGTAATTTTGACGTATATTTTTCACGCCTATTTCCGAGTGTTATAAAGAATTCTGAAAAACTGCGACACTAATTTTCAATTCAGTATATTGTAATCTATTGACTATTAAATAAGCTTTTAAATGATATACATGAATAATTAAAATGTTGCTACCTATTCCTATTTATTTAGTGAAAACTCTAGTAACAGAACTTAGTAACCGACTAGGTACCTACTTCCTTGTGAATCAGACATACTATCTCCGGATAAAAATTTCATGTTTACAGAATCAACGTTTGTAATTCCTACATATTTATTAAAAAGATTAAAAAGAATACATCAGTAGGTATTTTAGGTACAAAAACTTGCGAAGTGACAACCCTCACAGCTCGGTCATAAAACTGCGGCGCTCGAAGATTTACGGTACGTGCGCGGTTGTAAGTTTCAATTTTGCTTGCGGGCGGCGAGTATAGTTATAATTTTATGCCTAAATCTGACTTTTGTGAAGGAGTGAATTTTCTGTACGGTAGTACTATCAGTTATTCTGTGATACGATACCATTTACGCCCTTAAACGGATCACGCTATTTTTATTACACCTTATATCTACCAGCGTAAGATTGACCGCGTTACGCTAGTTTGGCATGGCTCACCTTAAAAAAATATCCCACTTTGATAGTATTACAATTCTGCGTAATGACCGCTATCAGGTCCGGTATCTGGAAGTTATGTTCGAAGTTTCTTCTCGACTTGGCTGGGACGGCACCGGTCTTGGAGTGTTGGAGCATGGTTTCCGGTTCCTCTTTCTTGGATGGTGGATCTGTGCTGAAGTACTTCACCCTCTGTGTAAGATGAAATTTGGTTTGAGTTTGTTCGCTTCGCTCGATCGATTATAGTATTAACCAATGACCAGGGTAAGGTGGAAGGATCATACCTGCGGCGCTCTCTCTTTATAGCACTTGCTAATGCGAGAGAAAGAGACGCAGATAACGAAATTTCTATTTTCAGGGTATGCGTCCAGGACTAGTATTCGATGTGTGCATGAGTGATGATGACACATGTTGAATGGGGAAGATGCAGCTATAATATTTACCATTATTTTGTAATCAAAACGTTGAAAAAACATAAAATAATAGCTATTAAAACGTTTTTACTTTAATTTATACTAATTTCAAACAATAATTACGATTTGAAGTAATGTGAAACGGAACGTATTTTAATCCACCAATCATCGTCTGGTGACGTCACTCCTGTTTTGATAACTATGGATGGTATAGTAAAAGATGACAATTTCATATGACGGAATTTAACGCCTTTTATTTTGGCGGACACTTTTGCAACATAGATTGTCATCCTTACCTTCTACCATCCATAGAACCAAGGATGACAAATATCACTACGATGGCGAGTGACACTGACATACATGGGTGACGTCACAGGGACTGTAGCTCCGTTTAGGCGCGAAAATTTAAATAGTCAGTTTGTAACAGCAATTTTTTACTATAAATTATAGTATTTTCATTTTTTTATACACTCGTGGTCTATTCTACGTGCAATTCTTTCAAATTAAAACAAAAATAAAAAATAGTGCATCTTTCCTAATATGCAATAAAGTTTCTCTAATAGAATGCAAAATGCTCAATATATCCAAACAAAGTGAATATTAAAAAAAATATTGAAATGGTTCAAAATTTAACGACTTTTTAAAGAATGAAATGTAAAAAAACAGTGATACCATTCGATTTTTACCTTTTTACTATTTTTTTTTTTTTTATACCACGACGGTGGCAAACAAGCATACGGCCCGCCTGATGGTAAGCAGCTACCGTAACCTATGGACGCCTGCAACTCCAAAGGCGTCACATGCGCGTCACTATAAAAATACCATATACATAAACGCAACATTTCACTGTCAAACACTGCAAATCTCGGACTTTAAGCCTCATTTCTGACTTTTGTGTTGCTTTAACGCAATCTGCCCCATATAGACATTTGATCCTCACAACAAAACGAATCTATTGACACCATGCATGAAAAAAAATCATCATGCCTATTGTGGCGCCATCTCTTGCGCAGAAGTACAATCCTTTTTTTTATGAATGGCTTGTACTCCTTGCTTATATGAAATGTCTTTGGATGAGTCACTTTATATTTTGAAATTTGATATTGACAAGAGCCCTATGCAGTTTCATTTCTTGTCCCATTGTGCACTGCGACCGTTTACATTACCCACACCACAGAATAAATAATTTTAAACAAAAAAGAACCGACTTCACTTAGCATCCACCTTTCCAAAAGCAAATGCTCGGGATGCTGTAAAAAATACTCAAATCACTATAGGTGTGCCTATAATAGTTGAAGAGTTCCCTCGATTTCTCCAGGATCCCATTATCAGATCCTGACTTGGTTACAATGGGACCAACTGTGAAGTATACTCTTTCAAACAAAAAAATAATTTTCCAAATCAGTCCAGCCGTCTTCGAATAATCGGTGAACATACATAAAAAAAAAAAAAAAAAAAAAATAGCAAAAACAAAGATCCCGACGAATTGATAACCTCCTCCTTCGAAATCTTGAAGTCGGTTGAAAATAGTATTTTATACAGAATGTCCACGCTCCGCCCCGCTCCGATCAGAATGACCTCACACCGCGGCGGCCGATTGGTAGGGAACTAGTAGGCTAATCCGTCAGGTTGGCAGCGCATCGATAAAAAGCAAATTGACTGTGTATTGTCAAACGTCATTTACGACAGCGGAAACAGCTCCCAAAGACGCACACACACATTGAACCGCATACAGATGTGCACAGAAAGGCGCTAAAATAAGTTTTGTAGTATGACGTGTCCGCCCTGTGCCCCCATCATAAACCTCGCACATATCGAATAACGCACTAGTGTCAGTGTCTTCTATCGCTTCACTAACACAGCATGTCTCAGTTTTCAACCGACTTCAAGATTTCGAAGGAGGAGGTTATCAATTCGTCGGAATCTTTGTTTTTGCTATTTTTTTTTTTTTTTTATGTATGTTCACCTATTATTCGAAGACGGCTGGACCGATTTGGAAAATTCTTTTTTTGTTTGAAAGCGTATTCTTCACAGTTGGTCCCATTGTAACCATGTTAGGATCTGATGATGGGATCCTGGAGAAATCGAGGGAACTCTTCAACTATTATAGGCACACCTATGGTGATTTGAGTATTTTTTACAGCAGATCGAGCATTTGGTGTTGAAAAGGTGTATGCTTAGTGAAGTCGGTTCTTTTTTGTTTAAAATTATATACATTTTGTTCTACGATAATAATTTATCACAAAATTAACTTTCCTTCAATAGATGGCACTTCAAAACCTGAAGTACCTATATAAGGTGTAACAAAAATGCTAGTGATCCGGGCATAATTGGTATCGTATTATAATTAACAAAAGTAAAAAAAATATATTTTCACGCGAAAAAAAAATTGGTTTTGTATGGAGGGCTGGTCGGCTGGGACGACGTGACCCATACAAAATTTTTTTTTTAATACAATTGCTCAAAAAGTTTAGTTTATGTAGCTGCTAATCGTGCGTAAAGTTTGATTTTATGCACCAGTGCTAAAAAGTAATCTTATCTGTAAATCGTGCGTAAAGTTTGATTTTACGCACGATTTGCAGATCAGAACTTTAAATAAATGAGTATTATGCGAGACCCGCTTATAAATGACCCACCTGAACTACGCGCGATTGGGCATAAAGGATTATTATGCGAGACCCTATAGTATTACTTGATAACGCGCGATTGAATGAAGCTGTCTTTCGTACACTGACAGAATATAAATGTAATTTTATTTCATTGTAGTTTTTTCGCAATTGTATTAAAAAACGTTGTTCGACACACGTGCGGAAGTGTCATTTTCACTCGTCCCGAGTCTTGACCCTCGCCTCTCGGCTCGGGTCAAGTAACCTCGGTACTCGTGCGATATGACATACTTCTCGCACTTGTATCGAAAACTACTATTTCACGCGAGTAAGAAAATGGTTTTGTATGGAGGGTCGGCCGGCTGGGATGACGTGTCCAATACAAAAAAAAAGTTTTTCGCGTCAAAAATAAAATTCTCCTACTTTTTTTTACTTGAAATACGATACCAGTCATGCCCTTAAACGTATCACCACTATTTTTGTTACACTCTGTATAAATAGCCTGAATTTTGGAGGAACGCAATTTTGTATAGACATCGTTGGTTCAGTTCAGACAATGATTAGCGATATTTTACATCAAAAGGTTCCATTTGGCGGCTAGCGTTTATGCTTTTTTTGCTCAAATACAACAATGATGTCCAACGTACAGTCGCCATCATTTATAACGGAGCGGCTAAGGTGGTCACAAATATCTGAACAACGCCTCTATTTATAGTAATTTTCCTCGAAATTTCTCCAAAAATTTCTCCTCGAAAAATCGCGCAAGCTTTTAATCAGTATTTTATAAATAATGTTACAAATAATCATAAACATGACCAGACGAATACAATGGCATCCAATTTACCTAATTCTATGTTTATGAATCCTGTTAATTCGAAAGATATTGAAATTATAATTAACTCATTAAAAAATAGCCATAGTACAGGCTATGACGGTATTAGTACAAAAGTGGTAAAATCTGTATCCAGTATCATTTCACCATTGATTAGCCACATAACTAATTTATGCATAGAGAAGGGTGAATTTCCAGAAAAATTAAAAATTGGTATTGTGAAACCACTATTTAAAAGAGGGGATAAGGAAGACTTGGCTAGCTATAGACCTGTGGCACTGCTACCCATATTTTCAAAAGTCATAGAAAAAGTAATTCACAATTCTATTTACTCATACTTCGAAAAAAATAATTTATTTACACAAGAACAGATGGGATTTCGAAAGGGTAAGTCTATTAATATGGCTATTTTTGACCTAATGCGTGTAGTAATAACAAATATGGACAAAGGAGTTCCGATATCAGCACTCTACATGGATATGTCGAAAGCCTTCGATTTTGTAGATCATAAAATATTGCTAGAGAAATTATACAAATATGGAGTTAGAGGTAATGTACATAGTTTGATTAAGTCATACTTAGGAAATCGACTACAGTTCACTCAGATAAATAGACTATGCGTTAGAAAAAAAACCGAAGTCACTTATTCATCGGAAGTTCAACATGTTCATTACGGTGTACCTCAGGGAAGCGTTTTAGGCCCTCTATTATTTATTATTTATATCAATGATTTACCACGAGCTATCGAGTATCCCATGGTTCTTTTTGCTGATGATAGCACTATAATGTTTCCTTGTAAAGACCCAGAAACATATGAAAATGATATATGCAAAACATTAGAAACAGTAATTAACTGGTTAGCAAACAACAATTTAAAAATTAATATGGAAAAAACTAAAATCATGACATTTAAACATAGACGAAATGATACCCGTAATTTAAATATATCATATAAGGGTAAAAAAATTGAGGAAACAGATGTGACAAAATTTTTAGGAATAGGCATAGATCATAAGTTAACATGGAATAATCAAATTGACAGTATATGTAAGAAACTGAATCAATTTTCATACCTCCTACATAATCTAAGAAAAAATGTTGATGAACCGGTTATTTTAACGGCCTATCACGCTTATGTAACATCGACACTAAGGTATGGTATCATGTTCTGGGCAAACTCAGTTGATAAAGAAACTGCATTTAAAGCGCAAAAGAGATGCGTTAGATCTTTATGTGGAATTCAGCTACCAGCTTCGTGCGTACCACACTTTAAAAAGCTACGTATATTGACTCTGCCTTGTTTGTATATTTATGAATTAGTTATTTTTGTTAAAAGCAACCTGCACTTATTTAAAAGATTTAAGAGTATTCGTTTAAGAAATAAAATAGCTTCAATGTCTTCCGACACAGCATTTTTAAAGAAAAGTATACTTGGTATGGCTCCAAAAATCTATAATAAAGTTCCGAAACAAATAAGAAGTATAGAAAATATTATAAGTTTCAAAAGAAAATTATTTGATTTTTTAGTGGATAGTACATATTATACTATTCAATCAAATACAAACACTGAAAACATTGAAAAAATAATCAACCCAGCCGGACTTGAACCTGGCATCGATACGCCTTACCGGGGCTCGATCCCCGGTAAGGCGTATCGATGCCAGGTTCAAGTCCGGCTGGGTTGATTATTTTTTCAATGTTTTCAGTGTTTGTATTTGATTGAATAACATACTATTGTATGAGTGGAATGCCCCACTTTAAAAATCATGTAAAATAATTACATATTATACTGTTAAGGGTTTTTTGTCCGACTGCAATTAATATTAACATGTAGTTACAGATTTAAAGAAAAAACACTAAAATTTGTATGCCCTGTGGCCCGACATGGTGATGCTACTCTAATTCTGTAAGACCTGTACCTCTGTTTGTACTATATACCCATGTTGTACAAATAAACTATTTGACTATTTGAATTTTTGAGTACCTATCCTGGCCGCTTTGATATACAGCCTTGGCTAGAAGTGTTGAGCATAGCTCTTTTTTGTTTACAATTTTGATGTTAAGTATTAATTCCCTATCATAACAATGTACGATGACGTAAAATGTTATATTTTATTGATATATCTAGAAAACTTCACTTAATAACACTTTCAAGGTACCTATAAAATATGAAAAGTGGAGGTCCCAAAAATGCGAATATAGGTCGGTGTGACAATTTGCAAATATTCTATGCAGTTACTACTCACTTCAACAAAACATGTCAGTTCAATTTGAATTAATTCATAAAATAACTTAAAAAAAGATAGAAAAGCCGGTCTAAACTTTCGAGTTTTGTATGAAAATCGCAAAGATGCTTAACACTTCTGGCCAAGGCTGTATCTCATGGCGACTGTACAATGTTAGCGCCTTCCGCCTAATGGCTTTGCCAAAAAAAGTATCACCTCTTAACACATACTTGGACCAGTTCCATCAGTATTTTGACGATCTCCACCGAGCTATGGTTGTCAGCTGTCACGGAGATGGGCACCGTCTGGCCGGGAACGAAGCCCGTGGCCGGCAGCGACACTGTGACTTTGAGCAACCCTGAACCGCACAGGCAGGAGCTGATGGCCTCTTCGAAGATCAGCTCGTTTCCTACCTAAAATAAATGGTTGTTTGTAATAGCACAGATTATATAATAGTTCTTACGAACAGATATGAATCACTCATAGAAAAAGTAAATACCTACGGTTTACGTACCTACGCAATAATACAATGGAGCGACCTTCAACGCGCGGCACCCCGCACCTCCCGCGCACCCGCACTATCGCTAGGGTCGCCTAGCCTATGTTTGGAAATGTTTTATAGTTAAGGAAATTGCTATTTTGCATTGATTCAGTGTTTAAGTGGTTTGCATGGTGCATAACAATTATAGTTACATGAGTAATATTGATTGATATTTTGTTGCCGCGATGAGAGTATGATTAATCTTGACAGATTTGCCACACACTGTCAAAATTAATATGGATTGACAGCTATATCAATCTTATTCTAATCGCCTTTTAGCAATATCATCATTATTATTTGAGAGATTAATAAAGATAACATGTCTATTATTATTATAACATAAGTGAATCCTCCTTTTTTGTAAAGCGTCGGCAACGCGCATGTGACTCCTTTGGAGTTGCAGGCGACCATAGGTTACGGTAGCTGCTTACCATCAGGCGGGCCGTATGCTTGTTTGCCACCAACGTGGTATAAAAAAAAAGTTTGTACCTTTCCCCATCCGTCGGCAGAGCGAAAAACGATAAGTTTTTATTAGCTTTGCTATTTTGACATCCAACCACATCGTAAAAAATTATTTTTTTTCGTGATGATATTGTTCCGAGTTCCAAGTAGCGTCGCGCGCGGTACGACGTGCGTTCAGTGAGCGCGTTGGTAGCCCACTGACTTTAGCTCCCTCGAGGGAGGCGCAAAACGTAGGTATATAACTCGCTGGCGCGGGCATGATTCATAGGCCTGGTAATAGTTTATGTAACTGTCACGTAATAAGGGTCCTTAAAATACGAGTGTGGTTTTCATAATAAGATCACACGAGTGTTTTAAGGCCTAATTAGTAATTACGTACGTTGCATAGTTTATCTACACACGTATTCTAAATGAAGTGTTCGGATCGGAAACCATTAGAATGCCCGCCATCGCGTCAACTCGATTGTCCCGGCGGTCGGGGAGGAGGGCTGGGGCATTTTTACAACACTGTCACAGATAATACATTACATGTTACATTACTGGTTGCAATAATGGTGGTAATTCCATACGGAACGCAGAATTGAGGATTTATGATATGGGTGTAGATAATTTTGTTTTTAGTTTCCTAATGGCTGGGTGTTTGAGTAGAGAAGTGAGATAAGTAAAGGCTTCGTCACACTCGAGCGTGACGCCGGCGGGGTGAGCGCACCGCGATACCGACGTCCGAATGTATGCCCTTACATTAGGCACAAAGGTGTCTCGCCGCGGTTACGTCCAGCCGGTATCGCGCTCGAATGTGTCGAAGCCTTAAGATCTTGTTAACCTTTTGAACCTACAGGTGTCAGGAGTCGTGCCCATTTGAAAATCAAGTAAAGCCTGACCAGAAATATATGATTATTGTCAAGAGGGCGCTATTACTCTCATTTATGTGGCAACAGTTCAGTATAATCATTCATAGAGCGTATTATTCTCTATGGTATGAAGATCTTGATTTGTTTACCTGTCAGCTCTGATGTTAATTTAAAAATGCTTCACAGCTAAATAGTTTTATTTCCTGAGCGTATTATTTACAGCAGTTTATTATATACACTATCTACAATGTTCCGCTCTTGACTATGGATAGTTTTGGGATGTTTTGGTCGTTTATTATTTAATATTCAACACTTTATTATTATTCAGGTAAACCGCCACAATGACAGTCACAGCCTATCATGTGCATAATCATCCTGTCACCAGTGTAAGACATTAGTTCCAATGAAATTCCGCAACATGGCGATGGCGTATGATCATATATTTCTGGCCAGGCTTTAAGTGGGTGGGAGTCAAGTTCTGTGGATACCCCGCCACTGACACTTATCCACACACCTGCATGCGTACAATGTCTATGAATGTCATAGTCTGCGTTATTATAATCCTTTCTCCTACGCTAGATATGCCGTCGGCTCAAAGAGTCGGCAACATGCGTAACACCTTCAAGTTGCAAACCCGCATAACCACCCACTTGCTTCTGGTAGTTCTAGTTACCAGTACCAAAGCTATATCCCTGATTACCTAGGTAATAGTCCAACAAAAAATATTAATCAAGTGACTCTACGCGTTTACCATTTCTTGTTGTTGTTGTTAGTTGTTTATTAACAGACTTCAAGATTTCGAAGGAGGAGGTTAATTATCAATTCGTCACGATCTATGTTTTTTTAATGTATGTTCACCAATTATTTGAAGACGGCTGGATCGATTTGGAAAAATCTTTTTTGTTTGAACGAGTATTATACACAGTTCTTCCCATTGTCATCAGGTCAGGATCTGATAACGGCATCCTGCAGAATCTAGGGAATTTTTCAAATATTATATGCCACCTGTAGTGATTTGAGTATTTTTTACAGTTGCTCAGGCATTAGCTTTTGGAAAAGTGGAGGCTAAGTGAAGTCGGTTCTTATTTGTTTCAAATTATTGAACAAAAGTGTTCTCTTACCTTCATCTCTGGATTGAGGTTCAAATCCAGCGGCACCACGACTTCGAAACCTTCTTCCAACTCCTCGCCCTCACGGCCGTCGTGGTACTCGAGAACTGCCTATAACATTACTGGTGTTAAATAACTCAGAATTGGGTATAAGCCCTTAGCCTAAGCCCTGCAACACACGACCTTATATCGTTTACATAAGGTTCAGTTAAGTCTGTTTTTCATCATAACAATTAGGTGGATCCACACTGAACGCGTCGCCTCGCACGGAAATTGCCGCGCGAATCAGCTCGCCCAGTGTAGATGTACCTCGCAGGGATCGGGAACGGTTCCCAAAATACCGTTCATTATCGTTCGGAACCCGATCTTTATTTCGTTCATACTATATATCGGTTTATTACGGGAACGTTCTCTATAAGAACAAAATCATTTCGGTTACCGGTACTCAAGAAGAACAGATTTAAAAACGTTCCGAAAGAACAAAATCATTTCGGTTACCGATATTGAAGAACAAAATTTGAAACGTTCGCAAAGAACAAAATCTTTTATGAACGGAATTTGAAACTTTCCCAAAGAACTAAATCTTTTACGAACGGAATTTTAAACGTTCGCAAAGAACAAAATCATTCAGGAACAGAATGTAAAACGTTCTCAAGAACTTTATTAAACGTTCTTAGCCGCGCACCCGTCTCGATCGCAGGTCGGCCTTGCCAAGGCCACCGTATTCTTTTGTAGGCGCCAACGCATGGATATCGACACCGCCTCGCACTGTCTCTTTTTCACACGAAGATGGTTTATATTTCCAATTCGTTGCACTTTTTTGTAAAAATCGTTACGGTAGTCATTTTCAACTAATTCGGGTGTGTTGATTTCGAAAATAATATCTGTTTTAAAACCAAGATGGCGGCCATGCACTTTTTAAAGTTTTTACATCAAAATCGTTATGGTAGCACAGAATAACTAATAGTACTACCGTACAGAAAATTCACTCCTTCACAAAAGTCAGATTTAGGTATAAAAGTATACCTATACTCGCCGCCTGCAAGCCAAATTGAAACTTATAACCGCGCACGAACCGAGAATCTTCTTTGCGCGCCGCAGTTTTATGACCGAGCTGTGAGCGTCGGCACGGGGTTGTCACTTGACAAGTTTTTGTACCTATACCTACTGATTTATTATTTTTAAGATGAATATGTAGGAATTACAAACGTTGATTCTGTAAACATGAAATTTTTATCCGGATATAGACATTTTTATAAAGATTATGTCTGACTCTCACGGAAGTAGGTATGCCACAGCCGTATTTGTTTGAAAATATGTCCGTCAGTTCCTAATATTGTTTCTGGGCAACCAATTTTCAATAAATTAAGGATTTTTATTTTAACTATTACTACTAAGTACTTCGGGACCTTTCAATATCATCCGGAATTTAAAAATGTTATTTCTGCTTCCTAGTTCTTCCGTTTATTCAGACATCTGTAAAGACATCTTTTATACAGATTAGATCTAGATTTAGGTTTCGAAGCCATTGTGTTTTTTCAATTTTGCGCGAGTGCCACGTGACACAACTATAGTGCGAGCCGAGCGGCAGCCCACTGCCATACGCCTCCCCGGGAGGCGCGCCGGCCAAATGTACCTAAACTGCGAAGTGAAACCCCCCTGATGGTAGTCAATTTCGATTAATCAGGGTATGTAGTTTTCGTAAATAAAGTCTGTTTTAAAATACAAGATGGCGGAAATGGAGAACTTTTGTCAAAATCGTCATGGTAGTACTTTTCGACTAATTCAGGTATGTGGTTTTCGAAAATAATGTCTGTTATGAAATCCAAGATGGCGGTCATACACTTTTTTCGTCAATATCGTTATAGTAGCAGTTTTTGATTAATTCGGGGATGTAGATTTCGAGAATAAAGTCCTAAAAATCCAAGATGGCGGATTTGGAATTGTTTTGTCAAAATCGTCTTGGTAGTCATTTTCAACTAACTCGGGTGTGTAAATTCCGAAAACAATGTCTGTTTAGAAATTCAAGATGGCGGTAATACACATTTTTCATAAAAAACGCCATGGTAGTGGTTTTCAATTAATTCGGGGTGTAGATTTCGAAAAAATGTCTGTTACAAAAACCCAGAGCTAAAATCCTATAAGTCGCTTTGAACAAAAAAAAAATAGCCTAATGTTGTATAACTAACTATACTGGGGCATACTTTGCCCAGCGCATCGGTATTGCCGTCCAACGCGGCAATGCCGCCAGCCTTCTGGGCACCCTACCGATCGGATCCGACTTGGAGCCCATTTTTTATTTGGAAGTATGTTTTAGATTTTAGTATTAGTCTAGTTTATATGTAGTTTTATTTTTAATGGTAAATCTATAAAGTAAATCCGAGTTACCTAAGGAAACTAACAATAAGTCTATTTGTAATTTGGAGGTCATTTCGACATGTTTTTAATTAATTTATTTTTGTTAAATTTTTTACTGGCTTACAGTCCATATAGATATGGTACCAGGCACACGATCTTGGTGGGATTATTTTATTCGCGAATGACGAATAAAAATTTCGAATAATCATTTGACAGTATTTATTCGTCGAATAAATTATTTTTTATTCGAATAATTCATCTGAATTAATTTTTCGTATTCGAATTATTTAAAAATAAACTATCGGTGGCGGCGAATTAAGTATTCATGTGGTAGGGCAGTTAAAATAACTATTTAGCGGTTTTCTATCCCAAATATTATTTTCCAACTAGATAATGTTTTATCTTAGTAGTTACTAACCATAGGCGACCTGCCCTCTAATTCACCACGCTGACATACGTGACATATGTCATGTTTTACTGACTTCATAGGCGTCCACAGGCTATTGAAACCACTTACCATTGGGCGGGCGGCATGCTTCTTTGCCACCAGCACGATATTTAAAGAATAGCTTCATTTATTATCACTAAAACTACTACTTTAATACTAAGTGGAACATATGTCTCGAAGATCACGACAATTGTCCCCAAACTACAACACAAGCCTAATCTTTTGTCGAAAAATATCGACAATTCTTGGATTATCGCTTTTTTTGACAATTGTCATGAGCTCTTCACTAAACTAGTACCTATGTATTGAGTGTATAATAAAAATACGTTATATTTTCTTTAAAAAAATATCATGTTAGTGGCCAACAAGCATACAGCCCGCCCGATGGTAAGCGGTTAGTGTAGCCTGTGGGGTCACACCTGTGATGAGCCAAGTGCCACGCTGAGATAGTCCTTTTATTTTGGCAGTTTTAGGTAACCACCCCACCCAACAAAATTGGTCGCTACAACACTTTTTTCGTTTAAATTATAGAAATCATTTTTAAGAAATTGTCACTTAGTATAATTATAGTTAATTATAATTTCATGTTATTTTCTAGTACTGCATCACTTTTTTCACTCAAGTCCGTATATATCGTATAGTATCTACTGCACTGAAAATTACGGTCATAATCATTAACAAAATTCGTTTTCATAAAAGTAATAGAGATTATTTATGATGCGACTAGTTTAGACCGAACTATGCAAAAGACTAATAACTACGAAATAAATATGAGTAAACTGGTACAAAATTGATAAGAAAGTTTAGTTATGTGGTTTACTCGCTCTTTCATATATCCGTCTCTTTCAGGCTGGCTACCTGCGATACATTTCCTTGACCCAAAAATAAGTTAGAGTTGCAGTTTAATATCAAATCTAAAAGTGTAATAAAATATTATTCGTGTTATTTATTCGAATAAAATAACGAATAAATCATTTATTATTCGAAAGGGCAGACGAATGATTTATTCGTGAATAAATTATTCGCGAATAATTTCACGACGAATAATTTGTTTATTCGAATGATTATTTAAATAAAAAAATATTCGAATAATGCTCATCTC
Organism: Pammene aurita; assembly: GCA_947086415.1. NCBI lineage: Eukaryota > Metazoa > Arthropoda > Insecta > Lepidoptera > Tortricidae > Pammene > Pammene aurita. The sequence goes on along the minus strand of OX352305.1, from coordinate 18,267,913 downwards.
TGCTTCTAAACTAGAGCATGTTGCACGACAATGTGTGCTTTGTAATATTAGCGGAATACCCTTTATATGTATATATACTACCCTTCCTATTTCCCTTTATATGGAAATATACTTAATTAAAGCTCAGGAATATACCTTTGCAATTAAAGCAAATCAACAAAAACACGTTGTATAAGTGAATTTTTACGGTTAATATTTAAACTCGCAACACATCTTAGTCTACCATGTCTGACCGATTTCACTCAGTTGCTTAAAGGTTAGCTGAAGGAGATCCCTTAAACTTATGGCGCGCCACCATACTTGTTCAGAATGTATACATAAAGAATTCATAAAGCATAACTGTTACGAATTTTGACTACTTAGTTATAAAGATTGTTTATATCCTTACAAGAAACCACAACCCTAGCTCAGACTCAGACAATTTTCTTAACTACAGACAAAGTTCATGACAGCTATGGTTTTTTTTTTTGTGTTACTGAATAATATGAAGAAGCACCTGTTATGAATTCAGAGGAATTCTGTATCAAAGTTTGTAATCACTTTTAAGTAATTTGTATTTATTTGTGTAGGTACTTACATGCTGGATCATGATTGTTAACATCTTGTGTATTGGGTATATCCTCTAAGATGACATTATTATAATATTGGGTGCATTGCGTTTCTTCGATTTCCTGGGTGTACATTTCTGCGTTACTAAAACCAAACGTTAATAAAAATATACACAGATATAAAGTACGAAGGTCAGATACCTTAAAGAGATTAGATATTTCTAATGACTCTAATGTGACTACAATCTTTTGACAAATTCCGGGTACATAAAGAAAGTTACATATATAAAAGGACGGATACAGAAATAATGACGTTATTACTGATACTTAGTGTCTGGACAATAGGGTTGTTTCCAATTTTTTGTTTCGCAAGTATAACATTCTGTATTGACCGAACATTGTCCTAGAATTCATGTTTTGCCTCGAAAGGGGCTTTAAATATGGAAAAATTACACAATTTATTAGGACAGATGCTTCGCGCCTAAAACGTGTGACATCACGATTCACTCAACTAGGTACATACATACACACGCATTACAAACGTATAGGGGTATTTTTTTAAGATGTTGGAATCTTACTAAGGAGTTCTACCGACAATTCGCACTATAACACATACATAGAAGATTTAAATTGTCAACTGCAATTGAATAAGTGCCTTTTGTTATAACCAGATACTTATGAAAATATCCTAGCACCGTTTCTTCTAAATGATATGATAAATCAGATTGCACTCAACTATTTTATTCTTGTTAATCTTGGTTAGTCTATGCTAATTAGAAGTCCACAAAAGATAGTCTTACATGTTTTTATAATCCAAAAGAACTTAAGGCGCGTGCCTACCTGAAATTACGTAAAATGGTTACTTTTAACAGCCTAAGGCTCGTAATCTATGCAATTAAAAATTCTGAAAAAAATATATAATGACTATTGATTTTTTATTAATATAATAATTGTTTATTGAAATATTTAAAAAAAAGTAATTATCATGGCAAAATAAAATATTTAAATTAGGACGTTTTCAACATTAAAGTCGCTTCTGCTCCTAAACTACAAAAGATATTTTTACGATTGGTTATTTCATTTTTATTTAATTTTTATTTAATTTTTATTTCATTTTGATTTCATTTTGATTTCATTTTTATTTCATTTTTTTTTCATCTTTATTTCTTGTTTATTTAATTTTTATTTAATTTTTATTTAATTTTGATTTAATTTTTAATTAATGTTTATTTAATTTTTATTTAATTTTTATTTAATTTTGATTTAATTTTTATTTAATTTTTATTTAATTTTTATTTAATTTTTATTTAATTTTTATTTAATTTTTATTTAATTTTTATTTAATTTTTATTTAATTTTTATTTAATTTTTATTTAATTTTTATTTCATTTTTATTTCATTTTTATTTAATTTTTATTTAATTTTTATTTAATTTTTATTTAATTTAATTTTTATTTAATTTTTATTTAATTTTTATTTAATTTTTATTTAATTTTTATTTCATTTTTATTTCATTTTTATTTCATTTTTATTTCATTTTTATTTCATTTTTATTTCATTTTTATTTCATTTTTATTTCATTTTTATTTAATTTTTATTTGATTTTTATTTAATTTTTATTTAATTTTTATTTAATTTTTATTTTATTTAATTTTTATTTAATTTAATTTTTATTTAATTTTTATTTAATTTTTATTTAATTTTTATTTCATTTTTATTTCATTTTTATTTCATTTTTTTTTCATCTTTATTTCTTGTTTATTTAATTTTTATTTAATTTTTATTTAATTTTTATTTAATTTTTAATTAATGTTTATTTAATTTTTATTTAATTTTTATTTAATTTTTATTTAATTTTTATTTAATTTTTATTTAATTTTTATTTAATTTTTATTTCATTTTTATTTCATTTTTATTTCATTTTTATTTCATTTTTATTTCATTTTTATTTCATTTTTATTTCATTTTTATTTCGTTTTTATTTAATTTTTATTTAATTTTTATTTAATTTTTATTTAAATGTATTTTATTTTTATTTCATTTTTATTTCATTTTTATTTCATCTTTATTTCATTTTTATTTCATTTGTATTTCATTTGTATTTCATTTTTATTTAATTTTTATTTAATTTTTATTTAATTTTTATTTAATTTTTATTTAATTTTTATTTAATTTTTATTTAATTTTTATTTAATTTTTATTTAATTTTTATTTAATTTTTATTTAATTTTTATTTAATTTTTATTTAATTTTTATTTAATTTTTATTTAATTTTTATTTAATTTTTATTTAATTTTTATTTAATTTTTATTTAATTTTTATTTAATTTTTATTTAATTTTTATTTAATTTTTATTTAATTTTTATTTAATTTTTATTTAATTTTTATTTAATTTTTATTTAATTTTTATTTAATTTTTATTTAATTTTTATTTAATTTTTATTTAATTTTTATTTCATTTAAATTTCATTTTTATTTCATTTTTATTTCATTTTTATTTCATTTTTATTTCATTTTTATTTCATTTGTATTTCATTTTTATTTCATTTTTATTTCATTTTTATTTCATTTTTATTTCATTTTTATTTCATTTTTATTTCATTTTTATTTCGTTTTTATTTCGTTTTTATTTAATTTTTATTTAATTTTTATTTAATTTTTATTTAATTTTTATTTAAATGTATTTTATTTTGATTTCATTTTTATTTCATCTTTATTTCATTTTTATTTCATTTGTGTTTCATTTGTATTTCATTTTTATTTAATTTTTATTTAATTTTTATTTAATTTTTATTTAATTTTTATTTAATTTTTATTTAATTTTTAATTAATGTTTATTTAATTTTTATTTAATTTTTATTTAATTTTTATTTAATTTTTATTTAATTTTTATTTAATTTTTATTTAATTTTTATTTAATTTTTATTTCATTTTTATTTCATTTTTATTTCGTTTTTATTTCGTTTTTATTTCATTTTTATTTAATTTTTATTTAATTTTTATTTAATTTTTATTTAATTTTTATTTAATTTTTATTTAATTTTTATTTAATTTTTATTTAATTTTTATTTCATTTTTATTTCATTTTTATTTCATTTTTATTTCATTTTTATTTTATTTTTATTTCATTTTTATTTCATTTTTATTTCATTTTTATTTCATTTTTATTTAATTTTTATTTGATTTTTATTTAATTTTTATTTAATTTTTATTTTATTTAATTTTTATTTAATTTAATTTTTATTTAATTTTTATTTAATTTTTATTTAATTTTTATTTCATTTTTATTTCATTTTTATTTCATTTTTATTTCATTTTTATTTCATTTTTTTTTCATCTTTATTTCTTGTTTATTTAATTTTTATTTAATTTAATTTTTATTTAATTTTTATTTAATTTTTATTTAATTTTTATTTAATTTTTATTTCATTTTTATTTCATTTTTTTTTCATCTTTATTTCTTGTTTATTTAATTTTTATTTAATTTTTATTTAATTTTTATTTAATTTTTATTTAATTTTTATTTAATTTTTATTTAATTTTTAATTAATGTTTATTTAATTTTTATTTAATTTTTATTTAATTTTTATTTAATTTTTATTTAATTTTTATTTAATTTTTATTTCATTTTTATTTCATTTTTATTTCATTTTTATTTCATTTTTATTTCATTTTTATTTCATTTTTATTTCGTTTTTATTTCGTTTTTATTTAATTTTTATTTAATTTTTATTTAATTTTTATTTAATTTTTATTTAATTTTTATTTAAATGTATTTTATTTTTATTTCATTTTTATTTCATTTTTATTTCATTTTTATTTCATTTTTATTTCATTTGTATTTCATTTGTATTTCATTTTTATTTCATTTTTATTTAATTTTTATTTAATTTTTATTTAATTTTTATTTAATTTTTATTTAATTTTTATTTAATTTTTATTTAATTTTTATTTAATTTTTATTTAATTTTTATTTAATTTTTATTTAATTTTTATTTAATTTTTATTTAATTTTTATTTAATTTTTATTTAATTTTTATTTAATTTTTATTTAATTTTTATTTAATTTTTATTTAATTTTTATTTAATTTTTATTTAATTTTTATTTAATTTTTATTTAATTTTTATTTAATTTTTATTTAATTTTTATTTAATTTTTATTTAATTTTTATTTAATTTTTATTTAATTTTTATTTAATTTTTATTTAATTTTTATTTCATTTAAATTTCATTTTTATTTCATTTTTATTTCATTTTTATTTCATTTTTATTTCATTTTTATTTCATTTTTATTTCATTTTTATTTCATTTTTATTTCATTTTTATTTCATTTTTATTTCATTTTTATTTCATTTTTATTTCATTTTTATTTCATTTTTATTTCATTTTTATTTCATTTTTATTTCATTTTTATTTCATTTTTATTTCATTTGTATTTCATTTTTATTTCATTTTTATTTCATTTTTATTTCAGTTTTATTTCATTTTTATTTCATTTTTATTTCATTTTTATTTCATTTTTATTTCATTTTTATTTCATTTTTATTTCATTTTTATTTCATTTTTATTTCATTTTTATTTCATTTTATTTCATTTTTATTCAATTTTTATTGTAAAAAAATTGATTATGATGATTATTAACAGAATTCACATTGCTTTACCTAAAGTTCTAAACATACGTGATATGTATCCCTATTATATGATTAGTATTTTTATTTCATTCGAGTAACATACAGAGAAGATCGAACCGCGACAGACGCTTGGACTATAACGCCCGTACTTATAACTCGCAGCGGTGAATCGCGAAATATACCTGCGGTGAAGCGGGGCCCCGGTGCGCTAACGCCGGATGCTCAAGTTTATCGAGGTAGGCACGCGTCTTAATGCGATACAATTCAACCCTAACTTTTGTAGGTGGAAACAACCCTGTTGTGATTCCGGCAAAAGCCACTAGCCGCTTTGCACGCACACATACTCGTACTTACCTACTCACTCACTTCTCGGATTATGGATATCGGGTTTGAGTTAATCAATGCTCAGCCACTGATTATAATAATATACTTAATAGTTCTTAACTTCTTACTAACAGATACTTATAGCTTACTATGGAATAGCAAGTACCCACCGCCATAAATACCTACACAAAAATATAATTGAACTTGGAGCGACCAGGGACGTATAAAGTGTCTTCGCACGTAAACCTACTCACTTCTCGGATATTTTATGAAAGTATAAAATTTATTTTGATATAAATACCTACTTACTTCACATGGACCAGGTTTCTCGACGCAGTGCAGCAGCACAAAAAGTTCTTACGCAGTTTGTATTTCACAACCAATATAAAAGCAATCAGCCAATAAAATTATCTCAACCAAACCAACCTCCACGCTAGTTCACGTCTAAGTTCGAACTAATAATGGATGTCGCTGCCTAGTAAAACGAAAATACTCGTAGGTACTTAACTTGAGGCATACACTGAAATAACTAACGCTCATTGGTTGGCGATGACGACTTATTTCATTTGTGTTGAATTCAAAAGAACGGGTTAATATTGTTCCTCGGGAACGATACAGCGAATGTTTGTTCCAAAGTCGAACGCTATCGAAAGAACGGTTCTTTTTACGTTCCTTGAGAACGATACGAGCTTACAAATGTTCGTTCCCAAAACCATTGTAAATACCGGTAACCAGAACAAAGAACGCTATTGAACGAACGTTTTATATCGTTCTTTTGGGAACTGTTCGTTTGGGAAATGTTCGTTCCTAAAAACATTGTTCTAACCGGTAACCGTGAACGAGAACGCTTCAGAGAACGGTCTAGGTTATTGAACCGAGAACGTTTTGAAAATAGAACCGGTTTCCGATCCCTGGTACCTCGATCGAGGTATTCCGGCCGCGCGTGCGTCTGCCTCGGCCGAGGCACGTCTCCATTTTCGAGACAATTTCCTCGCGAGGCGGCTCGTTCGGTGTAGATCCCGCCGCCTATTAAGCTTAAAGCGGGCTATTGGCGAAATTTACCTTCACATAGTAATAAATCGTCCTCTCCTCATCGTCATCCCCCGTACCGAAGCTAGATGGCACTGTCGGCGGTATTTGAAACTCGAACGGAATCTCGTGTCTGCCTGCCTGTAGCTGAGATACACCTAGGAAGCAAGACGTTTAAATAAAGAGCTTAATGTCTATACAAATAGGTTCAGATTGTAGTAACTTTTTAAATATCAATCTTTAAATCAAGACAAACCGTTCAAATTGGAGAATAAGCATTTTTTAGAGCAAATTAAAATGGTTCAATAAGTCTAATATTATCCAAAGATTTAATAAATTATAATATTTACACACAAATCTAGACACACGGCAGTGTGCCAGCCAAGTTAGCAGAGTAAAGAGGCGACACACCAGCCGTGTGTATATTTACATGAACCATTTGGGGCCACTTTTGTCACTCCAATAACTTAAAACTCATTTGAGCTTCATACTTCCAATTATGTGAGTCTTGTAAGACTCCTGAATCCTGAATTTCAGCTAAAAATCTCAAACTGTTCACGAGAATCCTCCAAAAATCATTATTTTTACCACTGACTGACTGTCTGACTCACTCACTGACTCACTCAACAAAACCTTTGACTACATACTTACAGATGAACTAGAAAATTGAAATTTGGCATACAACTAGACAATCGTGTGTAAACAATAGGAAAAGTCTATAAAATAATAAATTTTCATATTTTTTATATGAAATAGGAAAATTCACTGCTGTACTATTATTTAACAGCTGGGGCCTATTTCTCGAAAGGTATTAGACCAATATTATTAGTCCACAAACTGTCAAATCCTATGGGTTTCCATGACAACACACTAATAATATTAGTCTAATACCGTTCGAGAAATGGACCCCTGGCGTCGTCTTTTGAACTTCGCATTTCTTCCAATTCTAATGTAAAGGGAAAAGGTCAATTGGGTAAAGGTTAAAGGGTGTAAAGGTTAAAAGGGTAAAATGTATATTTTTAATTTCTTGACACAAAATAATGATATCCCATCAAAAACATAAATGTTCATAAATGGTTTTGCTACAAAACAGAAGTAGATTCTAACTTGAAACCAAGTACTTTCAAAGCTCCTTAGATCACTGTTTCTGTCATACTCATACAGAACGTTTCTCAATTGCTTATAATGATTTGTTGTGCTATATGCTATTTAAAAGTACAACTTGGCAAGTTTTTATCCATCCAAGTATAATAAGTGAATTGAAAACTACTTTTGGATACTAGAAAGGTTCTATTGGATAAATAAGTGATTATTTCTACATATGAATCATGTAGAGGTAACTATTAGAAAATAGTACATTACTTACCACGGACTGTAAAAGAACGAAAGCCCGAAATCGCAGGTATTTGTAACCTGAGCCGCAGGCGAGGGTTGTAGTTATGCGAGATCTTTTTTACTGCCCGTGGTGAGTACACAATTTTACGTCTCCACCTGGCCATAATGCGAGTTTTACCGTACGCGTAGCGTGCGATAAAACTCACATTATGGCCAGGTGTGACGTAAATAAGATAACTTGCCAAGTGGCCATGTGTTTATATAATCTTTTTGTCTCTGTAGATAAATGTCAAATTCAGGAAGGAGAATTTTCTAGTAAAAATAAAATGAAATAAAATAAAAATACTTCTAGTACTATTACTTATTCTGTGTCAGTAATTAAAAGTAAATAAAAGTAGTAACTGTATTATTAAATTGTAAAGTTCTTACCAACCCCACCACAGACGCACTGCTCAACATGAAAGAATACCTCCTCACCGCCATATTGTATGATATTGTAACTCCTGACTCCATCATACTCTTCCACTTCAGTTTCTTCCCAGGACACATTTGCTTCTCCATGAAAGATTAGGTTTATGGCTGACCAACAAAAAAATGGAGACATATATAGGTACACAAACTTTAATTAACTGTAATTGGACAAAGTTACAGTGTGCGTTATGATTTTAAGCTCACATGGTCATTCACATTATAAATATTATTTGCAACGGGGTATTTACCATTTAAACTTATAAACTGTGCTCGCGACGAAACCGCATAATTTTAACAGCGTTATCCCGACCTTATTTAGAGACTAAAATGTCAAATAAACTTTTCTGAAATTCATCTTGTTTCGGAGTTATAACCAATTAAAAAAATATAATATTTTGATTATTATAACTCAGGACTGAGCGCTTTCTTAACGGCAATTTTACCACTATGGAACTCATTATAGGCATCTCTGTTGGCAGACATCAAAGTGACAGGAAACACTTTGCTTTAACTTTGATTTTAAGAAAAAAAAACCGGCCAAGAGCGTGTCGGGCCACGCTCACTGTAGGGTTCCGTAGTTTTCCGTTCGTCACAGTAAGTGTCCCCACTTAAGAGTTAATAACACCGCCATGTAGGATATGATATGAGAGCTCCACGTACAGCGACATCTATCGGCAAATTAAGTAAACTATTGCGCGCGAGCATAAAGTATGGAAGATGATTTTTATGGGATAATTATTTATTGCGTGAACCGATTTTCACCGTTTTTACTTTATTTGAAAGCACGTCATTTCATTGTAATTTTGTAGAAATTACAGGTACAATAAACACCTGCTTATACGGTTAAATTACAAACTTAGTTCAGAAATTATTTTGTATTTTTTTTTCAAAAACTATTCATCCTATCAAGTTCAAAATAATTTTCCTAGAAAGTTTTTATAAAGTTCTACTTTTGAGATTTTTTTCATATTTTTAAAACTTATGGTTCAAAAGTTAGAGGGGGGGGACGCATATTTTTTTACTTCTGGAGCGATTATTTCCGAAAATATTTACATTATCGAAAAATGATTTTAGGAAACCCTTATTCATTTTTAAATACCTATCCAATAATATATCACACGTTAGGGTTGAAATGAAAAAAAAAATCACTCCCCACTTTACGTATAGGGGAGGTACCCTAATAAAAAAAAATCCACTTTTTATTTTACCACTTTGTCGGCGTGATTGATATACATATTAGTACCAAATTTCAGCTTTCTAGTGCTAACGGTCACTGAGATTATCCGCGGACGGACGGACGGACGGACGGGCAGACATGGCGAAACTATAAGGGTTCCTAGTTGACTACGGAACCCTAAAAAGTAGTTTTATTTGTTTTTAGGCATAGTTTTGTCATTAACATTTATTTTTAATTTAAGAATACGTTCCGAAAACAAGAAAAAAAAAACAAAAAAAAATTTCTTTTTTGGCGGAATTGTCCAAATGTCATATGATATTTTTTACTTCTTTTGGCCTCAGGAGTACGCTGTTAAAATTATGTGGTTTCCTCGCGAGCACCTTGTATAGATGTCATATACAAAGGAAAAAGTGACCTAGGCCACCAAAAAAAAAATCAAAATATTTATTAAAAATATTTTTTTGATTTGTTCTTCAGTTGTATTTACCATTTCTATTACATACATGTATATGTGTTAATCATCTATAATGATTAGAGGGCGGAGTACCGGTGGCAAATTTCACACTAAATGTATGGAGTCGCCTAAGTATTCTTATGATTAAATAAATAACGAATAAATGATTAATTTTGCATAATAATTTTTAGGAACTTATAGAAATTATCTTACGAGCATACAAATATAATGTAATATGTTGTTAATATCTATAATACATAATAATATGTTTTCTTATCAAAACATTATCATTAATTCATTAGGTACTAAATACTAGACTAAGAAGTTATACCTGCCAAACGATATATTATTTTCAAGACCATTCAATTACAATTGAGGACTGGAATTATGTGTTCGAGGTCCTCCTCACAATCTACACTTAAGTGCGTATTAGAGGTGTGCGCCGATGGCAAAATCATCGGCGGCGGCGTCCGATCGTTTTTTGACCGGCGGCGGCGGCGTGATCGGCGTGAAATCGGCGTGGTACATATTTTTAATATGCCTGGGGAATTTGAGTAATTACCTTCTAAATAGAAGCCTATTGAATATTTATAAAGATAAACTGCTTTAATAAAACACCCCAAATCTTTGAAAACGTATGATTGTCTCGTAAACATTGCACATCAAAGACTTGATTTTAAAGAATTTTCCAAAAGATGGACTATTAGTTATGGTCCACATTTATAGCTCCGTACTTAATGTTTTATCTATGTAGAACTGGCCATACCACTTGCCTGAAAATCAACTACGATCATAATACAAAAAGCCCCGAAGTTAATAAGTGCAGAACAGACTAATTTACAATTTGTAATTTGTGAGAGAAAATTTTGATTCTAAGTTCTTAAAGACAAAGATTCTTGCGGTTCCCAATTAAGCTAGTAAGTTCCCAAATAACTAAGATGAAGAAATGTTCAATGCATCACTCTAAAAAAATTCAAAAATAAGTATGGATTAGTTTCCTTGATTAACTAACAGAATTCAGCTTTTTTCAATTATTTGTGTTACTTATTTCATCCAACCATCCCCACTGCGAGCGGCTTGCGAAGTTCTATTCCATGTTAATAGCAAAAACATGAGTGCTGATGAACATCAATGAACCACGATAAATCCAGGCGCCTAACGCAAGTCAGTAGCATCAGATAAAAAGAACGAGTAACTTTAAGACAAAATTGAACCATCTTTTCCAAATAGTTTAAGTTGACATCATTTTATAGTGATATACACAGTTCCACTTTACTATTAAGTATTAAGTGTCGCTAGCAGAGCGAAAATGTGCGATAAAAGCGCGTAAATTACAATTTACTGCAGGTGTAACGTTACGTAACTATACTTAACATTAACGTAAATATATAATCTCTCTCTCAATCTCAAAATCAAACTTGACCTAACGAGAATGGGCCATTTTAACAAAAAAACTAACCCAGTCGTCTTTGCGAAATGAAAACAACAAATGAGAACCTGCAGCTTTTTGGAATCAGTCAAACAATAAAAAAAATGTTACTTCACTCTTATTTTAGGGAAAATTTAAAGTAAATCAAAATGATTTCTATTGATTTGCCGGAAAAAGCAAATTATATAAAAACTAGCTTTTTCCCGCGGCTTCGCCCGCGTACTAAAAGTACTAAAAAAGGAGGTTCTCAGTTAGACTCGTATGTTTGTATGTAGGAATGTATATGTTTGTCCGCGATCATCTTGCGTTTCGCTGAACTGATTTAGAAGCGGTTTTCGGAAAAGTATTCGTTACATTCTGGAAGTTTCGGTATACCACGTTTTGAAGACGGCGGTTCCCTCATTTTTTATTTTAAAGAAATTATTGCAATAATTGTTTAATTGTTACGCCATCAACGACTTACTACTGAGAGATTATGATTAACACAGATTTTTACTCTTGAATAGAAGCTTTTCCCCGCGACTTCATTTGCGTGGAATTAGTAATCCACCCTCCTTTTTACCCGCTTAAGGAATGACTTCTGGGATAACAACTATTATATATCCTTCCCCAGAATGCAAAATATCTCCATACCAAATCATCTAAATAGGTTCAACGGTTATTAATTTCCCATACAAACATTCAACACCCGTTTCATCCCCTAGAGGGTTGATTTTCGAGATAAAAACTATCCTATATTGTTTACCGCGACTCAATCTATATAATATGTACCAAGTTTCATTTCAATCGTCTGTTCAGCGGTTAATAATTCGCCATATAAACTACCAACATGTTTTCTACCCTCCTAAGATTGATTTTCGGCTTAAAAAATATTCTATATTGTTTCCTGGGACTCAAACTATATCCGCAACAAAATTATCTAATCCGGTTCGCGGTAAAAAAATCTCCATACAAACCTCCAACCCCCATTTCACCCCCTTAAAGATTGATTTTCGAGATAAAAAATTCCCCATACAAACTATCGACCCCCATTTCACCCCCTTAAGTGTTGATTTCGTAATCAGCGACCCGATAAACCATAGAAACAATACCCATGTTGATATATAAATTTTGTCACCACATTTCCCCCTTATGGGTTGAATTCTCAAAAAAGCTGAAACACTTGTTTTCTCATTTATCGTTAGGAATACTTCTGTAAAGTTTCGAATAAAATAGTTAAACTAATCTCGTTTCCCATACAAACTTTGAACCCCATTTCCCCCTTAGGAGGTAAATTTTTAAAAATTATTTCTAAGTGCATCCCTATGCCTTATAAGGAGCCTACGTACCACATTTGCGGTTTGGGCTGTGCGTTGATATGTCAGTCAGTTTCTTCTTTTATATATTTAGAAGAAGATTGCAATTTGGCACAAATACTTTCAAGAATTTTCATGTCCACAATATTAAATTTCAAAATCGATGCCATTTTCTTAATTAACGTCCCAAAAAATCACAAAAACGACACCCATATGGATATTTAGACATTTAAACCCCATTGTACCCTAACAGGGGAGATGGTATTTCACGTCCGCCACGTCGGATTTTAAAATCGTTGTTGTTTTCGTAATCATTATCAACGACCCGATAAACCATAGAAACAATACCCATGTTGATTTTCAGACTTTTTGACCACATTTCCCCCTTTTAGAGGTTGAATTCTCAAAAAACCTGCAACACGTATTTACTCATTTATTGTTAGGAATACTTCTGTGAAGTTTCGAATGAAATAGACTAACTAATATTGTTTCCCTATACAAATTTTGGACCCCTATTTCACCCCTTTAGGGGATGAATTTTGAAAAATCCTTTTTTAGTGCACCGCTAGACCTTATAAGGAACCTATGTGCCAAATTTGGAATCTCTAGAACCAGCGGTTTGGACTGTGCGTTGATAGATCACTATGTCAGTCAGTCAGTCACCTTTGAGTTATATATATTTAGTCCCCATACAAACTTTGGACCCCCATTTCACCCCCTTAGGGGATGAATTTTGAAAAATCCTTTCTTAGTGCACCCCTAGACCTTATAAGGAACCTACGTGCCAAATTTGGACTGTGCGTTGATAGATCACTATGTCAGTCAGTCAGTCACCTTTGAGTTATATATATTTAAAAATAAACCTGTCATTTAAAAACCAGACGTTGTCATAAATTATCGATAAGTCGTTGACGTAAATCTTACGATAGCATCGAAATGACAGCAAAAATAACGTCAGTTGGTACACCGGCAAGGAATAAGTGAAGAAGGAAAAGCATTTTTTTAAAAGAAGTAGTATACTGGCCACTCACTGCCATTTCCGGGCATTAAAACAAGATAAAGACTTAAAAATTGCCACGCCGATTCTACGCCGGTCAAAATCATCGGCGGCGGCGGCGTGGAAAAATTGTCGGCGGCGGCGCGGCGCACATGTCTAGTGCGTATCCATGTTATAAAATGAATGGACTATGGCCACATGTTCCTGGTTTTTCGGAGTGAATCGGTTTCTTAATTTATTGAAGATCCATTTATGAGTGGAAAACGATCGCTCTACATCTACCGATGTCATGGTTGCATGTTTAAGGACTTGTTTATAATTTTCCATTGTAATCATATTCCTTAATTCGTCAGCATCTGGGTTTCTATCTAGAACCAATTCGATTTTATTTCGCACGGTTTCACTTCCTTGGAGGCTTAAAATACTCCTAACTATATCTATTACCAGAAAACTTTCTTCTATCGGAATTTTAGTGCATTCTAATTTTTCTATCGATTCAGGTTTTAATAATCAAAGCTTAACTCGTTTTTTAAATTTTCATTTTCAAACAACTTCTAGGCTTTTCTAATGGCAATAGCTTCAATTGCATCACAACATTTTTAATCACGTCAAAATGTCTATCGTAGTAAAAACTTGCATTTAACCAGGTGCCCCAACGAGTGATAATGGGTTCCGGCGGTAAAGGCACATTCTGCGCATGGTCCCTGAAAAATCGGACGCGGTGTGGTGATTTAAAAAAAATCTTCTTGACATTAGATATTAAAGAATTGACCAATTTATGTTCAGATCTTATCTGCTCCGCGACTCTGTGTAGTCCATGAGCGAAAGTTACGTGTCGTACTTTAGTGTACTTTTTCTTCAAAATCTTGCCGGCAGCAAGCATGTACGCTGCGCTATCCGAAAAGAATATTAAAAATTTGTTCATATTATCTGTAAAATTATCCTCCCACAAAAAATTCAAGCTTTCGTCAACCACCGCTGCAATTGAGTTCGCGTTTACAGTACTAACGACTTTACACGCTAACAAATATGGCCTTTGTAAAGCATCATCAAGTGATTTTATAATTACATTTACTACGCAATTACCGAAATTATCAAGAGTCTCATCCACCGCAAGCCATAAATTGGAATCGAAAAATGTATTTCGTATTTGCTTGACGGTCGCATTGTATATTCTGGTAAGATAGTATTTTCTCAAAACACTTTCTTCGGGAAGTTTTACGCCTTTATCTAAGTATTTTCCAAAGAACTTTTTAAATTCTGGATGGTTAACTCTTTTCAATGGGATGTTACACGCTATAAGGAAAACGCATAAATCATAGGCAAAGCCCATTTTGGTTTCCACAGTTAATTTGGTGTTGTTTACTGTTAACGTGTTTTTCGACATTATATTTTTTCAACTGCTTTAAATCCACTGAGCAAGAAATACAGTGAATGCTACATTCTTCTTCATTATATATAAGATTTTCGTACGGTTCTATCATCCGCAGAATTGTTGCTTCACATAGCTTATTCATCTTGATATTTTTCGGTTTTAAATATTTTGCCGACGCAATAATAATTCAGATAATATAGATGTAAAGCAGCTGTCTAAATTGACAATGTCAAATAATTAGTTTCTAAATGTCTCATAAATTTGTAAATTTGTAACTTTTTGAAAAGAAAGGTTGCATATGGTAAAAAATATTATATCGATGAATGGTGACTTTGTTAAAAGAAATTGAAAAATAACCCAAAACATTTACGACATAACATTTAGGTGTTCCTGAAATCGATTTATGAAAATAAATGTTAAGTACTTACTTCCAATTTACGAGTAGGTACCATACTAAGTACATTAGGTAAATGAATAATTTTATTATTCAAGCCTAAAATAATAATTATAAAAATGACTCCATACCTTTTGTGTGAAATTTGCCACCGGTACTCCGCCCTCTAATTATGATACAATGCTGAGCCGACGGTTTAAACCAAGTTGCTGGCAAATGTTGGGTAACTCAGGCTGCAAACAGAATGCTATGAATGGAGTTGGAGGAGGCCTTCACCCAAAGAATGGTTCATATCAAAGAAAACTAAAAAATGAAACTCAAATTTATTTACATATTTTTTACTTACAACCGAAACATGTAATACTTATACTTAAGTTTGATATGAATAAACAGCTTTTTTTATTTTAATTTTATTACACATGGTAAATACCCCGTTTCAAATGATATTTATAAAGTTACAATGGTTGGACAGCATTCAGAAAGACCTCAAAACGTTAGGAGTTAGATGTTGGAGAAAACAAGCCATGAACCGCCCAGAATGGAAAAAGTTGCTCGACAGGCCAAGGCCCACCCCGGGCTGTAGAGCCTTAGATGAATTGGACAAAGAGAATCACTAGGAACTTGGTTAGCTCAAAGGATAAAGAACCTTAAAAACAGTAAAAAAGTCTCCTCCAAGTTTGCTATAATTAAATATTATTTTTCTATGTTATTAGAGATCATTAAGTATATTGTATTTCAATATCAATTTCAAAGCCTTTTATTATCGAACATACAGTTAATAATATTTAATACAATATTTATTTATCTATTTATGTGTTTACAACAACCGTCAGCTCGACATGTCCTTTTGACACAAAGGCTTTCCTATAATGTTGAAACTTATCTCAGAAATAATTTTAGTAATGATAACTCATTCTTTACTGTTATAGGAGAGTTCATTGTTATGTTAAGTGGGAGCATTCATTTACCCCACTCTAAATGGCCTAAATGCAGTGGCGTAACTATAGGGTAGGTTGCTAAGCAGGGAAAATGCCACAGGCCCTGGCAAAAGAAAGGCTGAGAGCACTGGGCTTAAAGCAAGAAATTAACTAAAGACTAAGGGATAGACATAGATGACGATAAGATCACTTGTACATCATAAAACAAAACAATTTACCATTGTTTTCCTTAGCCGCCACAACTTTTTAAGAAAAATATCAGGTTTTCTCATAGTAAACACAGAAATTCTTGACGAAATCGTGAATTATATCTGTTTGTTACCCTCCACTGCTATAAGTAATGGCATGGTGGGTACCAAATAAGGTGAGACTATGACAAGGACAAACAATAATAGCACCTTCTCTGTCATACCTATGGAAAGTGTAATACCATCCCGCTCGTTCTTGGTATTGTTACTAGTGTTATTACCATGACAGATCTATGGCTTGTATGTCTATGGCACTGGGCCCCTGTGGCCCCCCCATTTAATGAATTTGCCACTGGCCTCAGTTGGTACAGTTACACTACTGCCTGAATTCATAACATACTGTCTCTGTACTGACAGGTTGCCTAATTGGCAGGCAGTATCTATTTACCCTTGAACTGAAGAGGCTGATTAAATCCAAACTCAAGCTTCCCAGAAAGCACTTGGCCAGCATAGTAGATGTCTCGCTCCTCATCCAATCTTATATTTCCATTTGTAAATCCCGACATCGTCAACCTCTTACTCTGAAAACAATAAGTTCAACGTCACTGTATCATCCTAATTTAAATTCTTATCACTTGTCTCTTGTTACACAAACCGGTATCTCAGTCAGTTGGAATGGAAGAACTTACCAAACACCCTTAAAATTACGAAAACAAGTATTACAACTAAACTCACCCAGCCAACACAAACAACAATTTTTTAAATCTTTCGGCAAGAGAAGACGAGACCTTTTCATAAGAAATAATATGCACAAGAGTGATACCATTCAAATAAAATAAAGAAAAAGGCGCAGTCCGGCAGGTTATTATCATTCTTGTTGACATTGACAGCTGTCACTGTCAATATAATTTGACTGATATAGTGACGCAGAATGCTAACTCCAATCGATTTAACTAATTAGGTATATCGATAAATAGCCCCCAAATTAATTTTAATCGGTTATTAATTTAGTGTAGTAATTAGGTGAATGAGGAATTTATATTAATTTTGCAAGGGTCGCAGTCATAAAGCTCTATAAATGGAGTACGCTTCGCCTCATCTTTCCAAACAAAAAAGTCTGCCAGAATCTGAGGGGGGCGAGGTAGCACGCATGTGATGTTTTCTAGTCAAAGGTACATCATTGTCGGTTGTTAATACAGTTTATTTCTAAATGAATTTTTATGGCAGCAACGTTTTATTGACAACCGACAAAGATATACCTTTGACTTGAAAATACCAAACATATTTGACATATTCTTTTTATACTTCATAACACTAAATGGAGCAATAGATAGTCGACTGTTCATTATTGGATGCAGTCTTTGCAAATGTCAAACAAAAAAGCCAAGGATCATTTTTGATTGTATTTTCAAACAAAATATAGAAGACAGCAATCCTTAAGCGCGTTAAATATGGAGAAATGTCAAACGTCAAATAGTTACTGCCCGTCAGAAAGAAAACGATTGTCTTTCAATCGATTCTGTAAACGAAGCTTGATTTTCGATTTAGGTTAAATCTTTTATTACGAAAGTAATGATAAATAAAGTAAAACTTTACTTACATCTGAAATGGTATTTCATCTTTTTGTAAACTAGACGAAATATAACATTTTTTACACCCAAAAACAGCAAGGGCATTTTCACGGAGCTTGTTATCCATCGACAGCGATGACGAAAGTGCGTGACATCGATTATTGAAATAGTTTTTATAGATGTACTAGATTTTCCTGCCAATACTTTTGACAGAGGGGAAATGATACATAAGGCCTCTCCTGGTTTAGAACTCTCTGGTCGCAGTACAGTAAATTTGCTTGTGTTGTACGTCCACCAGATGACGATATATACGACGGCTGTTCGATGACAAGTACCCGTTTATGAAAAAAATATCGGTTGTTTTTCTACTCAAAGGCAAGAATTGTAAAGAATTTCATGAAAAATAAATATTTTATTGTAAGTTTTGTGGTAACTTCAACCGTTTTTGTTAAAAATATGAACGTCCCTACTTTTGTGGGAAGTGGGAAAAACAAGTGTTATATTTGTAGTGCAGAGTTGTCCAGTAATAATTTGGCTTGAAAGTCTCGTATCCAGGCCATAAATAATAGTAGTTTATGTAAATGTTATTTATTTATTTATTTTATTATAAGGAGATACAACTTGGATACAACAAGCATACAAGTGAAGAAGATTATACATAGAAAATACGTAACTAGATTAAGATGTTCCCTTAGACTTATCTCACTGAGAAATACACGTACGTATTACGTAATAAGGTTCCTTAAAATACGCATAATAAGATCACACGAGTGTCTTAAGACCTAATTACGTACAGTTGCATACACTGCTTTATCTACACACATATTATAAATCCTAAATGACATGTTTGGAAACCATTAGAATGACGGCCATTGTACCGCCATGGCTAACTCGATTGTGCCTAACGTTCGGGGAGGAGGACAGCCGCGGTCGAGGAGAAGGGTTGGATTTTCATTACGTTACCAAAATCGATGTGGTTTTACACACTGGTTATATTGGTATCATCTACCAACAAGATGGTGCCCCTCCCCACAATAGTATCGCCACTAAACATTTTTTAAATGGACATTTTCCTGACCGCTGGATGGGCACAAATGGTCCTATTAAATGACCACCACGTTCACCCGATTTAACGCCAAAGGATTCATCTTAAAGGTCGAATTTATGAAGATACTTACAACACGGTACAAGAGTTAAAAGACGCAGTTCATTATCATATTAACAACATACATAGTATGTACATAACGCCTTGTCTAAAGCTACTAGAGGTGTTCTGAAACGCCCGTACCTTCATTCGGCAAGAGGCCATATTGAACATTTAATTTAATGTGAAATTATTTTAGTAAATTTACCTAACTTCTGCTGTTCCGATTTTTTTCTCCCGATACAATAAAATGATCCTCTCATGAAACTGTGTAGATCTGCGTCAAAAAAAACATCAATATTATTAATTTTTAGGGACAACTCGCACTTGACCAAAATTTACCAAATTTTTATACCAAATTTTTTTTCTTAAAAAAAATACCTAATGTTTCCTAAGGCAGTTTCCCTGTATCTCCTATACCTTAGGATTTCCCCATACTGTCCCACTTAAAAAAAAACACACTGTATACGTATCATAATTATTTAACTTACCCAGCGATACTCAAATGTAGGTGAAGCATTGACAGCAATATGAATGTATAGAAATCCGAATACGAGTAAAAACATTGTCAATAGTAATTTACTCTTTAAATATAGATCTACTAATTATAAATCTTTTAGTGTGTAAATTTGTGCAGTGTATTTTGGGTTAATAAACTGTTTGGGTTACATATATTCCGGAGTTTTCTTCGAAACTCCAACGGAGGCTGCCCTATAACAGAACGCAGAATAGAGGATTTCGTATGATGTGGGTGTAGATAAAATAAGTAAAATAATAAGTTTTAACGTAAACTGTTTTGACTAGTAGTAATATTACCTACTATTAAAAATATTTTACGTCACACCTAGCCATAATGTGGGTTTTACCGCACGCTACCCGTACGGTAAAACTCGCATTATGTCCAGGTGGAGACGTAAAATTGTGTACTCACCAAGGGCAGTAAAAAAGAAAGCCCTCTATCGCATATTTACAACCCTCGCCTGCGGCTCGGGTTACAAATACCAGCGATTTCGGACTTTATTTCTTTTACAGCCCTTGGTAAGTAATGTACTATTTTTTGGTGTATGGTATTTACCATGTATACTTGAGTTAGGTAAACACCCCGTTTCTAATAGTAGTTAAATTAGCATGTTAGAAATCGTATATTAAACGGTGAATGAATTAACTTTTATTGCAGTAACGCGTTATGGCTCGCCCAAACTGGCGGAGAGGAGCGGAGATCATTGAGGAGCATTTCAAGCGTAGCGCACACTAACGAGGGAAAAGCCCTTAATGATGCTGCGAGCGCCCGGGAGGACCGCCCGGCACATCGCGGGGGATGTCATGATATACCGGCGTCTAGCGCCGCGGTATCCTCTATTTTAGAGTACAATGAAGAGAGAAAATCCCTCATGATACCGCAACGCAAACGCCGGCCACCAACGCACTCTGGAGGACTTCGGTGCTACGGGGGGATGCCAACACATGCCAGTGCCTACCTCCACGGTATCCTCTAGCGTACTCCTCGATGCTCCGAAGAGATCTCCTCCATGATGCTCCAAGGTCTACCTCAGAACATTAAAATTTGTACCTTACTGTGATTTAACCCCTTATAGGATAGGGCAATAGTTTAAAAAAGACCATCTGTAATATCATATTTTCGTATGTATTTAGAATTTTTAGGACTATAGATTTTTTTCAGCTTGTCCGTTAAAGGTTTAATTAGCGAAAATATACATTAATAAATTTAATAGTATCTCGGCTCCGCTGGCCCAGTTTGCGCTGGCCCTTATTGACAACCCGCAATGATGTAAAGCCTGACCAGAAATATACCGGGTGTTTCCTGTAATAGGGGCAATAAATTAAACCGTAGATTCTACTCCTCAAACTGGACAATATTAGTTCAGCGACTTTTAAAAATAACTTATAATTAGATTTTTATTTCACTTTAAAGTTTATTCGAACACGCAATGTATTGCGAAATTGATTATTTCTGTTGGGTGACAAGAGTGACAAGCAATGTCAATTAGACGGATTTTAACGTACATTGAAAATGCTATTTAGTATGTATGAAAAAGAGACAATATAAAAACTTCATTTTTTTTTAAATTGTAGAACAAACGTTTCATTGTTTGAGGAGTAGAATTATTAATTTATTTATTGCTCTTATTACAGGAAACACCCTGTATGATCATGCGCCATGTTACGGAATTTCATTGGAACCATGGAACTAATTTCTTACACTGGCAATAATTTTAATGACAGAATGATATGCATGTGTGAGTGCATGTGATAGGCTGTCACTGTTGTCAAGTCAAGTGTCATTGAGGCTGTTTACTTGAATATGTGTTGAATATGAAATTATAATCCACAAAAAAATCCCAAAATTATCCATATTCAAGAGCGAAACATTGTAAATAGTGTATATAATAAACTGCTGTAAGAAATACGCTCGGGAAATGAAAGTACCCTAAATGCCTTTAGATCGAGAGTAGGCCGTAGGCAACCCTACCTCATCGAGTAGCAGAATTTGGCTTATGTAGGGCAATGCAAGGGGAAAAGTTATGTATTTTAGTATTTGGTAGCCTGAGCTAAACTTGGAGCATTTTTTTCAGTCAGCAAAAAATGTCCCTATTTTTTAAAGACTACTTCAACGACTAGCAACTGTAACTGTAGCACGTGGCCCATACGATAAAGCTCATCGAGAAGTGTAAAAAAAATGGTGGTAGCCAC
Organism: Pammene aurita; assembly: GCA_947086415.1. NCBI lineage: Eukaryota > Metazoa > Arthropoda > Insecta > Lepidoptera > Tortricidae > Pammene > Pammene aurita. Next base: position 18,245,901 of record OX352305.1, on the reverse strand, counting down.
ACGCACATTTGTATTAATATATAGTCTACGTAATGGGTATTATACGGTCCATGATACAAATCAAATGAAATCAGTGAAACCAAATCACTGCATGAAACCAAAAAAAACCGCTAAAACTTTTTTCGGGATATCTTTTCTACTATTGTCCCGAAGGAGACACGTTCCTGAAATTCTAATATTTCTTTTCGGTCAATATCTTAATACTAGCTTTTGCCCGCGGCTTCGCTTGCGTTAAATTCGGGGTAACAAACCATACAAACTTCCACCCCCCATTTTAGGGAAGTGGGGGGTTAGAAAGAGACAAAAATATATCACTCTCCATCCCTTCAACTATCTCCACTTAAAAAATTACGTCAATTCGTCGCCCCGTTTTGCCGTGAAAGACGGACAAACAAACAAACAAACACACACATACATTTTCCCATTTATAATATTAGTATGGATTTGTGTTGCCGCGATTTCTAGATGTTCTAGTTGTAGGTCTATTTGTGGAGCCCAGGGCCTTGATTCGACATGGCATAACTGACCTGACAGTCGCTTGCGAGACAATTATGATATCACACTTTTGTGACAGTTGAAATCGGGGTGGAATCACTCAAGAGTGGCCACCCCGTAAAATAAAATGGTAGCCATAGCCATAGACAACACGCTCTAGCCAGACCTACTGACAGCTTGACAGTTAGGTGTGGACACGTGTGGACAGGATGGATATCACTCTATCCACTAGCGATACAAGTGTGACATCCACGTCTCACAGTTTGGCATGTCGAATCGAGGCCCTGTGCTCTGCCGTATTCGTTTCGTTTGTTCTTGCCACTATAAAGTCAACAATGTGCGACGGAAATAATTTATCAATGATTTTAAACAAAAAAGAACCGACTTCACTTAGTCTCCATCTTTCCAGAAGCAAATGCTTGAGCTACTTTAAAAAATACTCAAAATACAATAGGTGTGCCGTGTGCCTATAATAGCTTAAGAGTTCCCTCGATTTCTCCAGAGTCAGAATTTGACCTGGTGACAATGGGACTGGTGACTATACTCTTTCAAACAAAAAAAGAATTTCCCAACTCGGTGCAGCCGTCTCCGAATAATCGGTAAAAATACATTAATAAAAAAAACAAATACAAAGATCCCGACGAATTGAGGACCTCCTCCTTATAAATCTTGAAGTCGGTTGAAAACATCTTTGACTGAAGAATTTGGTCCAAGTTCAAATTGGGCACCTGCAACTTGTAATCAAAATCGAAAACCGGTATTTCCGCAGTTGTATTTTCCCACACATCATCCCTTGTTGGAGTTCTGGGGTGAAGTCTACTTGTTGTGGCATTCACATTACGAACACGACTGCTAAATACACGTGTTGATATTGATGAAGTAGGAGAAGGCGTCGATGCATGTTGTGAAGTAATATCCGAGAATCGTGAGGCGATAAGGCGCGCGATGATGTGCCTTGCAATTGGACAAGAAGGTAGGAGTGTCGCGTCATGTGAAACATTACCGCCTATTACCATAGAATTGTGGGGCGGCAAGGCGTGTGGTGGTCGATTGCATTCCATCTGCACGACATTAGGGGGTGGCGAGACGGACAAAGATGGGTTTCGTTCCATTACATCATGGAGCAGCGTGACGAGCGGTGATTGATTGGTTTCCGGCCCAACGGCAACAGGAAACGGCAAGGCGTTCGGTAATTGATTTCCCTCTATCTCCATGGCATTAAGAGGCGGCGAGACGCTTGGTGTTGTGCTGCTCGGCAGCGCCTCGAAATCTCGTGGCAGTGTAACGTGTGGTGATGCATTACTCCGGCAAGGCGTGGGGTGAGACTTGTCTTCCATATTCACGGCATTATCTGCACGGAATCAGGAGACAGATTTGCGCTACGTAATGCATTACCTTTTATTTTCACATGACTAGGGGAAGATGAGACGTGTGGCGATGGGTTGCCTTCTATCACCGCGGGTTCAGAAGGCCGCGTTGCATTTGCTGGTACTCCAGTCTCCATTCCCACTGGAACGGGAGCTGGCGAGAGGTTGAGCGTGTCCAATATGTAATTCATTATGCATAGAATCTACCGAAATCGTATCGGCAGTATACATATACGTATGTGTGTTCAATTAATTTTGTATTAAGCAGAACGTCTGCTAACGATACCACAATGTTTAGAAATAAAGGAAAAGTAGAAAAGGCGAGACTCGAACTCGTGACTCTGGGATAAATGCCCATCGCTCTGACCAACTGAGCTACTGAGACTTACCTGATGGCTGCGAATTTCTCCACTATATGCTTTATGCGTCTTAGGGGGTGGATTTTTTTAATTTTCCTTTATATCTAAACATATGTGTCTTGGTCTGAATTAACATTCGGCGGTTTTAAGTTTTTTTTTTGCTCGAGCGCGAGAACGGACTTTTACTCTATGGCGGGGACGTACTGGTTTACGGGATGAACGAGACCAGAAATGCTTTCAGAGTCAGACGAATCTTCATCTTAATAATATTCGGAATCCAACGAGTGTAACAGAACCAGTGAACCGGTTTTAATTGTTTTGGGGCTTAGTTTTTCTATTATAAGACGCTTCGGCCAAAACACTCACGGAACTGCTGCTAGTGCTGCTACTGTTTTCACCAACTGGGTCGTAATCCTTGTCCGATCCGAACTCTCCATCGTCTTTATATATGTCTGCTGGAGACCACGACGAAGACGACGAAGACGATTCCTCGAACACTTTCATTAATTGAGTTCGTCGCTTTTTATCGATCTAAAACCATCAAATTACATTGATGTATAAAGAGTTCTTGTATGAACACTTTTGTTCATACAAGAACTCTTTATACTAAAAAACACTCAAAATCGATAAAGAAACTACTTTGACATGAAATTGCCGTCGCGAGTGCGCAATTCCAATAGCCGCAAAGGCGCATGCACGTTACCCCCTCGGCGTGCGCAGGCGCCGCATGTATTGTGCGATGAGTGGCGGGCATCCAATGACTACGTTGTCAGTGTAGTGATGAAATGAAATGTTAAGATTTTTTTTTTTGTGTATATGTAGTCAATCGGCCTAGCTTCAGTCAATTTTAAATTAAACATACTCTATACCATAGAGGGAGAGTAGGCTATTGGCAACCCTACCTCATCGAGTAGCAGAATTCGGCCTATATAGGGCAATGCACGGCAAAAATAATGTATTTTAGTACCTGGTAGCCTGAGCCCAACTTGGAGCATTTTGTATATTTAGTAATAAATGACCCAATTTTTTGACAAAAACAAACTCAACGACTAGCAAGTGGGTACGTGGGCCATTCAATAGTGCTCATTAAGAAGTGCCAAAAAACTGTTGGTAGCCACACGCAGACCTGACATTTTAGGAATTTTTGTCTTTATTAGTTCATGAGTTCTTTCGAAATTGGCACAAGATTATCTTCGATGTACTAGGTTGATTATTTCAATTATTTTTAATAAGGTAGCATCATTACTTTGCCAGTTTTGGCCGTTTTGGGCAATTTAATCCCTTATTTTTTGGCACGTGTTAATAAATTGGCCTATTGAAATTTCGTTATTTCCGTCTAAAATAAAACCAAGGCACTGTAAACGCACTCGTGACGGTGTCCTGCAGCGGCCGCGGTACACACACCACAAACGAGCTGAAATGCACGTAGACCACGTAGTGCCGGGACTGTAGCTGGTGCACCCTCAACGAGAAACCAGTCTTCGGCGGACGTACTCCACCACATCGTCGGCCACGGTGGAGTGATGCAAGCGCGACAGGTAGAGCGCCTTACTAGGTATCGCAATCCGAACACCAGAATTAACCGGCTCGGCAGTGCCACACAGAGTCTTGCGTGGCGTCCTGCGCCCCTTGTTCTTCCTTTCCACCCTCTATATCCACATTGGTGCGGGAGGACTTTCCTTTATCGGGAACCCGTACTACACATGCCTTAGAAGGCAAGGAGGCCCGGTTAGCATCGACTGGCTGACCGGCGACGTTAGCATAAGCACTCTGTCTGACGTGTCTTGGAAACAGGAGGCGGCCACTCGCGCGGGGGTGTGCGCGGGCGGTGCAGCAGCGGGTGCAGCGCAGCACCTTTTATAGTGTCAGCAACGCGCAAGCTGACAGACTCGGCATTTATAGCAGCGGGTCGGTCTGATTATCGGTATCGAAATGTGATGCCGCTGACCGAGTTGGTGCATTTCGCAAACTATTTACTTCGTTGCGTAACTCGGCAATAGTGACTTGGACCCCTTCAAATTTCAAAATAGCTTCTGTATACAAGTTCTGTACAATAATGTGTATGGACATTTTGTATACTTGTGTATGGACCGTTAGAAATGGGAGAAATAAACATGGCGTTGCAACCCTAAGCTTCATTTAATGCATATTTTTATCAAGAAACCTTTAATAAAACAGTTTCTGCTAAACCTGTTTGAAGAACTACGATGTCCTTAAACAAACAACGAACTTCGATATTATCTGGAATATGAGACGCAGGATAGAGGCATCCGTCGTCATAAACTCCGGAACCCGCTCTTGATACTCCTTCAGGATTTTCATAATATCCGCAAGGGTCTGCTTGCCGGTTTCATCCCCTTTCCATGAGGTACATATGTGCCGACGATCCCAATGAACTGGCACAACACCTGCTTCGCAGATGTCTTCGACGGTGAAACTCTTTGCCCACGAACTGAATTGGACAGCGGTTGCCGCATTCATCTTTCCCTCCAGCAGCACCTTCTCCTTCTGCTGCAGAAAGGCGAGGAAATAATTCACTAGGTCAATGCATCTAGGTCGCTTGGCGCACTGGTTACTTATGTAGTACTGGTCACTGGTCTCTTGCATATTCGGAAAAGAGTGATGCAAATAGACGATCTAACGAAGTGGTTCGTGGTTATAGGCCAGTATCTTATGTACCTACCGCATAACACTGCATTTAAACCATCCCGTGAACTATCCAGTGTGTTGACGATGAGGGACCCTGTTGTTCTCAGTCAACTTCTCAGTTAATTCCCTCGCTTCGCTCGGGAATTAACTCATAACCCCCTCGCTGCGCTCGGGAGTAAAATCTGAAGTCCTTCGATACGTTCAGGATTCAATTTCGCGCCCATGACATAAAACAGTGCTTTATCCCCTTGGTGTACAATCTACTATTAATAAATTTCGCTATTTTAAACCATAATATTATGTGACCAGTATAGTAACCACGTAAAATCTGTAAAATTAATAACTAAAGCGTCCTCTATATTTCGAATTTAGCTCGAGGCCTATAGATGAGGTCAAGTGCGAAACAGCTTCCACAGAACGTGTTGTGGTCTATTCTGTCTGTGCAACGCGATAACCACGGTGGTAGTGCATGTTAGTAGTTCCTATGCAATGGGAAGAAGGTTTATTTTCTCTTGAATTGTCACTTTATTTTCAGTGTTGAGCATTACGTGCGTGGCTGTGAGGAAGGGTTTAATTTAGAGGATTCCGTATGTTTCGCTTAACGATTTCATTTGTAGCGTTTTTTGATAAAATATTTTGTTATAAAAAAATTACTAGGCGTTTTAGACAGGCCTCTCGTACGCAAGACATATTAAACTAAGTATATTTAGTCCCTACACTGATTCTAAGCGGGTTGGAGGCTCCATAACACAGAAACACCTTAAACCATTGAGTTATTATTACTAACGTAACATTATACTTCAATGCCTTAAACTAAACATTCTTAGCGGATGTGAGCGTATTGTATGGAAGGAAAAAACGAACAGCACTTATCAAACGAGCGGAGCGTAAGCAAAGTGAAGTTCTTACATACAAATTCGGACACAAGACACAACGGAACTATCAGCTGGCTAATAGGACATTTATGCATTATCTGGCTTTTTGATTTCGAATAGTTGTTCCGCGAGAACTTGGGTAACGTTCATTTGTTTGGGTTGTAGTCAACATAAATATAATTTGAGAGTTTATATATGCAGGATAGATCAAGGGGTTATGGAAATAGAAGGCGAGAAGCTATCTTCATAAGGGTCTGATTATATTGGTCAACTCGTTAGCAAGTAAATCGCAAGTACTCAGTTTGAGGCGCACTACAAGTTGATACAACAGAGGAGTTAAAAATGTATTTAACTTAGTATTTTCATTATTTACCACATTTAGGAAGAAGACGAAACAAATTCCAAAACGGCGGTGCGTTACACCGATACGAGTAGGTAAACAAGTATCGACTTCTTATGTATTGTGTGTGTGTGTGGTCCACTTTCTAAGCGAATTGGATGGGATGTGACTGGCGGACAGATAGACAGACCAGCGGGCCTTAATAACTACCGCGAAGTTCGGAAATCGAAACTTCGTTATCTCCGTCTTTGTCGCTCTTGCATAATTATTCGAAAGAGAGTGATGCAAATAGACGATGGAACGAACGAAAAGGTTCGCGGTTGTAGAGTAAATAATAGTACTATACAGAGGTCCCTCTTTGACGTTACGAATTATGTTGTCCCTTCTTAACGCATAACAAGTTCTCTTTCTCACTTAAGCAAACGTTTCGGATACGTCGTGTCAAACTCATTTTTTTTTAGAGATGCACACCCTTGGTTGTAGGCCAGGCCAGGTCTAAAACAGCTATTAGACATGGCAATTTGTAGGGCCCAACATGTTGTGTACCCTGCCTCTCCCTCACCCTCCTTCAGCTCCCTACAGGCCCAACCTCCTATTACACCTCCCAACACAACATGTTGGGCCCTACAAATCCATGTCTACTAGCCGTTATAACCGCGAACCACTCCGTTCATAGAATCGTCTTTACATATGTCTGATCTGAAGTGACCGAAGTGTAAAGACAGGCAGTCAGCCACACGAGTGATCCTATAAGGGACCAATGTCCTTTCACGGTACGGAACCCTAAAACATTTATTTACTGGCTTTGGCACGGAACCCTAATATAAAATAAAATTACTAATATGCTAATGCATAAAACTGAATACGAAGATGGTTTTAGGACAATAAAATTTTGATTAAAAAAATGCAATTAAAACATTTTAAAACTTTTACCAAATTTTGGTACAATGAACCTAAATTAAAAATGCAAAAAAAACGCTGAAAACCACTAAGCAAGGAGGTATCCACGTACCCACTGATGATAAAGTAGGTTAAAGTGCTTACGCAAGCTTGTAATTGCATTATATACCTACCTACGTTCTCTTTACGTCCATAGTAAAATACCTAAACCTTTGACATCTACTTTTTAGTAGTTGCCATCTCGCTCATTCATACTGGAAATTATTGTTCAAGGAATGCGCGCGTCGGCAAGTCTCGGTACACCCAGGACGTAAAGTTCAAGTCTAATACCACTCCTTATCACGTGCACCTTACTACTTACGCTATAGAGTTGATTTTTGATAACTCCGTGGCGCAGGCACCGACTTATCAACAAGCGATCACCCTCCCGAGACTTCGTGTGGTGACTACTTTGTAAAAGTACATTCATTAATTTTATTATTACTGAACTCGATAGTTTTGCGGTTTTTCTTGCATTTACGTGGTGTTTTAGGGTCTAATTTATTAATACATATTTTTAAAAATATTTATGTAAGGTTTTTAATGACTTTTAAGCCGTTTTATTCTATAAATAGATTCGTAAATTAAGGAACTAAATGAAAAGACCTTGAGAACAAGTCTCGTGGGGAGTGCCGCTACGTCATCAACAGGAAGTTTTGCAGTTATGTATGACCGCCAGCTGGTGCCTGATTGGCCAACAAAGCCTCGTCGGCGGCCATTTTGTTTGCTTCTGAGTCACCAAAAGGTGAAAAATGTACGGAATTACTGTGCACTCCCCACGAGACTTCACAACGGTATTGGGCATTTCCCTCGTGAACACAAAATTTGGGTTTCATGTTCCCTACCACAGCGTGGATGAAATAATAATATTTTTCATGGGATATATTTTTAAAACTTGCCAAATCTTATTTATCTGCATTCCTTAACCGACGGAAAAGTTGTTTTTAAAAGTTAAAGACTCATAGTTGCGGTAAACTCTGTTTTCCAGCTCAAGTTCGGTCGGTCGGTGGTCGTCGACCGGAGACCTTAGTGGATTCAAAGAAATAAAATAGTGCCAGGAGTGTGCGATCGAGATTTATATTATCTATAAATACATGTGTTTTACCTGTCAAAATAATAGTGAAGTGATCAGTGTACGATTGTTTACGTAGATGTTGACTTGAGATTTGTCAACGCGGTGCGGCAGGATGTAGCCCGAAGTTACTGCGGGCTTAAAGAGTGGACGTAAAAGATTTCCTTTTTAATTAGAGTCATTGACCGGCCGCTAAAATGTCAGAGACGACGATGGTGAAGGTAAAGACCGAGCGGCCCGATGAGGCGGAGATTCGGGAGCTCGCCGCGAAGATGGTGGAGGCGAACAAGGCGAAGGCGCTAGCTGCGTCGGTGGCGGCGGCGCGGCCGGGCCCCGGCGCGCTGGGCGCGGCGCCACCCGGTTCCGGCGGGCAACTGGGCATCCTCAACTTCCTCACACGCAAGACTGGCGCGCCGCCCGACACGCGGCCGCCCGTCGACCCCGAGAAGAAGACCCCGGCCCCAGACGAAGCCAGCTGGAAAGGCCACTTCGGCTGGGACATGCTGGGCAAGTGCCACATTCCCTACATCTACCGATCCGGGGAGAAATACGTGGCCGTCAGAATGGTAGAAATCAAATTATTAAACAAGTACCTGAATTACCTTCATGCAGATATCTACTCCTGCACTTGCATAAGGAGTTACTACATAACAGAGATAGAAGCGAGGCTCCTTAACGAAATTAACAGCAGGCACTGCGATGGCCAGTTCGGCAGAGATGCCTTCACACAAAAGGACCTTGTGGTACGGTTATCAGACGCTTATGAATTTTATAACTTCTTAGATGTATGTTACAATAAGTTATTAAGAGGCACAACAAATAGTAAAGACAAGTGTGGGTTCATCAGAATAAACAAAGAATCGGTAGTACCATACACAGTGCGAGATGGACAGAAGTTTGTGCCCTTGTTTTATTTTGAAGGTGAAACGGACAATCTAAAGTTGAAAGCGGACCAGTTGAAGGGTTGGGACTTGTCATACTTAAAGTTTTGCTGTAAAGTGCAAGGAATCCGGAATGAACTGTTTGCGAGTGAAACTTGCTCAGTCATAAGTCTGTCGGACATCAAGAGCTACTTCCCGCCAGGGACGGAGTTCGAAGAATATTGGCCCAACAAGGTTGTGGACTCGCAGCTACTGATTTCTGCTAAAGGTAGGAAAAATTTAATAGTATTGGGTATTATATTATTTAATCATAGCCACATGCATGTTTATAAAGTAATTTGTTTCTAAATGTTGAATTTCTGTTGAAACAGCTAACCAAGATTTCAATTATAATAACATATATTTTTATGTCAAGCCTGTGTGATAAATTGATAATGATTCTCAAAGTGCGCTATGTGGGGCTCTAGGGCTCCACAAAGTTTCTGTGGGGGCTCCGCGAGAATACTTTTAATATTGAGAAAAAAAAACAAAAACCAGCTCTTCTATCTGCCTCTAGCACATTTAATTTATTTTTTAATTTTCGGCCTTCATCGAAAGGGGTCCGTCAATTAATTTTTTAATTTTGGGCCTTCATCAAAAGGGGTCCGTCAATTTATTTTTTAATTTTGGCGCTCCATCAAAAGAAGTCGGTCACCAAAAAAGTTTAAGAACACTGATCTAGTATATTTGTATAATCTAGTCACTTTAAGTTTGGTGCTCCAAAGTTACTGGGCATTTTACTTATTTTTTTAATCAGCCCCACATCTCTCTCTCTCTCACCTACATCGGTATAGGTATACATATTCTCTTTATCCATCAAAAGCTACTGCGGTTTATATATACATGTATAATGTACAGTCGCCATCAAATATATGGGAGCGGCCAAGGTAGTCACAAATATCTGAACAACGCCTCTATTGTCAAGGCGATAAAGTGCATGTTCAGATATTTTTGAGTACCCCGGAGGCTCCGATATATTTGATGGCGACTGTACTTGTACACAATACTGACTTTACTGTACCTATAACAGGTTAACCCTAATCAGGTCAAATATTGAATATTAATTTGCATAATTAACTATGCACCATTTCCCCCACATGTTATTTTCTGAATATTTTGTATGGTAGTTTAGGGTTATTATTTTTTGTTTTTTATTAAATTTAAAACTTATTGTACGCCTTAAAAGCTAAAAGTGTCCAAGAGAAACTTTATCTAACAAAAGATAAGACACACTATTTATAATTTGGTTGTACATTTAAAAGCTACTTTACTTAACTGTGTTGTATACTCAAAACTATTTCAAGAGAACCCTGAAAAATGCCAAAAACATAATGTACCGTATTGGTAACAAAACAAGGTTGATTTTGATTTCATTATTTTTTTGCAATAAGCAAGGGTTTGTTGGCCTCAACATTTTATTTGATTATATAACGTTCTATGTACAATCTCTATACAGTTTCTTTAATAGCTATTTGGCTCCCTATTAATATTTTAACGCCATCTAGTGAGAGATAATACTTAATACGTGGCGGGAATGTGGCGCCATCTACTGTTGAAATGAGAAACATATATCAGTAAAGATACTTTAAACAAATCTTTATTAGTTACCTACAGTTAGGTGCAAAACTTTTCAAGTTACTTTTAGGTGGCTTATAGTTCGGTGCAAAAGTGTACCATTAAAAACAGCCATAGAAAGTGTTTGTTAGTTCAATGTTCAAGACGACTTTTACTCTGCCATAACTACAAAACTATGTTTGTGATTTAAACAGTTGATACCTTATTTTATAGAGGCTGAATTTCTTAATTATGTATGGTTCCCTATTTGGAGTTTCCATAAGAGGAACTAGAAATATTCGAAAAAATAAAAATGTGTTTTTTTCTACTTTTCGATTCTAAATTACAAAATAACCGTAAATTCTAAGTATATCATATGTAAGGCTGATTTGTAGGAAATTTTAAATAGTACTGGTATGTATTAATCATGTGCCCCTCTCCTCGATCGACATCCACTTCTCCACATTCTACTAAGATGCTACTATTGGGACAGTATTGCACCTAACTGTATATCTAATAGACCCATGTAGTTATTTTAGAGGTCAATACGAAAGTAAAATAATGTAAACAAATCATTTACTTTCATTGCTTTGCAATAACGCACTTTTAATTAATTTAAAATAACTTTTTTGCAAAAGTTTTGGTTGACGTACACCCAGATTTACAATTGCATGGACAATTTATGAATTAATTCATAAGACATTGCCCCCCTACCATACCCCCCGATGGAGGTAGGACCCATTAATTTTGATAGGACTCGGCAGATCTTCATTCCTAGTGCCAAGATAAAGTTATAAAGAAACGTTTCATTGATGTACATATTTTGCCGCCAAAACGGCATATGTAGTCTTACTTTATTAAATGTGCATGTTCAGATATATTTGAGTACCTTGGCTGCTCCGATGTATCTGATTACGCGCCATCTCGTGCGAGATAAAGTACCTATTCATTAAGGACACTAGAAGTCTTTATTTTTTAGTTATCTCTGGTCTAAGTTGACCCTAAATAATTGAGAACAAGGCTAAAAGGAAGGTCACTGCACTTTATTAAAGCGACGGAGCCTTTTTGCACAGTTTGTGAGAGATTTTTCCAGTTATTAAGGTCATGTCATGACAATACATAATATCAACTCACGGACTAGATTATATACTTAGATATTGTATGTACAGTCGCCTTCAGATTATCGCAGCGGCCAAGGTGGTCACAAATATCGAAACAACACCTCTATTGTCAAGGCGATAAAGGGCATATTCCGATATTTTTGAGCACCTTGGCCGCTCCGATATATTTAATGGCGAATGTACGATGCGATGCAATTTAGGCAATTAAAATTAGGACTGTCTTTATATCCCGTCTTCGTTTGACATGGTAAGGTGAGATAGTTTGTCCGGATAGAGAAGTGTCGTGGTTTATATGGGAGCTCATACATTCTACGACACTTCTCTTTCCGGACAGACTCTAGCTACAGCTAGTTAGTAGAGTAAGTAGTCTTGGGCAGTAGTATAAGCTGCTCATAATAAATAGTGCTGGGCCACCAGACACTGTCATTGATAATGAGTATAATGACATTATTTCTCTACTCGTCCTACTCATTCTTCATATACATAGAAAAGGACGGGTACATAAATAATGACATTATTACTGACAATATAGTACTAGGTACTGTTATAGGGCTACAGATGTAGGGTTAGCATATCTTACATTGTCATATACTTCGAGTCGCACTTGAAGTATGAACACGCGCGTTACACGTCAAGATATGCTAGGCGTAAGGTGGCCTATAGAGATAGAGTATAGTATCTAATACGTATAGGTAGTAATAATGCGTTCAACAGCGACTAGTGAATAATACAGTCTGTTAATCTCCATCAAGCCAGAATTGCGTTACTGATCTAAAATCTAAACTATTCACTTCACTTCGTGTTTTGTTAGCTTCGGTCTGCGCTGTTTGCATCTCTTTTTTCTGTATGTGAAACGAAAGTGACACAGCGGCGTAATGTAAAAACAAAACACGAAGTGTGTTGCGGTATAAGATAACAGCTATAATTGTAAGAGCAGTTGGAACGTTTTAAAATACGTCAAACTTTTTAGAAGGTTTATCTCTAACTCGGATCTCAGCCTATCTATTATATTTCGTGAAGATTTGTCTTCAATCTACGAAGTGTTATTTTTATCTTATCCTTGGTTATCTCGCAAGAGCCCTGACAATCTCAATAACTGCTCTAAGCAGTGGGCAAAGAGGCATGCCCAAACAATGGGATTGGCCGATCGAACTTTTCTACAGATCGCGCCGTCGTAAGTTTTACTGATCAATTCTACTAATAGTGTTGCCAATCTACCAAAAGCCTTCGAAGAACAGAGGCGAATTGAACTCGACGCTAAACGCGATGAGTTAAAGACCCGTCCCCCTGCGGTCATCAACTATAATTTTGTCGGAGGGGTGCTGACCTGCATTGAGTGTGGCCGCACGTTCACTGCAAAGATAGGCTACGTCAGTCACCTGAGAGCTCTCGACCGACGCTCTACCTAGCCAGTACACTCAGTCGCCATGACCGAAATCGGCCAGGATAAGAGGATGATGATGATGAGTGTTGAATTCTGTTTTTTAATTTGTTGGCCTGGTTGCTAATCCTTTCAGCCAAATCCTGTAGAAAGAAACAGGTAAATCCTATCCTTGACATTTGCCTTCCCCATTGACCGATATTCCGCTTGGACTGCTAAAAGAAAATCAGTTTTATTTAACGAGACTGAGAAGGAAAGAGACAGCATGCTCCCCTTCATCTCCCCTTCTATTGTATTTGTGACAGCCGCGTCCTTTAGAATTGAAGTTTGCGTGAATGTCCTTCCTATTCCTTTAAAGAGGTCATGGTCGTCATTGGACTTTTCCTTTGAAACTAGTGATGGATTATTAATTATTATGATGGCTTGCATCCTTTACGGGCCCCTATTTCAGGTATTGATGGTATCTGTACCATTTCTTACCACATATAGATACAGAAAACTTTTCTGTGGCCTGAATTTAATTCTCAGGCAATAGAATCCCACAAGGACCAGCCAATCTTACAACTAAAATACAGCATAGGATTAATTGAAAAAGTGGATAAAGTACCTATGCCATAAGTATGTAGATTTTGCATATGCGTGCGATAGTTAAATGTTAAACATGCATGTACATACTTATAAATATTAAATATTTATAAGTAAGGAAAGGTTTATATCATGACTCGCTAATTATCATTTCATTAATGTTTGGCGAAACTGATATTTTTTGGAAATTGTACCATACTTTTTGGAAATAAGAAAGAAAACTTAATGTTGTTTCTTTTTCTTTTCATTCAAGCTACATTTACGGAAGTATACTTTACAGTTATCAAGACTACTTTACCTGCAAAAAAACTTCCGCAAGACACGTTCCATAGTATAGCAAACCAATTTCACAGTAGTGATAAAATATGGGGCCAAAATCAAAAGTTTTCGGGGTGATTGCTTCATTACAGCCTAAATTTTTATAGCAATGGTAAAGGCGTCTCTCACTCAATAGTTAGCTGATAATGTGAAGCCTAATTCACCATAATACTTCCAGGTTCAATAGCAGGCGGAGGTCAATGGACGCGAGCCCCCCCCGCGCCACCACCAGGCGTAGTCTCGCAAGGCGCCGGCGTCGGCCTCTCCGGGGCCTCCACCCGTGGCCGACGTCCTAACGCTCAGCGGCACGCACCATCGTCTATGCAGATGCCACATGCGGGCATTTCTGCAGCGGCGGTGCAAGCGTTGGCTAGTGGGTGGAGTCTGCCTGGTACCCTGACGCAAGCTCAGACCCAGCAGGTGCTGAGGCTGGCCCAGGTTAGTTACTAGACTTGTTTCTATAGGTTCCTCTATTCATGTGCCACATGCTGGTATTTCTGCAGCGGCAGTGCAAGCGTTGGCTAGTGGGTGGAGTCTGTCTGGTACCCTGACGCAAGCTGAGAGCCAGCAGGTGCTGAGACTGGCCCAGGTTAGTTACTAGACAACTTGGTTTTACAGGTTCCTCTATTCATGTGCCACATGCTGGTATTTCTACGGCGGTGCAGGCGTTGAACATCTTATTGAGGAGACATCTTTTGTTCTATAAGTCGCCATGGCTCGTTCACTATTTCAATTTCTGGACATTTCATGATGTTAAGAGTTACAAGGAGGTTAAAGAAACTAATAAATCAACACGCCACCAAAAATTAATCGAACGAGCGGAGCATTAGCGAAGCAAGTTCTTACAAACAACTACTGGCTACTGGGACGTCTCGGCATTTCGATGGCTTTTTGATTTTGAGAGTTTGTTCCGCAATAACTTTAGTAACGCTTTTCTGATCTTCATGAAATTTGTTGGGGTTGAAGCAGACATAGGTACATATAATTTGAGAGTTTGTTTATGAGTATGATCGACCAAAGGGTCATGGAGTTAGAAGGCGCGAAAAAATCATCATAAGGGTCTTGTTATATGAGATGACCCCATCTCGTTTGCAAGGAAATCGTGAGTTCAGAGTTCGAGGCGGACTACTAGTAATAATTAAAAAAAGCTAAAAAGTTGACTCAGTAGTAGATTTTATTACAAATTTGTTTGTTAATAATAATAACCCACTCGTGTGCAGGCGCAAGTGGCCGCTCAAGCTCAAGCGGCGGCGCGCTACAGCAACGCGGCCATCGCCGCCGCAGCGGCCTCCATGCCGCAGCACCGCGCACAGCAGCACCAACGGAATGTTCAGGTAGGAAATTGGGAATACATACACTCATCTGAGTTGTCCTAACGTTTTGCTGGTTGAACCGTGATCTAGCTATCAAGTTCCACCCGGATCTAGTTCCAGCCTAGAGAAACTAGGCCTTTGTAGCCGCTCTAACGTTTATCCTCACACCTTTGGCCCTAACGGCAGATGGACACTGTATACGTAGGTATACAGCACAGCACAGTTTCGGCGGTTAGGATGGCATTATGTACTTATCGCCTGTCACGGTGACATTTGAGAAGTCCTCTTAGATGGCCGAGAAAGGTGTTTGTCTATGTATATTACGACTACACAAAAATAAAATTTAGTCGTCATTCAAATGTCAACCTTAGACACGGGGCCACTTTTCTTTTGAATCACGGAATAACACATTATTAAATATCGATTTTACCTAATGATTGGTTCACAATGCGGTTGTAATTCTTGGAAACGACGTCATGTAATGACAAATAGATAGTTTTCCAGTGACGTTCTTGTCAACGAACGGGGAAAAAATGCAGCTAATCATTGTAAACAGGTTTAATTAATAATACAAAACACAAAGAATAAAAAATCGAATTAAAAGATGAAATTCTATTTTTATCGTTAAAAATAGAGGTAGCGTAGACGTTCCTTCCGCAGCCTATTTACTATATTATGTAAAAGGTATTATATAATTATTTAAATTGTTTTCAAATATCCGAGGAATATTATTTTATTCGTTATGTAACGCTGGCGCAACGTATAGCAATGTCATAAGTTGCGATATTTTCTTTTATCGGTGCGATGTCGTAATTGAGTTCAGGAACCGGAAATAGTCACCGAAAAACGTTTCTTTTCGTAACTAGCAGTTACGTTGTTTCATCCACTACGTTAATAAGTAGTTACTCAAACGATCCTTAGATAATTAGTTAATTACTATAATTAGATTAATTAGGGAACACATCCAGGGTGTTTTTTAATTCCTTTGCCATATTGTATGAGGTGATTAGGTAGGCCATAAATGCCATAATAAACCATTTTTAGGGTTCCGTACCTCGAAAGGAAAAAACGGAACCGTTATAGGATCACTTTGTTGTCCGTCCGTCCGTTTGTCAAGACCCTTTTTCTCAGGAACGCGTGGAGGTATCGAGCTGAAATTTATATCAAATACTCAGGTCTACTGTCCCTTAGAGCTGTGAAAAAATCAAACTTCTCTAAGCCGACACAATCAAAAGATACTGCCGTTTATGCCGCAAATTTCCGCGAATTTTCGAAACTCACAAGGGAATCAAAACCTACAGGGTATTCCCGTGAACTCAGAATCTTGAAATTTGGTACGTAGCAACGTCTTATACGAGGGGGGGTTCAAAAATCCGCGGAACGAAGCAGAAGGAGGTAAAATGTTGCAAAACCTTTTTGCTCATTGTGTATGAGAACTCTTTAGAAAAAAATAAGTCAAATGTCAAGCCAAAACCGTCATTTGTTTTTAAAATATTGCCTTTCACACGAATTATTTCGGAATAAACGTGCGAATAGGGAGCAAATTGAATATCGTGCTGTGATAAAATTCCTATCTAAGCAAGGAAAGCCTCCGCAAATTATAATGAATGAAATGGTAGCTGTCTACGGCGACCAGTGCCCTGGTAAAACCATGATTTACAAGTGGCATAGCCTCTTCAAATATGGCAGAGAGTCAATTGAAGATGACCTTCGCCCAGGAAGGCCTATTGAAGCCACATCGTCTGATATCGTACAAAAAGTTGAAAAATTCGTACAAGAAGATGCTCGTCTTAAAAAGAAACAATTAGCTGCATTAGTTGGAGTATCAGATACAACACTATTAAGGATCTTACATGACCATCTTGGCATGACAAAAGTGAGTGCAAGGTGGGCACCGCGAATGCTTAAACCGCTGCAGATGGAAGACCGAGTTGATGCGTCCAAGCTTTTTATAAACTTATGCGGAGATCACCCTGCCCACATATTGGAACGAATTGTGACTGGAGATGAAACTTGGGTTCATCACTTTGAACCTGAGTCGAAGCAAGAGTCTATGCAGTGGCATAAGAAGGGTGCACCCCCTCCGAAAAAGTTCAGGGTGTCAGAATCGGCTGGAAAGCTGATGGCTACTATTTTTTGGGATTCAAAAGGGATTCTTATGATCGACTACAAAGATAAGGGTGTCACCATAACTGGGACATATTACGCAACACTACTAGAAAGACTACGAGAAACCATTAAAGAAAAAAGGCGGGGAAAGCTGTCGAAGGGTGTGTTGCTATTACATGACAATGCACCGGTTCACAAGAGCCATATTGCGATTGCTGCTCTTAACAAGTGCGGCTCCGAACCGCTGGTTCACCCACCCTACAGCCCGGACCTGGCTCCCAGCGACTATTATTTGTTCCCAAATTTAAAAAAAGAACTACGAGGAAGAAAATTTCATACCGATGAAGAAGTGAAGGAGGCAATTTCGGCTCATTTTGAGGGCAAAGACAAAAAATATTTTTTTGATGGTTTATATAAATTAATTGCCCGATCAAAAAAGTGCATTAAACTCGAGGGTAATTATATTGAAAAAGAAAAATACTTCCATTGTTTCATTTACATTGCAATCATTTTATTTCGCGAATTTTTGAACCCCCCCTCGTAGCACAGATAAAGGAAAAATTAAAACCGTATATTTTTTGTTACATCATATAATCAAAATATTTTTAATATTTTTAAAGTAACTACCCCTATATGCCTACAGGTTTGTACGGAACCCTCGGTGCGCGAGGCCGACTCGCACTTGGCCGGTTTTTTACTATGGCACAAACTTCGAAATTGCGTAAACATTTTTTGTTTGTTTCATGTATTTCGGCCGATCATATTAACGTTTTCTATTGACTTAATAAACATGGCAATTACAAATTTTAATAAACATGGCAATTGCTAAATTATCTAAATTTATTTATTTATCGTATGGCTACATGTCACTGGATATAGATAGGTATTTCTTCCCTGGGGTAGTAGTAGTGGGAAAGCAGATGATAAAGAAAATCCAGTGAGTGCTGCGAGGTCCAGATGGGACGCAGCTGCCAAGTTTGTTACTCTTTTAGCACCACCCAGGGATCACGTTTAGGGTTGTCTAAGGTGTTTCCTACGGACGCAGAGTATATATATATTATCAAATAGGGTATTAGGGGAACAATCCCGTAATAGGGTAAATTACCCATTTATTGACACCCGAAAGTTCTGTACAAACAGCAACACTCTTAACTGTACATCGGTGGACCTTATTACAAAAGGCACAAGGTCCACCGATGGGCAGTTAACAGTGTGGGCGATGGTACTTACTTACTCACTTTGGTGCCAAAAATTGTGGGGATGTTCACCACTATGACGTCGTCATAAGGGTGTATTTGCCGATGTAGGAGTGCCAACAAATAGGTTGGTTTCCCTATGCCAGGGGTCGGCAAACCGCGGCTCGCGAGCCGCATGCGGCTGTTTGAAGGGTCAGTTGTGGCTCTTCAAATTCCCCTAAATTAGAAAAAAAACATTTTTTTACAGTGAAAAACAGAAAACTGTGGATCTATGAGCTTCCAAAAATTCCACATTTTCCGCCATCAGGCTCTTTGTCAAAAAGTTTGCCGACCCTATGCAATAGTTATTTTATGAAGTCAGAATTTCCAGGGTTGTCTATGACACGTCGTATATGTTGCATATTTTTTATTTTTGCATTTAAACTTAAACTTTCACACAATTACTTCTTGTAATGTGTAGCAAGCGATTCGTCTCCATATATTATTTTTGATAATTCGTGATATCCAATTAAAATTTTCCCTTTTCTTTTCTTTATCATTTTTATCTATGTTTATTTTTATTTATAACTAAAATACTCTCTTTCTTTACCATGTTATATTCCCGACTATAATAGTACAGTTATCACTGTTTCTGCAAAAAATATTTAAATTCTCATTAAGGGAACCTCCTTTTTAGGGTTCCGTAGTCAACTAGGAACCCTTATAGTTTCGCCATGTCTGCCCGTCCGTCCGTCCGTCCGTCCGTCCGCGGATAATCTCAGTGACCATTAGCACTAGAAAGCTGAAATTTGGTACTAATATGTATATCAATCACGCCGACAAAGTGGTAAAATAAAAAGTGGAAAAAAATGTTTTATTAGGGTACCTCCCCTATACGTAAAGTGGGGAGTGATTTTTTTTTTCATTTCAACCCTAACGTGTGATATATTGTTGGGTAGGTATTTAAAAATGAATAGGGGTTTACTAAAATCATTTTTTGCTAATGTAAATATTTTCGGAAATAATCGCTCCAGAAGTAAAAAAAAATGTGTCCCCCCCCCTCTAACTTTTGAACCATAAGTTTTAAAAATATGAAAAAAATCTGAAAAGTAAACCTTTATAAAAACTTTGTAGGAAAATTATTTTGAACTTGATAGATTGAATAGTTTTTGAAAAAAAAATACAAAATTATTTCTGAACTAAGTTTGTAATTTAACCGTATAAGCAGTTGTGTATTGTACCTGTAATTTCTACAAAATTACAATGAAAAGACTTGCTTTCAAATAAAGTAAAAACGGTGAAAATCGGTTCACGCAATAAAGAATTATCCCATAAAAATCATCTTCCATACTCGCGCGCAATAGTTTACTTAATTTGCCGATAGATGTCGCTGTACGTAGAACGCTCATATCATATCCTACATGGCGGTGTTATTTTAACTCTTAAGTGGGGACACTTATTGTGACGGACGAAAAACTACGGAACCCTACACTGAGCGTGGCCCGACACGCTCTTGGCCGGTTTTTAGTAGTCGTTTGAATGTTTGTTTTTATGATTTATTCCAGTTTCCGAACAGTGCAATAACAATGGCGATGGGACAGCAACCGCCCCCGCCCCTCGTAAGGAGCACGGCCAACACCTCTACTATGAAGTGAGCATTTTATATTTTGTAGTGCTAGAATAGGAACAGCCTGTATATTAATATGACGGTTGTGTTTTCGCATCTACAATGGTAAAAAAAATAATGACTCGAAATCACAGAAAACAATCGTTGCAAATTAATTTTTAGGAAACTCACAATTCACAGAACCCAAATATAGTTTTTGTCAAAAAAAAAAATTGTCGGAAATTAAACTTTTTAATTGTTTTTTTTTTTAATAACTTGACACGATGCTTTTTCGCGTACATGAAATGTTTCAGCATTAGTCAGAAAGAGATAAATAAACGCAAGCGGCATATTTTTTTCCTAAAAACCTTACGTGATGAGATGACACAACAAACAAAAATAATGAAAGTTGCATGTAAAATTACATCATTATACTCAATCTTATGTATCATTTGTTTATAATATGGGACATAAACGATAAATAAGCCCACATTTTTCTCAACAATAATATAATGCCAATTGAATGTGAGATAGTCCAGACCACAGGCTGTTCTTAGAAAATCCATTCGCCATTGTCTTGACACTGAAACGTCTGTTATACAATTCAAGGTTAATATTTTTGTTTTTTTTTGCACGATCTTTTTAAAAAGTCATTTGGCAATACGGTTATCTGAATGTCAGAACATGTCTTGTCTAGAGGTCAAATTCTAAAATAGTTTAAGCAATGTTTTGTCGGCAAATATCAATATTTATCATTGTTTCTCAAATATATCTCCTAGATATGACTTTTACTTTGAAGTATTTTAATTATGAGGTGTTTATGTTGGATTTGGATAACGTATGACAAATATTGACGCGTACAAAGAAAGTAACTACTAGTAGCTAGTATTGTATAAATTACAATAATTTATTCATGAATCACGTACAATATTATGTCTAATATGTAAATACTGTTCCGTAAAACCAAAAGATTTTGAATTTTTTTTAAACTTAGTAATAAACTGACCAAGCAAATGTCAAACTATAATAATTAATGTCTTATTCAATTTAATTTTATCTGATCTGCCATGGGTTGAACCTTGAAATCATCAAAATCCACCAAAAACCGTCAAACGAAATATTCGAATTATTACAGCAAACCTAATCAAACATGGTCATTATCAGCATAATAATAAGGTATAATTTGCAGTGCGCCCCCGCAAGTGACCGGGTCGATGAATGGCCACTCAACCTCTCACGCAGTGGACAACCGCAAGCGGCTTACCCCGATAACAGAAATCAGTATTACTGGCAACCATACGCCGTATAAGGTAAGAAATTACTTATTGAACCTAGAGCAGCACACGAATAGGCATGGTGAATTTTTTTCATGTATGGTATCAATCGATTCGTTTTGTTGTGAGGATCAAATGTCTATATGGGGCCAATTGCGTTAAAGCAACCCAAGTCAAGCAAGTCAGAAATGAGACAAAGTCCGAGATTTGCATTTGTTTCTCAAAACGCTCCTAACAAAATGACGTGCAAAAGTGACGTCACAATCACATAGTCGCCCTGTAGTATGGAAAAAATATGAAATTGCTATTTTTACAGTGAAATTTTGCGTTTATGTATATGGTTGCTGTACAATTTATTTTACAGTAAAATGTTAAAAATCGAATGGTATCATTGATTTTTTTAAATTTCGCACTTTAAAAAATCGTAAAATTTAGAAATTTTGCAGCTTGAGCCATTTCAATAGAATTTATAAATTTTCACTTTAGTTTGTTATATTGATCATTTTGCATCCTATCAACTAAATTTTATTGCATAATTCAACATGTGTCATCATGCCTATTCTAACGATAATGCCGCCTGGTTTTTGTGTTAGCGTACGGGATATAATCAGAGTAGTATACAGTTGTTTGGTGTCATAGCGAGAAATATTTATTGTAAATAACACTAATGAAATGAACATTCACGGCTTCCTAGCCTAGTCGGTAGTGTCTCTGCCTATGAAGCAGGAGGTCCCGGGTTCGAATCCTGGTCAGGGCATTTATTTGTGTATTTAATATCACAGATATTTGTTCCTGAGTTATGGATGTTTTCTATGTATTTAAGTATTTATCTGTATCTATCTATTATATACATCATCCTCTAGTACCCACAACACAAGCCTTAATTTAGGTTACTGTGGGACTAGGTTGATTTGTGTAAGATTGTCCCATAATATTTATTTATTCACCCTCACAGAACACAGTATTATAGGTCTATAAATAACGTATTTTCTGTGATCCACTCACTAAAATCACGCCATTAATTTTGGTGGGCGGAATGTTCAGATTTTTTAAAAATTGAGTTTGAATTTTTTTTTTCTCTGGTTACATTATACTACAGTGAGTACAGTGTTTTTAAATCACCTCAGTTTTTCCTGGTTTATTTGTCTACACAAATAATTAACATTATTTTTTAACACGCACTCAGGTTCAAAAAGCACTGGTGGAGAACACAATGGTGCCCTGCATCAACGCGAAGCCCTACCAGTACACAGAGCTGCTGATGACGCTCCCGGACCTGGCCAGCCACTTCTTCCCGCGCGTGCAGCTCGCCACCTGCCGCGCCATGCTGGACGCGCTCGGCCTCACCCTGTACCGGCCCAACTCGTGAGTGTCTCCGTCTAACCCGGGGGTCTCCAAACTGCACATCGAGCTGGAGAAAAGATTTAAATTCCATACAATTCGGCCCGCGAAAAAGTAAGCGCGCCGAACCGGCCATGGCTCTTGGGTTAAAAAGTTGAAGGACCCTTTTGTGATCTACTTAGACGTGTGCGCCGCCATAAAAATCCGCGGCGGCGGCGCGCCGGGAATTTTTGGCGGCGTGGCTGGGCCACGCCGGCGTCAAGGTCACTTTTGACTACGTCACGTTTCGCATTAAAAATATCAAAAACTTTTTAGGAACAAGGAACATAATAGTACATTACTTACCAAGGAGTGTAAAAGAAAGAAAGCCCGAAATCGCAGGTATTTGGGACCCGAGCCGCAGGCTTTCTTTTTTACTGCCCGTGGTGAGTACACAATTTTACGTCTCCACCTGGCCATAATGCGAGTTTTACCGTACGCGTAGCGTGCGATAAAACTCACATTATGGCCAGGTGTGACGTAAAAGATTTAAATTCCATACAATTCGGCCCGCGAAAAAGTAAGCGCGCCGAACCGGCCATGGCTCTTGGGTTAAAAAGTTTAAGGACCCTTTTGTGATCTACGAGAAGCTTAACCTTTTTAATATTTTTACCCCACCCTTTGTTGAGAGAGACCGGATACTATTCCCAATCTGAAAAAAAAATTATCAATTTATTTTAATTGTCGTAAAATTTTGGTGCCAATTCGTCCATGGAATAACTGTTTTTCTCACACGAGACTTGGACTTCAAAACCGAGGAAATGAGGATTAGTTGAATTTTGGGTTATGCAGAAACCATGAGGATCATTGCACAAAGAAATGCATAAATGACATTACAATCGTTAAAAAAAAACATTTCATTAGATTAAAAACGTAGGAAGAGTATTCCTAAAATAAAAAGTGGGTAACTATGTGATCTGTGAGATTTCAACTTCATAGCTAGCAAATGACCTTTTCACCTCAGCAGCTCGAACAAGCTTATTTCCCTGCGAACACACAGCGACTTTCGTCACTCCATGGATCGAGACAAAGTAGTTTTTTAACTGCCACTTCATATTTCAGGGTCTATTACAAATTCGAAATACATATTTTTAACCTTTAATATGTTCTCACTACTGAGGTGAAAAGTTGTATGTGTCAAACGAGAGGAAAGTTATTGTACATCTCGTGTTTTTGAGTCCCTCGCTACGCTCAAGATTCTAACTTAGAATCATTCGCTTCGCTCGTGGTTCAATTATAGAATCTTTAGCTTACTCGGGACTCAAAATCAACACTCGCAAGAAAAACCAACTTTCCTCTCTTGTTGCACAAATAACTACCTATTGCAGGCTTTAATACAACATTGTACGGAGACAATCGTACTTACACCTCGCTCTCGTTTCCAGAACGCAACTCCAAGTGCTCCGCAACTCGGGCAAGTGCAAGTCCGCGGCGGCCGGCGAGAACGGCATGGCGCTGGTGCAGATCCGCGACGTGATGCAGCACATGCCGCAGTTCAAGTACATGCTGCGCTCCGGGCTGGCGGCCGACGAGCCGCAGCACGCGCCGCCGCGCCCCGCGCACGCGCACGCGCACGCGCCGCCCGCGCAGCACGCCAAGCGCGCGCGCGCCAACTAGGACCACTAGTGCGACAGAGAACAGCCGTCGTAAGGAAACGCCTATACACCGTGGGCTGGAATAACCCGACAGATCTTAACCACCATATTCTATGACCAAAAGAAACAAAAAATATTATGTGACTTTAGGTCAATTTCGCCAAAAAAAATTTTTTTTCGTATTTTTTTTCCATTTGAATGTTTATTGCAGAAAAGCAAATGTTATTAATAAAATTATCGCCTAAAACAAATTGGTACATTTTTTTTGGTAAAAATTTAGTTTCTGCAAAGCTTTCCTTGTCGCTTTGATATCTGTCATTAAGGACGTGTAAACTATGTCCAATAGTGGCAACAACGCCATTAGAAAGGCGTTTTGTGATGAGTTATAATAAAAAGTGTTTTTTTTTTAAATTGGTATTAACTCTAAAACTAGGCGTATTCCAGAAAAGTTTATAGGACATTTTAGTATCTAAATATGATCAGGAATACACTGTTAAAATCTGTCTAGTTATTTGGGCCCACGGTGTATAACAGTTCGATAGATTTGGAAGAGCCGTCGTATAAAAACGCCTATCTAACAGTGCGACAGAGAAGAACCTTCATAAAAAGACGTCTATTTAACAGTGCGACAGATTTGGAAGACCTGGCATAGACGCCTAACTCACAACTTGGTTATAACTGAGGGCTATAGCCGATGAGATATGGATGCAGCTTGTATATCACAAGTTACTATAGCGGATTATACTAACGGCTACGGAAGCGGTCTGTCGAACCTAATGCCTCAAATTAAGCACATATTAAGTAATACAATCATTATCCTTTGTCATCAAGTTAGCAGCTGACGTGCCTAATACGTAATTCGTCGAAGTACCTGAGCGGAAGTCACAGCAGAGTTCTAAACCGTGTTAAAATCAAAGACAAACTTATACAACAAACTGAAGATTAAACTTTTCACGAAATTTTCTCACTTACTGGGTTGGCGAAAAAAATCATGCAAAATATGAAGAAAATATCTCATGGACGTGAAATATTTAAAACAACCATTGGTTTCTCCATCAGAACTATTGGAAGATGTTTTAGTGCTAGCAATAAATTTTCTAATTTAATAAACATTATGCTAAACTATAAGCAAGTGCCTAGAGTGGGAAAGGGAAAGTGGATTAGCAGTAAATAATGACTGTAATAGTACAGTAGGGTATGCATATTACGGACTAGACAAGTGATGGGGCTTCCTATGTGTTAGTGCGGACTATTTTATGGAAACTATGAAGAGAACACGTCTTAAGTACGCCATATAAGTGATGTGCTTCTAACAAATTGGATGTAGGATACTATAGGTAATTAAAGGTGATTTAAAATTGATTTACAATAAAATATAAAATATCCAGAGTATAGTCATCACTTTGTATGTGGCGTATGGACGAGTGCTTAAATTAATTCTCACCAGTGATTTAAAGATATAATTATATCAATATATCATTAAAGGGTCGCAATCTACAGCGAAATTCGAGCATTGACCTATCCCTATTTGTCTCTGTCGCACGCGCACTGTAATATTACCCTCACGCTCACACATTACCTTGAACGCGAGCGTGAGGGCAATATTACAGTCCGCGTGCGACAGAGACAAATAGGGATAGGTCAATGCTCGAATTTCGCTTTGGATTGCGACCGCTCTTTAGACATTGTCAATTTTCAATAAGTTGTACAAATTGTATCATACTCTTCTTATTGTAAATCAGATCTTATAGCATCTGCAATGATACTATTTAATAGAAGACTGAAATTTATTTTTACTTATTTCATACGGAATCTGTAGATTGTATCGAGTTTTGTTTTGTATGCGAGTTTATTTCGAGTTCTTACAAATCTTGTAAATATTTAATATGTTTGAGACTGCAAAAAGCAGTGTTGTTTCGGGCAATATGTGTTTAGTTAAATTAAAATTAAAATGTCTAGAATACCGTTAAAATAGAACATAGTAATATATTTATTGTGTAATGTATTTCTAGGTTTTAACTCAAATGCTTGGGCATCACAAGTAGGTTTAAACTAATTAACTCACAAATTTGATATGAACAATTTTAAACGTAAGAATTCGGCGCCAAGAATTTTATAAAAATATCGCATTTGAAAATATCTGCATGTACTCTGTTATGTTGAACAAGATATGCTACAATTTTCAAAATATCTTTGAATCCAGATCTGATTAAAAAAATTGTGTTTCACCAAGCTAACTAGTTCAAGGAACGCAAGAACAACAGAATATCAACATTATATTCACAAATAATCACCAAAATTAAATGTAAACCCATACAAACTACTCGAACTAGCTAAACTGCCTATTTTATATGTACTTGTAGTTCAATTGGCTTGAAGTAATTTATGCGGAATTTTTACGTTAAAATAGCCAAGCTGGTTTATAAGAGGATCTGTAGCTTCCGCTTACACTTCATGAGACCAGTAAGCAATGACCTCGCGCCTCATACATAAACGCATAGTTCAGTGGCTCACAGACCTCACACATTAACATGTTAAATAGACTTACAATTAGTCTAACACCAGAATGGAAATAAACTGTATTGACGCAGTATAGCGGCGGAATCGTAAATTTGCATGTTTCGAAAAACACAGTTTTAACGCCAATAATGCTAACTGACTCGCCATTTTGAGCAATGAATTAGTTTTAAATGTACCATAAGGGAATGTATATCCAGAGCGTTGGTTCCTATAGCTTACAATGTAGGTATAACAACCCTTAAAGTTTATATTCACAACTTAATTTATATGACTGTTGGTATTTCTAGATTATAATGAGTAGCGGGACCTGCGGGATTAGTATAGTTTTGCTAGCTTGCTTTGCGGCTGCAATCTAAAAATGCATTATTTGATACTAAATTCAACGTTTCTTATGTTGATTTATAATTTTGGCTTTTGCAAGTTTAGAGCAGGGAACGACTGCAGACTTTCGCAATGTTAACTTTATAATTGATTAGATAATCCGAAAAGTATTCAAATATATTCATTAACACCCTAAGGGCCTGTTTCATAATGTCCAAGTATTGGATAGCTAATTAACAAATAAATTAACTGCCAGATAAAACTACCTACAAAACTTAGCACTTTATCTACCAGTTAAGCTTATTTGGAGATTGTGAAACGCCAACGATGACTTTGTTCGTCAGATAAGTGGCAAGTAGCTTATTCAGGACTATACTTGGACATTGTGAAACAGGCCCTAAGCTACCTAAATTGAATACTGGTTAATTTGTATGAATATAATATCGGTATTCGGTCCCTGGTTTAAAGTAATGTTTCTGCCATACACATGCAGTATAGTCGTAACACCATACTTATAGTGATGAAAACGGGTTAAGTTTCCTATTAAAATGATCCGTTTTTAATTATATTGATTGTAAAAAAAAGTAATCTAGTGAAACTAGAAATGGCCGCTCGGTTAGGCGCTTTTTTCACTATTGTGGTAAATGACAATGAAAATTCTACTGTTAAAATTATCAACTTTTCAAACTCTATTTTTATAGATCTTCATCTGAAATTGTCATCTGCCATATTGGTTAATTAGTCTGAATTTGTATCTCGGTAAATTTTGTATAGCCACTTAGCATCTTGTAACTAATTGTCTCCTTACTAATATTAAAAATAACTCACTCAACTCAGATTAAAAGATAATCTTTAAAGGTCTTCATACCTGGCCGTATCTCAATACCTGTTATGTACAATGTAGTTTTAACAAACATATTGCTATGCGGCATATGGTATACGAATAGCAGGGTTTAGTTCAATATTATTTCACTTTATGATTTTGGAGAGATACATGTATATGATGCTGGTATTGTATGGAAGGTTTATACAATGTACATAATAACATTCACACTGCCACTTTGTCTTTTTTTAAATATTGTAAACCAAAATTGTTTAGAACTAATTTCATTTAAATGTATCATATCAATATACAAACTATGTATGCTTTTAGAGGCTAGCTGGCTCTCTGTGTGTCAAAAGCCTCATTTACACTTGTCCGAGTGTTATGAGTAATGCATTTAGCTGAGTCTAAATAAATCAAGCAATATTCTGACTCGAGCAGTGTAAATGGTGCTTAATTTGCAAGTCACATAATTTTTTGGAGAAAATATATGTGCATTTTCCGCTGTCTAATCAAAACTATGCTTCGTCTTGAAACTTGTAGATAATAGTAAAAGCAATAACAAATTGTATTGATTTTGCAACTTACAGCAAATTTCACTAATTTATCCTGTGTAAATTTTTACTGGAATATTATTAAATTCTAGCTTTGACAAACTGCTTTAGCATAATAGTCCTAACTCGACATAAGCAAACAAACAGTATTCAATATGTGACCATGTACATAATAGCGGATAAATCTATTTTTTATTAGTAAGGAGTAATTATATTTTGGAATAGAGCTGTGGAAATCTGAGCCGATTTATTTATAATAGCCTAAGTCTATTTGATATGTTATATCGTCGAGTGGCAACCCTAGTCGCTAATTTATAATCTCAACACACAGATGTTGCATAATCATAGATTTTATTTGATCTCTGATAGGATTATGCCTCTAGGGTTGCGCTTGACATGTTTTATCAATTGTAAATTGCATTTTACGCAATAGCTAACATGTCGTTTGTGAGTAATTGATTCTGTATTTAAAAATAAAAGGATTCTTTATATATTATTTTGTTATTTCTGTGCCCTACTCCCTAATTGGTTAAAAGTAATCTGACACATTGTACGCTTATATACTATCACCGTGGTATAAAATATAGTGGTACACATACATACATGACGGGAGAGGAGTACTCCAAAACTCGAGTGATCGAAAACTAATATACATGGTAAATACCCCGTTATAAATAATAGTTATAGAGGAGTACTTGTTCAGCTTGTTCTTCCAATCCTTTTGACAACAGATCTAGTGGTCATAGTGATGGGTAATTTTTATTCCATGCGTTGCACAGCCCTTTGCAGGTCTGCCCATGGGTAGCAGGGCTTTCAACTATAGATTTGAGTCGCTGACCCAATATTAAAGGGATCTATGTTTCAATTTTATCGCATTGAAATTTTAACATTGTTCTGGTGATATAAAGTCTAAATTTAACTACCCTAAAAATGTAACAGAACAACCCTGTAATATTGAGCCAGCGATTACTAAAAGTCGCCAAACGGTGCTTTCTGTATTTGTGTCTTAGACATACGATTACAGTACACATACCAACTCCGTGACCTGTATAGAGTAACATCCCAAGTGTCCAAACAACATGCCCATCTGTTGTACCTATGCCTGAAACAGATTAGGGCTGATTTGACTGATTACATAATGAGATCCCTAGGTCCATTTTTGGCATCATCGTAGTGCCCATCCAATTTACGATATTAAACGCATAATAGTAGAAGAGCCCACACGACACGACAGTGACACTAAACTTAGTTCGATAAGACTCCCAGATGATATGTATATATATAATTAGCTAGGCTTTGGCGTACATCTACAATCTTATGATGCTGCTGCCACTGATATGGCCAAGCACTTGGGCTTTGCAGCACTGCATTATCGTATAGCCCTACACCTCCTATGCTTCGAGGAACAAAGGAAACCTGGGAGTCTTATCAGTTATCATACTAGAAACCAGACTTTGAATTTAAAAAAAAGTACGCTGCCAGGTTTTCTGAATTGCAGAGTATTTTTTAAAAATAAAAAGTCCAATTTCTAGTATTATATACCTACATATATAATCTACGAGTCTTATCAAACTAGGTTTAGTGTCGTGAGCTCTTATACTATTAATCATTCTTATCGGTCATAGTTGGTTAGCACGGATCATATAATACTAGTAGGGATACACAATCAGCCCAAAAAAATGGTCTCATAAATAATACCGCAATAACCATGCAAAAACGACTGCTGCCTTAGATAATCTCAAAGACTGCTGCGGTACTAATTTTCAGGAGCCATATTTTCAGTGAATCTTGTTCAATCAATGACCTTTATGCTATGATATATAATAATGACAGATGGGTTATGTACGCTCCAAAAGTGAAGCACTTAATATGAGTGAATTCAAACACTAACGGCCTCCTAGCCTAGTCGGTAGTGACCCTGCCTACGAAGCAGGAGGTCCCTCTCAGTTATATACATATTCATCTATGGAGGTCCCGGGTTCGAATCCTGGTCAGGGCATTTATTTGTGTGTTTATCACAGATATTTGTTCGTGAGTTATGGATGTTTTCTATGTATTTAAGTATTAACCATATTTATCTATTATATATATCGTCGTCTAGTACCCATAACACAAGCCTTATTGAGCTTACCTTGGGCCTAGGTCGATTTGTGTAAGATTGCATGTCCTATAATATTTATATTTTATATTTTTATATTTATAAACAACTGTCGCTAGTCGCGCACCGGCCAGCGTGAGATGCGGACGTGCCAATGAGGCCAATGAGCTCCCGCCACCCGCGTGAGAAAGAGACAAACTTTAATTTTCTAACAATGAGAGTGACAAAGATGTAAGTAATGATTGTCAAAATAGATAAACAACAGAATCGTTGCTAGGTTATGAAATAACTCTGGAAGTATTTTTTCTGCTCATTTTGTTAGAGTATAACCCATCCATAGTAAATATCATTGCCTTTATGTTGTGATAGGCAAATACGCGTATCTACATGTATGAAACGTAGCACACGTAAATCACGTAGATAGCGATTTACAGATATAACACCTCTCCATCCGATAAGGGTTTGCCTCTTATAAGCACGTAGAGTTATAGTATATATAGTCAAGTATTATAAGAATAAGGGAGATCAGTTGTGACGAGGGTTGAGTGATGGTACATAAACCATAGTCTTATAACCTGTGTTTGTGTTGTACCCACTAACTCCCCTACCCGGCGCTCTGCCTATTACATGGCGACCGTGGACATGAATTCTGCGTGAGGACTTCATCACATCGCTGCTGAACATGCTGGGGGGATAAAATCATCATGGATGACGACGACAGTGAAGAGGGCTGTGAGAACGAGCCGACAGCGTCCAATCACCATTAATGCCGCGGGTACCCAGTGAATTGCCTTATTAATAATTGGAAAACGGAGTCGTATTGATTACCAAAATGAAGAAACCAAAGGAGGTTATCATAGTGACCGTAGACAATATCAACGCTGCTTCGTTGGCTTTGGCGGACTTGGAATTGACGGGGGTTCCAGATGGCTGTATGTCTTCAGCAACACGTCCGGTTACGCATTGCTGCCGGGTGCTGGGAGCGGCGAGCGAGGTGAAAATTTTTAGGTGTATTTTGTGAGTAATGTAATTTTTGTTATTTTTAATTGTGAATTATTTTATACGTAGATTTTACAGATTGATGAGAAGTATTACGTGAACAGTTATTAACAGGAGTTAAGTGTAGGTATTTATTAGTTGAAGATAGAAATTATAGAAAGGAGTTGCAGTCGTGGATCTTAAAAATTTCGTTAAAAACGGTAAAATGATTTGAGTATTTTAGGGGTAGAAAAGTCTAATACGGTATCTGAAATGGCCAATTTTAATTTGGTTTTAATTTTGTTTGTGGTAGACGTGGATAAGTTTTATAGTGGCCATGGGAATATAGGAATAATAGCAAAGGCCGACAGTTTCATTTTTAAAATGAGTTTTGCGTACGCAAACTATTATTATAATACGACTCAGCAAGGTCGGGGTCGGATAAATTTCCCGAGTAAGCAGAAGCCGGGCAGTTATGCTAGGTCGGCCGAACGGCCCAATGTCAATGTTATCGAGTCAACAACTGCATTACGTGACTCAGATAATCATAATAGTGAGTCAGAGTTTTTTCGTGAATAACGGAGATTATGTAGGAATTTATTCATATGCCGCTAATAATCACGTAGTCGTAGGTTGTTTAGATAGGGAAATGTCGTTGTTGGTAGATACGGGGGCTAATGTGTCGATTTTAAAATATGAATACATTTAGGGGTCCGGTTTGCAGATAGTTCCTTATAAGTTAAGAATAAGAGGGGTATGTGGAGATTTAGTTTCATTAGGTTACGTCAGCTTGGAGTTGTGTGTCAAGGGGTATAAATTTTGTCATAAGTTTCATGTCTTCGTGGGTCTTAAGTGTCGAAGTGATGGTATTTTAGGAGAGGATTTCTTTTAAAGCATAGATGTAGCATTGATTATGAGCAGGGGACTCTAAGGTTGCGACATCATTCGGGGAAGAAATTGTGGTTGAGAATCGGGTTAGGAGTATCGCGCTCAATAGTTATTTCTGGAAGATGTGTGATGGTTATGTAAACTCTACAAGGTATATAAGCCAAGATTCTCCATGAACGAAGGCACGCTTAGACGTATCGTTACGGGACTTGGTTATGTGGTGGTAAAAGGTTGAATATAGTAGCGTAATACTTTTAAAGATGAGCTCAATAAAAAAATAAAAATAAAAGGAATAATGTTTTTCGCGCGAGACAAAATATGACAAAATAACGAGAAAAGAGACAAAATTAATTACCTACATTATGTATGCATGAAAAAACGAAACTTACCGATCGAGAAATGATTCGTGTTATACTAAGTGATTATCAATTGTTAGCGACTAGTGGACATGATGGCAGGGCCAATATATATTCAAAATTATTAAAAGATTGTCAGAGGCAGAGGTTATGAAGGTGTAAAGATTTTAAGTATGTTTTAATGTTGAAATGTATATATAAATATGTGTATATATATAATGTAAATGGTTGTGGTGAAATGCAATGTTTGTGCTAGAAATAATTAATAATGTAAGTTGAACATTGTTAATTTTAATATAAGAAATTTAGTTTTTATTAAGGATGTAATAATAAGTTAAATGTTTTGTAGTCAGGTTTTGTATGTATGTAGGTCCATCCAAAAGAAAAAAAAATAGGGGTTCAAATTTAGAGGTTTTTAATGATGAAAAAAAAAAATTTTAGGTCATAAGAATAGAGAAAAATTGTATTTTGAATAGTCGTTTTCAGGGGAGGGAACCCCTTACCTTTTCAGGGGAGGTGTGATAGGCAAATACGCGTATCTACATGTATGAAACGTAGCACACGTAAA
This sequence comes from Pammene aurita, assembly GCA_947086415.1. Taxonomy (NCBI): domain Eukaryota; kingdom Metazoa; phylum Arthropoda; class Insecta; order Lepidoptera; family Tortricidae; genus Pammene; species Pammene aurita. The sequence goes on along the minus strand of OX352305.1, from coordinate 18,212,368 downwards.
TCACGTAGATGGTGATTTACAGATATAACACCTCTCCATCCGATAAGGGTTTGCCTCTTATAAGCACGTAGAGTTATAGTATATATAGTCAAGTATTATATTATAAGAATAAGGGAGATCAGTTGTGAACGAGGGTTGAGTGATGGTACATAAACCATAGTCTTATAACCTGTGTTTGTGTTGTACCCCCTAACTCCCCTACCCGGCGCTCTGCCTATTACAATGTATATTTATTTATTTGATTTACCTATATTTATTTCAATGTATTCATTGTCAGTGATCTTGTTCTTACCTCCTTTACATTGTTTTTTTTCCCCCTAAAGTGTTGCTCGAAGTTGTTCATTAGAAACTGCAACCTAACATACTTTAAACGGCTATTACACATGGCAATTTGTAGGGCCCAACCTGTTGTGTCCAACTCCTGTCGGCGTTGGGCCCGCTATTACACTTTCCCCATAAAGCTCTATAAACATAAAGCTCTATAAATGGAGTACGCTTCGCCTCATCTTTCCAAACAAAAAAGTCTGCCAAAATCTGAGGGGGGCGAGGTAGCACGCATGTGATGTTTTCAAGTCAAAGGTACATCATTGTCGGTTGTTAATACAGTTTATTTCTAAATGAATTTTTATGACAGCAACGCTTTATTGACAACCAACAAAGATGTACCTTTGACTTGAAAACACCAAACATATTTGACATATTCTTTTTATATATTTTTTTTACATCCAAAAACAGCGCATAAGGGCATTTTCACGGAGCTTGTTATCCATTGACAGCGATGACGAAAGTGCGTGACATCGATTATTGAAATAATTTTTATAGATGTACTAGATTTTCCTGCCAATACTTTTGACAGAGGGGAAATGATACCTAAGGCCTCTCCTGGTTTAGAACTCTCTGACTTTCCCTACAAATCGTCCCTACAAGCCCTACCTCACCAACAAATCGTCCCTACCAACGTTTACAGAGATGCCTTCAAAACATCAAAAAAATGTATTTTAGTGAAGCACTGTGATAGTACTTATAACAGTATACATTAAATAAAAAAAGAAACTGTTTTCATTATTATAGATATTTAAATGATCGCTCGAGCTGCCTCAACCTAACTTCATCTGCCCAACCCTTCTATTATTTAAATACAAAACTAGATAAATATATTAATTACCAGCGAATCTACAAATTTTAACTTTTATTTTAAATAAAAAACCAGACGGAATGTATAGCAAATTTATAAATAAAAAAAGTAAAAAAACTCTAACGACCTCCATAAACAGCTGCGGGTGTCGGGTCACTGGCGATCGCCCCGATCGCCCTAGATCGGGACTCCTACTCCCTAGGTGCCATTACACCTACCAACCCAACAGGTTGGACCCTACATATTGCCATGTCTAATAGCCGTTTTACTCTTTGGATTGGAAACTGCTCATAGTAAATGAGCACAACTACGTTATTTTTGAACAATATATAAATAAAGACGAATAAATATAAATTTATTTTGAACTAGTTAAGGTTAAATATAAACTATAAGGTTTATTTCGAACTAGTTAAAGTTCAATTATAATAATCGTTAAATGTTTGTGGTGTAGAGCGAAAAAGGATTCATTATGTATTTTTTTTTTTGACATTTTTCTTCTTTAGCGATCAATTGTTCAACCAATCACAGAGAAGTCTGAGCTTGTATCTTGCATGTGTTTGGACCACGGATCATAATGTATTTAACTTCATGGTTTGGTTGGACGGCTTGTTATCACAGACACAGATATCTCAAAGAACCTTTGATTATTAAACCAACCGGATGCGAGACGCGCACTAATTTCTATCAGAAAAAGTCTGCCAATTTCGGCGCGGGGGACGAGGAAACGCACACAAATACTGTTAACACTAATGCAATTTTCATTGACGTCGCTACACACGATAAAATTATCAAACACTAGCATAAAATATACTCACACAAGTACAAACACAGCCACAGACAACCTGTCCGTGAACGAGATAATGTCATCTTTAAGTAAACGTAGATAGTGCGAGGAACGCGCCGTCGATAATAATATACTTAAGTATCGATATTTGTGACGTTTTCAAGTCAAAGGTACATCATTGTCGGTTGTTAATAGAGTTAAATTCTAAATGATTTTTTTATGGTAACGCCTTATTGACAACCGATAATGATGTACCTTTGACTTGAAAATGTCACATTTTATCGTAGATTTATTTATCGTATGCCTACATGTCACTGGATATAGATAGGCATTTCTTCCCTAGGGTAGTGGGAAAGCAGATGATGAAGAAATTCCAGAGAGTGCTGCGAGTTCCAGGTAGGACAGTAGAGCTGCCAAGTTTGTAACTCTTTTAGCACCACCCAGGGATCACGTGTAGGGTTGTCTAAGGTGTTTCCTACGGACGCAGAGAAACATTGATCGTAGGTTAGTTATATATTTTTGTTTCTTTACCACGTATAAGGTTTAGCTATTGATAAAATTATAATGTTAAGTTGTGATTAAATATCAAGTTTTTCTACCAGCATATTACTTACAATGTTAGTATTCTACGTAAGTTAGTTTGTCTATTTGTTCAGGACAAATCTTGCAAGCTGAATTAAAATAACTTTTTTATTATCAATTTAATATTTTGATGTGTATTTGCTTTTATAGTTAGTGGAAAATACTACAAATTGGAAACAAATAACTATTACAATGAAACATTAAACTGCAAAGAACGAAAAAAAGAACATCACGGGATTCGAACCCACGTGTTTAGATTACCGTTCTAATGTGCTTCCAATTACACTAGACGTTCCTCTATCCACAAGTAAATTTTTCACTGTAATGAACAATGATGAATCAGTCACTAGCGACATCGTGATGTTCCAGAGTCCTTCGCAGTTGATATTTTGATTGTAATGGGCATCTGTTTCCAATTTGTGTTTCTATTTCTCTTCTTCATTTTCTATTATAAAAAAACTTTTTACAAAAAAAAGATAAACCGACTTCAAAAAGGATAAAATAAATTATTATATTATTTATATGCGTTACAAATGTTTGAAGTCGGTGCCAAGCCAAAAAGTTACAATACCGGTCAAATCAGCTTCAAGTCTGAAAATCACAAAACAGTTAATACGAACGAGGCGTATGTGTTCAGTGAATTATTCTTCATACTATAGAACTTATTCTGGTATTGACTGTACGTAGGTTTTCATTCTAGTACAGAAAGAAAATATAATCATGCGTCTTATGATGTTTGTTAATAAACTTGTTTACTAGTTGTCGGACTAATCATATCTTGAACGGAGCTCGTGCTTCAGTTTGAATTATTTATTCTACTTCATCTAAGGTGTTTTATCGAAGTGTAAAAGAATTCAATGGCTAGATTGATTTTTCTATAGTCAGACACACTGGGTGTGTGGGTCACACATTTTCAGTAGAAAAAGGCACGATATTTAAATTTTCTATGGTTGACCATACGTGTTTTTTATTTTTATTTGCCGCCTTTTTCTGATTATTGACAAAGTAGACGTGTATCAGAGAATATATACATAGGTACCACATTTCATCAAAATTGTATTAGTAGTTTAGACGTGAAAATGTAACAGATAAATTCACATTCACATTTTCAATATAAGTAGGTAACGATATGTTTTGTGATTTTCAGACTTGAAGCTGATTTGACCGGTATTGTAACTTTTTGGCTTGGCGCCGACTTCAAACATATCAGTTTGTAACGCATATAAATAATATAATAATTTATTTTATCCTTTTTGAAGTCGGTTTATCTTTTTTTTGTAAAAAGTTTTTATTTTTCCATTTTTAGTGGTTATATAATTATCATAATCGGACAACGGATCTCGCAATAATCGGTGAAGATATATAAGAAAAAGTTCATAATACGTAACTCAATGTAAGGAAAGTTCCACTTATCATATGTGGACTTCATCATTAGGTCCACTCCATCAAATGAGTGGTTTTCGAGAGGAAATGCTTGAGTTGCTTAAAAAAACAACCAAATCACCATGCATGTGCCTTCAAAAATGGAGGAGTTCCCTTAATTCGTCATGGATCCCATCATCAGAACAGCACCAGATTAATGTGGAACCATTTCAGAGGTAGTTACTTTCAGACAAAAAAAGAATTCCTGAAATCGGATCACGGCTCTCGGAGTAATCGCTGAACATCCCACATTTAAAAAAATCATCATCATTATCATCAAAACAAATATCACAATGACGTTCACATCATCAAATTGGTGGTTTCCGAGAGAAAACCCTCGAGTTGCTTAAGAAAACACCCAAATCACCATACATATGCCTTTAAAAATTGAGGAGTTCCCTTAATTCGTCATGGATCCCATCATCAGAACAGCACCAGATTAATGTGGAACCATCTCAGAGGTAGTTACTTTCAGACAAAAAAAGAATTCCTGAAATCAGATCACGGGTCTCGGAGTAATCGCTGAACATCCCACATTTAAAAAAATCATCATCATTATCATCAAAACAATTATCACAATGACGTTCACATCATCAAATTGGTGGTTTCCGAGAGAAAACCCTCGAGTTGCTCAAGAAAACACCCAAATCACCATAGATATGCCTTTAAAAATTGAGGAGTTCCCTCAATTCCTCATAGATTCCATCATCAGAACAGCACCAGATTAATTTGGGACCACCTTGGAAGTACATCCTTTCAAACATAAAAAGAATTATTCAAATCGGACCACGGGTCTCGGAGTAATCGCTGAACATCCTACATTTAAAAAAATCATCATCATTATCATCAAAACAATCATCATTATCAGGTCCACTTCATCAAATTGGTGGTTTTCGAGAGAATACTCTCGAGTTGCTTAAGAAAACACCCAAATCACCATACATGTGCCTTTACAAATTGAGGAGTTCCCTCAATTCCTCATGGATTCCATCATCAGAACAGCACTAGATTAATTTAGGACTACCTTGGAAGTACATCCTTTCAAACATAAAAAGAATTATTCAAATCGGACCACGGGTCTCGGAGTAATCGCTGAACATCCTAAATTAAAAAAAATCATCATCATTATCATAAAAACAATCATCATTATCTGGTCCACATCATCAAATTGGTGGTTTCCGAGAGAAAACCCTCGAGTTGCTTAAGAAAACACCCAAATCGCCATACATATGCCTTTAAAAATTGAGGAGTTCCCTCAATTCCTCATAGATTCCATCATCAGAACAGCACCAGATTAATATGGGACCACCTTGGAAGTAGACCCTTTCAAACAAAAAAAGAACTATTCAAATCGGACCACGCGTCTCAGAGTAATCGGTGAACATACATAAAAAAAAAAAGCCCAAACCGAATACAGAACCTCCTCCTTCTATGAAATTGAAGTCGGTTAATAAAAAGTATAGCATACTGCTAATGTTAATATCGACATTTATTTTTGTGCTGTCCCATCACTAAAACTTATTTGGTAGGTACAGTGATACCAGAGTCAGAAATTAAAAGTGCCTATTTAAGGGGATAAGTGTGTATAACGTACCTTATAATAAATAAAGTATAATCCATACAAAATTAAAATGCTACAATGTATGGTGAAAATAAAGGAACGAATTAATTTCTAAACAGGAATATCTTTATTTCAAGCATCTACAAGTATATTTCACTTAAGGGGCGCCACACATTAGAGCGGAATTCAGTGCGTAATTCATCACACTAGCTGAAATTTGTCTATTAAAACGGAAATTTGTTTATGGTAGCTGTATTTTTGAGACCATAGACAAATTTCAGCTATCGTGCCATACTACAAGCACACATACGCTGAGTTTCTTACGCTGGTTCTTCTCAGTTGGGGCGCCTTTCCGAACCAGTAGTAGTTTATTGCGCTTCCCATAATACGGTTTTAAAAAAAATAGAATTCAATACAGGTTGTTAAACCAGTGTTTATGTTTTATTTCATTACCGTGCGTCCGTGCGTAATGTGCTATAGGCTAGGTTATCCTGATAGTGTCAGTTTTTTTAGTTCCAAACCACCTTACTGCCCTGCCCTCGGCGGTCCTCGACGACATATGTATATAATTTAAAAAGCTATGCGTGTGAAGGTAAAACTCACCTTTGAGGTACTGACGTTAATCTTTTCATTTTTGTTAATGATTAAAAAATTATATGAAATTTGAATAATTTAAAAGTCGATTAAAATATGTTTAGGAACAATTTAATAACAACACACACACACAGACACGCTGCTTTTTAAACAGAGCAATGCTTTACAACTATGGCTGTATGCCGAATGGGTCTCTGCCTAACCCACGGAGTATCTTTTAAGTGTATTGCCTAACCTGTCATAACAATGACAATGAATGACATAATGGCGGACGTATTTCTGCCGCACTGGAGTCGATTACTCTTGTTTGCAATATTTAACTTACCTCCCTCGATGTAATCGTGTTCATAATTGCATACCCAATTTATTAATGAATTCATTGATAAATTGGGTATGCAATTATGAACCCGATGGTACAATGTACTATGAAGAGTCAAGTTTAAAAATTACCCTAAAGCAGATGTAGTACCATTAAGTGGCAATACTTTTTGATTGACAATATTTTTTAGTTTTTTGCTAATTTCATGCACTATTTGATGATATTTAGACGTAATTATACTTACAGATGAAAAGAAACTTTATCCTTATGTAAACAAGATAATTCAGATCTTTTCTTACATGAAAACACGCAGCAATTCGGCATTTTTACCTCAGATCGTTCCGGGCTGACAGACATTCATTGAATGGCGTTTGACGCGCGACAACTAGTTTTATATAACCGCTACGAACAGTGGTCTTGTACTTTTGGCAGAGGGGGACGCCTGACAATTACCACTCCATTGGTTTATTTCTCTGAGCAAAGAACAGATCCGAAAAAATAAGCTAGACGTTTTTTCATATAGTTGTCTCTTTGGTTATTTATGATTCACCAAGATGAGTTAGAATGGGACAGATAGTACGACCTTTTTCGGCTGTTAACGAATTGTCTCGATTTAAAACTTAACCAAACTGTCAAATTAACCTAGACGTTAAACATAAAATTGTAGTAAAAGACGGTTTCTTGCAAGTTATCGTGCTATTTCTGAAAATTAAGCTGTATACATTGAATATTGATTATTTATATGTAGGCAGAAATGTCGTGCATAGTTCCATGACGCCGGAGGTGGTTCAAATCAGCGAAGAAGTCCGGAGAAAATACCAGTTTCCATCGGTAAGAAACTATTGTTTTCATTTCAAAATTTTCAAACACATTATGTAATATAAAAGTCTCGGATAACTGCACATGCTGGATACTATAAAATAAGAACCTTTTGCGTAGTTCCAAGTTGATTTTATTGAAATGTATTGGTAAAATTCAATTTTTGTAAACAACGCTAGTGTTGTAACTAAATGAAAATAATTATGTCGATATTTTATCGAAATGCAATATTTATCTAGGCAAACACAAAATATTATTATACTAGCTGTGCCCGCGGCTCCGCCCGCGTGGAATTTGGTCTGTGTCAGTAAGCGACTAATTCACCCCTAATTTAAATTCTCTCCCGCTACCCTGGAGGCGGAACTTGAAGTAAAGTTGACAGATGGATACGCTAGAGGGCATTAGTCCTGATATTTTTTTTACAATTACCACTAAATGAAACTACACTCAAAAATCAATACTTTTTTTGTCCTTATAATTTTTTTGCCATGATTTAAACGACATAGAGTAGTTGGTGTATATGAAAAAAAAAAAATGAAAATGAAAAATAGTTTATTGGTCACAATCATTGTGTTTACAAATTGAGAAAGGGTTGGGACCTCCTAGTAAGTATGGGAATACTTGTGTCAGGAGACCCCGCTCTTCCAGCAACAAGTTAAGGCTAAATATTTAACCAATAAGGAATTTAATCTAATCTAAATAATATTGTAAATCTAAGTAACAAATTCTGCTTAACTAAAATTACAGTTACTATGAAATATGTACGAGTATATCGGACGATACAGTACCGCTTTTGTATTTGGCGAGGTTGGAGCGCGGTTAAAATTGGGGGGGGGGGAGGTCACAAATGCAGAAATGGATTTTTGAGGGGGTCAGTAATGATTTTTCTATTTGAGGTGTACTCGGGGGGGGGGGGGTCATGCAAATTTAACTCAATCAAGTGTAGTGCCTCCCCCCCCCTTTTTAGACGTTGAATTTTTATAGGCTACGTCCATATAACCTGGCTGGCGATTTTCTTGAAGGATTACTAATTCCAGTAATCCTTAAGGGGTGATTTCTGGGATAACAATGCAAAAAAAATCGGCCAAGAGCATGTCGGGCGATGCTCAGTGTAGTTTCTTAGTTGCCGCCCTGTTACAAAACATCAGTTCAAAAGGTCGTTTATTAAGGGATATTTGGCCGGCGTCAAATGGCTTACGTCATTTTACTATCCGGCACTTCCTTTACTATGCGTTTCTGACTGATAAGTGATAATTCATTATTTTTTTCTATTTTTTTGGACCCACGGTACAAAAGTTAGATGGAGGAGACAATTTCAGGGTTGGAGTGAAAAAAAATGCACCCCCCATTTTATGTGTAAAAAAATTTTTTAGTTTTTATCCTATTACTTTGGCGGCATGATTAATGCAAATACTGATACCAAATTTCATCTTTCTAGTGCGAATGGTCACTGAGCTAGACCGCGGACAGACGGACAGACAGACGGACGGACATGGTGAAACTATAAGGGTTCCTAGTTGACTACGGAACCCTAAAAAGAGATAAATAGTAGTTTATGTAACTGTTACGTAATAAGGCCTAATTACGTACAGAAGCATACTGCTTTATCTACACACATTTTACAAATCCTAAATAACGTCATAATTATTTTACATGATTTTTTTAAAGTGGGGCATTCCACTCATACAATAGTATGTTATTCAATCAAATACAAACACTGAAAACATTGAAAAAATAATCAACCCAGCCGGACTTGAACCTGGCATCGATACGCCTTACCGGGGCTCGATCGCTTTACCAATTAAGCTATGGGTTCAGTTTCAAGTGGGGTATGGGGTCAGTGGGGTGGGTATGGTTTCAATGTTTTCAGTGTTTGTATTTGATTGAATAACATACTAAATAACGTGTTCGGAAACCATTAGAATGACCGCCATTACACCGCCAAGACTTCCATTACGTTACCGTAGGTAATGAACTTTCATACGTTTTTACCACACTGTCACAGATAATACACTGATGTTACGTTACTGGTTGCAATAATGGTGGTTATTACATACGGTTTCCGAACGCGGAAGATATTTATTCTTCAATGTAAGCACATTACAATGCACTAATGAGCGCCAGAGAAAAAAAATACATGAGTGACGTGGAACACTCGGTTGGAACGAATTTATGTTATTTAATTTTTATGTTTGAAATTTTTGAAATTTTTAAAATTTTTGAAATTTTTGAAATTTTTGAAATTTGTGGAATTTTTGAAAATTTTGAAATTTTTGACATTTTTTTACTTTTACGTTCTCGACTTTTTTCACTTTGTCACTTCACACTTTCACTTTTCACTACACTTCACTTCACTTCACTTTATTCTATTTTATATATTTTTTATTTCATTTTATTTTACATGTTTCTCAGTCGTATGGGTGTCGCGTTTTCGTGACGTGACGCTTTTTCGTGACGGTCACGTGACTTTTTTTCGCCTAGCCCCCATCCGCGAACCGTCCGATAAGGAACTTCGTTCCAAAACTACCACCGGTTCTAACCCTACACCTCTCGCCCGAGAAGTATTATGACCGAAAAGAAACTCGACGGGACTTATTTTTTTCAAAACAGTAATACATTATTAGATCTTAAAGATACAAAGTAATGCGTAGTTCTTCAAGAAGACATAATATCAAAACAGCTTGTGAGACAGATAATGTACCTATTGTTTAATTATAAAGAAAAATAAATCCCCTAATCTGACTTCTTAACAAAACGTTTGATATGTTTTCCAACCTAAACAGTGTCCTATAAATGTTAGATGCATCTTTGTCCGGCATATATAGTCCTCGAACCTGCAAAAACCCTTTGACATTAATGACATTTTCAAATATTTCTTAAGAGCGGATAAAGATAAATTCAAAGCATCGACGGGTAACTTGTTATAAATATGAACACCTTGACCAAAAGAATTACAAACTATTTAAATACCAAATTCCATCTAAATACGTACAGCGGTTATTGGTTATTTCTTTCCCATGTAAACTTCCACCCCTTTTGCATCCGCTTAAGGGATAATTTCTGAGATAAAAGTATTTTATTTCCTTTTCCAAAGCTCAAATTATCTCCATACCAAATTTTATCTAAATCGATTCTGCGGTTAATAATTCCCTATACAAATTTCCAACTCCCTTTTCACCCCGTTAGGGTTGATTTTCGGGGTGAAAACTATCCTTTGTCCTTTCTTGAGACCCATACTATCTCTATACCAAATTTCATCTTTATCAGTTCAGCGGTAAAAAAATCCTCATACCAACTTCCAACCCTCTTTTCACCCCCACAAGGGTTTATTTTCGGGATGAAAACTATTCTGTCGTTTCTTGGGACTCAAATTATCTCCATACTCATTTCTATTAAAAATTCTCCATACAAACTTTCAACCCCCTTTTCATCCCCTCCAGGGTTGATTTTCGTGATGAAATCTATTCTGTCGTTTCTCGGGACTCAATTTGTCTCCATACTAATGTTTATAAAAAATTCTCCTTACAAACTTTCAACCCCTTTTTCACCCCCTACAGGGTTTATTTTCGGGATGAAAACTATTTATTGTCCTTTCCCGGCACTCAAACTATCTCTGTACAAAATTTCATCAAAATCCGTTCAGCCGTTTTCACGTGATGCGCGGTCAAATAAACAGACACACAGATAAACAGATAAACAGACAAACAGACAAACAGACAAAAATTCTAAAAATTGTTGGAAAGTGTTCTGTTATCGATTTTAAGTATCCCCAGCCAACTTTTTTTCGAATATATTCCATGTACAGACTTTCGACCCTCTTCAGCTTTATTATATGTATATAGATTAAATTATTGTTTACATAGTTAATTGTCAATTGTTCAGATTTCCGGAATATAATATATTGCGTCAAAAATGGATTGACGCCGTAGGGCTCAATAATTAGACGCAGAACAAACATCAAAGGATTTGCTCGAAACATTTTAAAAATGACTATTTTTTTACTACTTGCAATGGACAAATATTGTTGCCAAATGCAATACCTACAATATTTTAGAGGCCACTTGAGGTAAGTCGAGAAAGCGCTTGTTTAAACCGGTGTTAAACAACGCAATATTTGCAATTTCTTGGCCCCACTTTGTCCTGTACCCTGTCTCTCTCCACCCCTCCCTCAACTTTTATTACACGGCGCAATCTGACAGATTATGCCCTTTCTGTAGAAATTGCAATGTTTTATATTGGTTTTATTTATTTTGCGACCACAGATAATCTCCTATGAGGCGTGGCCAGACGTAGGAACATGATGCCGACCGCCGCGTTCGGTCGACCGTCTACAATTGCATGCTTCAGCGCAGCGGACAGCAGAGTAGTACGATGCTATAAAATAGAACGAGACGAAATTGATATGACCTTGTTTTCATATACCTATCTGAGTTAACGCAATAAAAATATATTTATGTCATACTTTGACACACTTAAGGGAATCAAAATGTCTTATAGCACAAGTATAAGAAACCCAGACTTTCCAACCCAGAGAGGAAACTAGGCCTAGTTAGGATTAGGCCCAGTTTCCTCACGATGTTTTAAAAAAATTGAGAAAATATCGTTGTATTTTTTTTTTACGAAAATAGTGTTGTAAAACGTTATCTCCAAATACTTCTTTCATAGGCAGATACAAGTTTTTGATATATTTTTTTTCGATAGTAGTTACGGAACCCTCCATAATTCGTGGTCCGACACGCACTTGTAAATTTTTTGTAACATTGGAATACCTGTTACGGATATCAACAGTAAATATCGATGTCGATATTTAGTAGAAAATTATCATTCACTGCATTAAATCTCGTCACGAAGTCATGAAAGGCTGAGACAATGACAGCTGAAGACCTGTCAGATAGCATGGTGTCTATCTTTTTCTTACTTACTGATAAGTACATTAGTGAGAGCGATCGGGAATATAGAAAAGTATAACTTATAATTTCAGATCTGCTTTTTTCTGATATCTGTGATCACAGAGCATTCTGGGTTTTTATCTGTTGATGTGATTGGACGGCTTGTTGCTAGTGTTTCGTGACGGATCAGTGCTGCCGACGGAGCAGTGTGCGGATATATACAGATTTATCTGTATGCATACAGATTTTCAACCGTCTGTACAGATACCAGATTTTTTTTTGCAGTTTTGTACAGATTTTATGGTTTGCGGCTGAAATGAACAGATTTTATACAGATTTTTAAAAATGATAAGGAAAAAGGCACTTTCAAATTTTACAATGTTCCTTTCCGGCATAATTTTGTAGACTAATCACGCCACCTAACGCTGCGGGACGTAAAATAAACCAGCGATGTATCTATTGAGCATGTGAGGTGCCCTCTAGCGGTCAATGGCATTCACGGTATGGTATGGGAGTTTTTTGGTGACATACGCCATCTAACTGCGAATAAAGTAAAGTAACTGCGAAGTGCGAATCAATAGAGTATTTCTAATTTGTACGCCATCTAACGTAAACAGGCTGAACTAAGATAGGTATATACTCGACCCGACAACTGGCCTTCGGTTTTGCTATAAATTACAATTGCCTCCTAATCGGGGGGGCACACTTTAAAGATGGCAACAATTTCATGGCTGGCAGCGCCTCCAGCGGCTCGGGATGGAACTAATCGACACATTCGGCCCGATAGGCAGCCATGTTGCCTAGACGTCACAGAATTCGAATCATTGTAAACTGTAGCTCGTTGTAGTTTGGATGTTTATGCTATTTTCGAGGTTTTCTCTTGTTATTGCTAAAGTTCTTGTTAATTTGCTACTCGTTTTTGTTTTCCGTTTTTAATTGTTATACGTTTTCGTTAAAAACTTTATTACGTTTTTGTTTAGTTTCCTGTTAAGTTTTGAGTAATTGTTGTTTTGTTTTAACATGAGTGAAATTCCGAAGAAATACTGTATTTATGGCTGTGACCCTTTAGGTAAGTTATTTTAAGTTTTTTACAGATTACGCCAAATGTCCATGTTTCTAAATCGCCTCGCATGTTCTTTAACTAGTTATTCTGTTATTTATCAACTCATTTACTATTGAAGAGTTATAACTTATAAACTTTTATTACTCTACTATTAACGCACTGTATCTTACTAATAATTATTGAGCAAAAAGTACCACAGTATACTTTTTATCCCAAATCTTTGTGAGTTTTTGAATTTGTTTTACGTGTTATATTTCCTTGATCAACCTATCTATTTTAAATTGAAGAATTGAAACATTAAGTATACGAAAAAAGATCTGTAGAAAAATACCACGCTATATTGTACATATCACTATTAAAAATTATTGCCTTCATTTATCTTTTTATTAAGTTCATGCTCATAATAACTCGTATGACGTAGTATAAGATTATCAGTGATAGATGCAAAAAACTTAATATAATATGTTATTAATTATATTTCAGTCACACTCGGTGTACCTGTACACCGTTTTCCCAATCCTGACAAATACCCTGATTTGTTCGCTGCTTGGGTGTCAGTTATTGGAGACAAACTGAAAGAAACTGATAAAATTAGAATATACAGGAATAAAAGAGTGTGTGATCATCATTTTGATCCGAAGCATATGATATCTGGAAGACGTTTAAAGCAGTCAGCAATCCCATCGGTTAACTTACACCGTAAGTAAACTTTAATTCATATACCTATGTTGTAATAACAACTTGAGTCTGGTCATGCTAGCTCTGTACCGACTTTGCAAGTGCATGTCCAGTAGAAATGTGAATTTTTATGATATAATAGCAGTTCCATATTTTTTTTAATTGCAAAGTATTTTAATAAAAAAAAATGCCCTTTGACTAATGGAAACAGATTAGCATTCATGGCTCACATAGTGATTAGAGATAAAATTAATTTTGCTGTTGTCTCAACACTATGACATAGGTCACATACGACAAATCAGATTGCAACTGCAAGGGGTTAGGTATGGAACTGTAAATCCAAACTGAACACTGACTTGAACGGTTAACACCAAAAATATGTATACAATTGTATTTATGTTGGTGCAAAAGTGTATACGATATACTTTTTGGCATTGACTGTACTTACTACAAAGGTTTTCTGGAACGTGTGTACAAATGATCACTTAGTGTTTACAAGTAGTCTTTCATTAAAGGAAATCAAGAAAAATATGATAAGGAAACCAAACTAGTAACTGCCTACAAAGCAGGAGGTCCCGGGTTCAAATCCTGGTAAGGACATTTATATGTGTGTTCATCATGAATATTTGTTCCTCATTGTTTTCTATGTATTTAAGTTAATATACGTTATTATATGTATCGTCGTCTAGTACCTACAACCACAACACAAGCCCTGTTGAACTTAATGTAGTACTAGATCGATTAGTGTCAGATTGTCCTATAATATTATTATAATTTACAAACTAGACCCAATAAGCAATAGTTTCATAAGCATTAGTTGGAACTGTTTCCTAACGACAGTTAGACCTTTTATGATTGGGCTCAAGGAACTCATTTTGAGAAGTATCATTGTTTGGAGATTTAAAGTAGCAACATACATAACCGAAGTGAAATACAGTATGTTTTTTTTAAGTGGGACAGTACGGGAAAATCCTAAAGTATAGGATATACAGGGAAACTGCCTTAGGAAACATTAGGTATTTTTTTGGGAAAAAAAATTGGTATAGTCAACATTTTGGTCAAGTGCGAGTTGTCCTAAAAATTTATAATATTGGTGATTTTTTTTTTGACGCAGATCTACTCAGTTTCATGAGAGGATCATTTTATTGTATCGGAAGAAAAAATTCGGAACAGCAGAAGTTAGGTAAATTTACTAAAATAATTTCACATTAAATTAAATGTTCAATATGGCCTCCCTCTTGCCGAATGCAGGTACGGGCACGTTTCAGAATACGAGTACCTCTAGTAGCTTTAGACAAGGCGTTATGATGTATGTTGTTCAAATGATAATAAACTGCGTCTTTTAGCTCTTGTACCGTGTTGTAAGTATCTTCATAAATTCGACCTTTACGATAACCCCAAATAAAAAAATCCATCGGCGTTAAATCGGGTGAACGTGGTGGCCTTTTAATAGGATCATTTGTGCCCATATTAATCCCATATCATTTAATCCTTTTTAAGTCAAATAGAGTGTTCCTAATTCAAATGTCGTATTGGAATATGCAATACTTTTTTTAATATAAACCTTGCAGTGTACGGTCAGCTGCAAAGAAATAGACCCCCCCCCCCTGCATACAAAGTTTGTGTGCAGGGGGGGGTCCTTTTCTCTGCAGCTGACTACCTAGGCATAGGCTTGTACCTAGGCAATTTACATAGGTTGTAATATAGAAAACGATTTTCTTAAATTTGACTAACTTCTACTGTTCCGATTTTTTCTTTCCATACAATAAAATGATCCTCTCATGAAACTGAGTAGATCTGCGTCAAAAAAAATTTCAATATTTTTAATTTTTAGGGACAACTCACAATTGACCAAAATTTTGACTATATCAAATTTTCTTTCACATAAAAATACCTAATGTTTCCTAAGGCAGTTTCCCTGTATCTCCTATACTTTAGGATTTCCCCATACTGTCCCACTTAAAAAAAACACACTGTATACTAATATTATTGCAATATGTGTTCCAGGCGTTCGTCAGAGCAGTTCTACGATTGTACAAGCTGATCACTGCTATACTCGTCCACAAAGAGAATGTTTCCAATCTGCGCCATTGGCAGACGTCACGAATTTACCTGGGCCATCGAGGTTTGCAGTAGACCCAACGGACATTCCTCTGCCATCAGGATCTACCGAAACAACTTGTCCGGTCATCACTGAACAATTCCAAAATAGAATGTCGCGAAGGAAATTTGATGCAGGTAATATGCAATTTATTTTAAACTTTATATAAAAGCTGTCAAGTATTCTCTACCAGGCCCCTGTTTGACATATGCGACATGTGTCAGCGTCGTCATTACTGACGTCGTAGGTTACAGAAACCACTTATCACTGGGCGGGCTGAATGCATATAGTAGGGTTTTCTCTCAGTACAAAAGTGAAAAAAATTGTGCACATGATGAATATTTTTTAGTATTGTAGGTCCGTAAAAGTTTTAGACCTTCACGTCAAAATCAGGGGTCCCGTTCAATATGTTTTTACTCTCTGGTTAAGGCTGCTAGGGGTTGTGTGGTATCGTTTCCTTATACAACAGACATGCAGAATTCGTTTTTGATATTAAAAAAGTAAAAATCCATATTTAAAAAAAATTCAACGGAGAGGAAAATCACTCAAAAAATATTATTTTCTAGAACGTTATCTAACTAATAAATGTCATTTATTTTTGTATATGTTTTCTCCATATTAAGTATCGAAGATCAATGTGAACATGAACATCCGTAGCGTATTGACCTTAAAATGTATGTATTGATTATTATTAGTCAATTTTGCTCAGAATACCTTCTACAAAATGCAGAAATGAAAAAAAAAGAATAAAAAAACAAACTTATATATATGTCATATACAAAGGAAAAAAGTGACCTAGGCCTCCGGTGCCCAGGGCTGGGATCGAACCAGCGTCTTCTGCATTCGCAGCAGACGCCTTTACCACTTGGCCACCCGGGTCACAGCTGCACCGGTCGAGTTTTCCCGTGTATATGCAATCTTTGTAAATGCTCATGCACATTTTAGCTAATCATCTAAGGTAGAACATTATCAGTCCGTACCTCCAATCCGAACTCGAACGAATAGGAGTTCATTGAAAGCGAGAGAGATGGCGCTGCCCTCAGTACAACTGAAGAACAAATCAAATTATTTTTTAATAAATATTTTGATTTGTGTATTTTAAGTAGACACACTACTATATAAATCATAAACTAACACATAAAGTTTATGATTTACATAGTAGTGTGTCTACTTAAAATAAACAAATCAAAATATTTATTAAAAATAATTTGATTTGTTCTTCAGTTAATAAAAAAACACATTTGTTCCAATTATAACGATTAATACTTAAGTTAGTAAGGAAATACGTGTTTTTTTTTTCATTTTGTAGAAGGTACTCTGAGAAAAATTGACTGATAAAAAGCAATACATACCTACATTTTAAGTTCAATACGCTACGGAAGTTCACGTTTCACATTAATCTTAGATACTTACTATGGACAAAACATATACACCACGACACGAATGATTATTTTTTCGCGTAGTTTTTGTATAATAAAAGCTTTAAAATTGTATATATTTAAAAACTGCATTAAATATGCTTCATTATGTTATTTTTATTTAAAAATAATTGACAAGTATTACTTAGATAACGTTCTAGAAAATAATATTATTTTTAGTGTTTTTCCTCTCCGCAGAACTTTTTTTAAATAAGGATTTTATATCAAAAATGAATTCTGCATGTCTATTTTATAAGGAAACGATACCGCACAACCCCTAGCAGCCTTAACCAGAGAGTAAAAACATATTGCACAGGACCCCTGATTGTGACGTGAAGGTCAAAAAAATTTACGGACCTCCAATACTAAAAAATATTCATCGTGGGGCACTCTATCCATGGTCAAAAATTCACAACTTTTTCTCAATGCGCACAATTTTTTCAATTTCAAGCTCTGCTAATGTTTGTCACCAGCGTGATTAAAAAAAACTAGCCAAGAGCGTGTCGGGCCACGCTCAGTGTAGGGTTCCGTAGTTTTCCGTCCGTCACAGTAAGTGTCCCCACTTAAGAGTTTTTGAAAGCACGTCATTTCATTGTGATTTTGTAGAAATTACAAGTACAATAAACACCTGCTTGTACGGTTAAATTACAAACTTATTTCAGAAATTATTTTGTATTTTTTTTTTCAAAAACTATTCAACCTATCAAGTTCAAAATAATTTTCCTAGAAAGTTTTTATAAAGTTCTACTTTTGAGATTTTTTTCATATTTTTAAAACTTATGGTTCAAAAGTTAGAGGGGGGGGGGGACACTTTTTTTATTTATTTCTGGAGCGATTATTTCCGAAAATATTTACATTATCAAAAAATGATTTTACTAAACCCCTATTCATTATTAAATACCTATCCAACAATATATCACACGTTAGGGTTTTAATGAAAAAAAAATCCCCACTTTACGTCTAGGGGAGGTACCCTAATAAAACATTTTTTTTCACTTTTTATTTTACCACTATCGGCGTGATTGATATACATATTAGTACCAAATTTCAGCTTTCTAGTGCTAACGGTCACTGAGATTATCCGCGGACGAACGGACGGACGGACGGACAGACATGGCGAAACTATAAGGGTTCCTAGTTGACTACGGAACCCTAAAAAATATGGAAGTAAGGCCTGATAAGTACTTCAAATGAAAACTATAGTCGGTTGAGCCTTTTTTTGAGTTATCACTCAAAAACGCATAGTGAAAGGCTAAAAGGACGTAAGTGCCGGATAGTAAAATGTCGTAAGCGCCGCCAAATACCCTTATTAAACGACCTTTTGAACGGATTTATTGGAACAGGCCGGCAACTACGGAACACGGAACCCAACACTGAGCATGGCCCGACATACTCTTGGCCGGTTTTTATTCCGGCTTTTTGCCACGGCTTAATTGAACCTGGAGTCCGCTTGGCTGCCTTATACCATGAGTTGGCATAGGCACTAGTTTTTACGAAACTGACTACCCGGCCCAGGGCCCTGTATACTAACAAGATGCTTACACCTTCGCTTTTCAAGTGCCTTTAATTTTTTTTATCTTGGCGTATAGTAGTAGTAGATGATAAAGTAAGGTAAGGTAACTAAAATGTTTGAAATAGGAATCAAACTTTACTAGAGTTCTGTTACAGCTGGTTTCAATTAAAGTCCCCACCCCATTATGAATGAATGAATGAATGAAAGATTTATTCATGACAATTACAAATAACATAATAAACAATAACATATACAACCCGAGACATTAAGTGCCACGAAATGGTCGCAACTCAGCGTTAAATGTCGGCAGGCTGGTCTTCCGTTGCAACCATTTGACGACACGGCGCATTGACGCCACGGTCACATCCCCAAAATAAGAATATCCTAATCAAAACAAGAAAAAAAAACAATAAAAAACAGGAAAAATTTATAAACATAAACACAAAAACAATTTAAAACTGCGAACGTTTCCTAATTCCGTCCTATGGAGGCCGCTTTAATGCGGTCTACAGATTAAAGTACCCATAATATCTATTTGAGCCACAAATACTTACTGGTAGAATGTCTGTCGAGTAATTGCGGGAATAAGACAATAGAGTCGTCATGTCATAGTCAGCCTGATACATAATGCCCCCGTCCGTACACAATATAACACAATCAAAATACGACAAAACTTGAAATCCACCGGACAGTTTTTAAATTTGGTGTGTATGTTGATTAGAGGTCCCGTTTTATTGTCCACACCATTTGACATTTGAGGACCTCGTGGAACCGCCAGCACCTTGGAAAATGTCCTCCATCCTGAAAAAAATTGCTTTTCCCTCCGAATCTTCGCACTCAATGAAAATATGATCTAGGATTATATTAAAGCTGATTAAATTCTACATAGAAACATGCGTACTTTTTTGCTGAAACATGCACCTCCTTAGATATATCACTTGAGGAAGTGAAGTGTATCGTCAATGCCTTTCCAGGGGATATTCTCATGACATAAAACTTGTGAGAATACAAAGTTAACGTTTATTTATAGTTTTGTATGTCAGCTATACCAATATCAACTTTTTAACCGACTGCGAAAAAAACAGTGAGGTAATGGTTTCAAAACTGAAAATTGATTACACCCTGTAGCCTAGGATGATAAGTGGATTTCTATAAGTGACATATCCCTTAATTCTACTTGATCTGACCAATGAATCCACTCTTATATATGTAAGAAAAAAACAATATGGCGGCCGCAAGAGGTCACCAAATATGAAATCATGTTTTTTCCTTGATGCATAAACTATTGCGCGGATTTCAATGAAAGATACACCTGTAGGTCTGTAATCAACACACCAGTGCCATGCAATGCTAATTTTCTAAAATGTATGAAGGATTAATCACTTAGACTAAATAATTTGATGATAAAACCCTATTTTTGCTCTTAATTAGAGGTCAATCAATAGTGGCAGCAATGAAACTCGACACCTATTTTCTCTGGGATCCTAGTATGCATATCTGAAAACAAGAGCTTTGAGGACCACCAGAGTCGGTTGCCATCATGCAAAGTATATCCATTTTAGTTTTTTTGTACGCTTACAAAAAATGTAATCGTTATGCAATGAATGTGTATGGCAAACGAAACTTCATTAAATTCCACACAAAAAAATGTGTAACACCATATCTCTACATCCCATCAGAAACCTCTAAAATCATCAGTGTTCGAATTTACGCACTCTATGAAAATATGATCTAGGAGAATATTAAAACTCATTAAATTCTACATAGAAACATGCGTACTATTTTGCTGAAAAATGCACCTCCTTAGATATATCACTTGAGGAAGTGAAGTGTATCGTCAATGCCTTTCCAGGGGATATTCTCATGACATAAACTTGTGAGAATACAAAGTTAACGTTTATTTATAGTTTTGTATGTCAACTACACCAATATCAACATTTTAACCGACTGCGACAAAAACAGTAAGTAAGGTAATGGTTTCAAAACTGAAACCTGAAAACACCCTGTCGCCTAGAATGCTAAGCGCATTTCTACAAGTGACATATCCCTTAATTCCACTTGATCTGAACAATGAATCCACACTTATATATCTAAAAAAAAAATATGGCGACCGCAAGAGGTCGCCAAAAAGGAAAAAAACCCATTTATTGCGCTTACATTGCAAACGCTGGCTGAGTCCTAAGAGATAGATCAAAATAATGTACTACAGTATTATTATACATCTTAAAAAGGTCTACAAAAAATCCGCGATGGTATATGTCTATCTCTAAGGGATAACCCTCAATAACCATTTTTTATCCCGTGCGAAGCCCGGGCGGGTCGCTAGTTTATTATAAATATAAATTAAATAAGCACTAGCAAATAGCACTAGACCCTACTCAGTGTTGTGTTTCTGCCGGTAAGTAAAGTTGCTAAAGAGCTCAAAGAGGACCCAGTGTTGTGACGACGAGGGACCCTCTTGTTCCTTTAGTCGTTATCACAGTGAATCTTCCCTTAGTAAAGGGTCGGCAACGCGCATATGACACCTCTGGAGTTGCAGGCGTCCATAGGCTACGGTAGCTGCTTACCATCAGGTGGGCCGTAGGTTTGCTTGCCACCGTCGTAGTTAAAAATAATTGTACGTTACACGTTTATGAGGGTTTCATTAAATATAAAAGGAAGCACATACGGTTTCAATTAGTATTATTAGTAGTTGAAGTTTACATGAAGCCGGTATTTTTAATTTAAATAAATGAATTCTATAGTAATAAGCTGTTAGCCCGTATAGACCGAAAGTAAAATCTTAAAATAAACGAAAGTCTTCTTTAAATGTATTAATAATGCGTCGTTTTATTCATGTAGGTACACGACTGATATGTAGATGTATTTAAACTATCATCATCATTATCACTGACCTTGCAACTAGGGGAAACTTAGCCTTATTGTGATTAGATCCAGTTCACACACCATGTTTTCTTTACCGAAAAGCGACTGTTAAATATCAGGGGGCTTAGCCAAGATGACAATCGTTTGTAGAAAACGAATCGAAACTATATCCGTCTCTCTATCACACTAATATGGAAGAGTGATAGAAAGACGGATAGCATTTCGGTCCGTTTTCTACAAACGATTGTCATCTTGGCTGAGCCCCCAGATCATATTTCGTACATAAGTTCCGAAAAACTCAGTGGTAGGAGCCGGGGTCTAAACCGGAGACCATCGTGCTGCACTTTTTTACAGGAGCGCGATGCAAAATGTGACAGTCGACTGCAATACAACTGAGATATCTCGTACATCAAAATCAATAGGTATCGGAGGATAGTAGGATATCTCTCAAATGTCATGTAATAGCACTGGGATACAACTGAGACATCTCGGTGTTGCAGTTTGTCATATCGAATCGCGCTCCGGTACTACATGCCATGAATAATTATAATATAATATTTTATATATATATTTAGGTTAGACCTATATATACAGGCATAGCTGTTATAAACTTACATAGATGTCACATACCCTAAGTATAAAAAGCCGGCCAGCCCTGGGCATCGGAAGCCTAGGTCACTTTTTGTATGTTTATAATTTATATAAGTAATATGAATTATCAATCTATATAAGTTTATAATTTATATAGTAGTGTTTCTACTTAAAATAGACATCAGAATATTAAAAACAAAAATGATTTGTTCTCTAGTTGGATTGCTGTTCTTCAAATTCATCTATATATACTACACTCAAGATTATTTGAAAATGAGCAACTTTGCATGGAGAATATCAATCGAAGTGGCTTCATTTATCTTGAATGTATGTAGTAACAATCCATATTGTATATATGAGAAGGGTTGCTTTTATATTTTATCATGGACGTCGACGGTATCGTCTCGCTATATCGTCACAATAAATCAGGGGAGTCAAATGTATGTGATTGTATGAACGTGAACGATGTCCTGTTTCCGTCGGCAGTAAGCTAAAAGCGTCTGCATACACAATCATCCATTTCTATACGGTATAAATATAAAACGTGACGCTATCATCCACGTCCACGGTAAAGTGTAAAAGTGACCAGTGTGTGCCTGTATATTTTATTAATTAATCATTTTTTAACTCTTTCAGAAAAAACATTCCAGTTTCTGCAAAACAGAACAAAGAAGGACTGCGCGAGAAAAATTCGCCAAAAGAAAAACGAATTAAGAAGATTACGACAAAAGCTGAAAGTTTTCAAGATGCGTCTTCAGCGCCTAGAAAAGCATTCTCCAAAAAAGGAATTTGAGAAGTTCACTGAAAATATGTCCGCCTCAGCAAAATCGTTTGTAAGGATGCAGTATATGGAAGGACATAAAAAAAAGAAGGGGCATAGATTTACGCTGGATGAAAAGATTTTGTCATTATCATTTTATAAAAGAAGCCCGAAAGCTTATGCTTTAATGTTACGACATTTTACTTTACCTTCAAGGAAGGTATTAAAATCGTTATTGGCCCAAGTAAGAATAAACCCGGGCATTAATCCTGTTATTTTTGATGAAATAAAATCAACGGTTATGAAAATGCTGCCACAAGATCGTCTGTGTACATTAATGTTTGACGAAATGTCAATATCACCGCAAATATATTATAACTCCTACACAGACGATCTTGTAGGTTTTGAGAATTTGGGAAAAAACAAAACGGAAAGATTTGCCAATCATGCGCTTGTGTTTATGGTGAAGGGTGTAAAGAAAAATTTTAAACAACCTGTAGCATATTATTTTACCCAAAGCTTGATAAAGACACAACTTAAGGATATATTACGAGAAGTTGTAACTAATGTACAGGCTACAGGGCTTAAGATTGTGGCCACCGTTTGTGACCAAGGGTCTCCAAACGCATCATGTATTTATGATTTAGTTAATGAAGCCAAAGTGGAATATTTTAATGCGGGGAAAGAATGGAGAAGGGATATTATTAAAATCAACAACGAGGAAATTATTCCATTGTTCGACGTCCCTCATTTGCTTAAAGGAATTAGAAATAATTTATTAAATAAGGAAATGAATTACAAAGATATAAATACAAATGAAAAAAAGGAAATTAAATGGGCGTACTTCCAAGCCATTTTTGAAGCCGACAAATCTCATGGTGAGCTGAGATTGTTACCGAAATTAAATCGGGAACACATCGACCCAAAAAAAATAAGAAAAATGAGAGTCAAAAATGCAGCTCAGGTACTAAGTCGAAGCATGGCCGTAGCTGCCGATAATTTAGTGGCAAGAGGTGAGGTTCCTAGAGACTGTCTAAACGTAATTCCATTTATCACAACAATAGACAAACTATTTGATTCCTTAAATGCCTCAAGCTTTTCAGCAACACACGGCAAAAAATATAGAGCTGCTGTAAAAAAAAAATCTCCTCACCATGAACTTTGGCAAGAGGGACTTCGAACATTGAAGACCGTACAATTTTTAGCGAATAAGCGGGACGGCTCACAATTTGTGAAAAAAGTAGACACTGTAAATAATTTTATTAATACTATAGAAGGTTTCAAATCGCTGTGGCAATTGTTGTCTAATGAATATGGTTTGGATGCTATGTTTACGAGAAATTTCAACCAGGACCCACTCGAAAACTTTTTTGGCAGTGTGCGCAGTTTGGGTGCTCGAAATATTGCACCTAACTGCATAGGATTTGAGGGAGCATTTAAAACGCTGTTATTAAATAATTTAAGCAGCCATCATTCAATTAACTCCAATTGCGAGAATGATTCTAATTACTGTTTACAGTCGCTTTCCTTTTTATTAAAAAATCGAAACAGAAAGCATAATGCTCCCTCGCAGTCCCAGGATATAGTAATTGATCAGCCTCTGGATATCATGCAAAATACAATATCAGATACCGGGGCTGATCAAAGGACTTATGTCTGCGGGTGGGCCCTGACAAAATGTTTACAAAACGTTGTGAGAGGATGTAAACAGTGTAAAAGCAAGCTACTAGGTGATTCGAAAAATGAAAAATATAGATACATACATGCAAAAGAATTTGAAAAAAGTAAAGCATGGCTTTCGTATCCTTCGGATTGCCTAGTAGCTTGCTTCAATGATATACAACAGACGACAGTTGCCTTCCTCAACAGCGACTGTTATAAACAAAATATTAAAGAACGAATAATCGCGTTTGTTGATTTATTTGTTGATTTTAGTTTTATGAATTGTGTAACACATAAGGAGAAATTAAAAGAATGTTTTTTAAATTTCACAATTAATATAATTATTTACAGTTGGTGCAGAACCGTAAACAATATCCTAGAAGGTAAACTGACTTACGACGGAGATGATCATGTAAAAAAAGCAGCACAAAGTTATTACAATAAGTATCACTCAATAAAGTAATAAATATAAATGAATGTTTTATTTCTCTCCATTGTTTGCTGAATTCCCTGAATACATATTTCTCAATAAATAATTGAGACATATTTAATATGGGAATATAACTTTACCGCACTCAGCATGAATATCGGGATTTTCCACCGCGCTTAGCATGAGTACCGTATTCATTCGATAAATCGATTAATTTTGTATTAGTCATTTGACAGGTTAAGTCCCTATATACAAAATAGTCCGGGTTTTCAATTGTAGATATAAGGTACTCGTGATAAGCGCGTTGGAAAATCCCGATATTCATGCTGAGTGCGGTAAAGTTATATTCCCATATTATACAGCGGTACACATATATATATATATATATGCCTATATATATAGGTATACATACTGATTTAGTTCTAAAAACAAGCTTGCAGGTGGCAGCACTCTCCATACATACGTTTTTTACCACAGAGTTGCCACTCTTCTTCCTAATATATTACAATACTCTTTGCTCCTAATCGCTAACTAGCCGTGCGCTCGGAATACCAGTGCAAGCGCGATCTCCAATTACGCACATTTGTTTCGGATCTCTGTGTTTAGTTACGCTGGTTATAGAGCATTTGGATCGCTTGTACTGGGTGCAACCGTATAGAACTTAGAGCTTTTTTCGTATTAGTTCATATTGAATCTTATTGCGTGGTTCATATAGTAGAAATTCAATAAACGCTAATATGTGGCCAAACCATTTTTTTCATAGTGGCACGCGCGCCTGCGGTTTACACACAAAAGATAAGACACTAAGTGGATGAGTTCAGTTCATATTGTTTAGAGTATACGCGATATCGGTCCTTGCTTGCATCGATCTGCAATAAATGTCATAGGTTGTTTGTTTTGTTTCGGTTCGGACGCTTTGTTATCTTTATGCTGTCATATAAAAAAAAATTACGAATTTTCTAGTAAAAAAACTTTTTACTTAGATTTTATACAGATTTTCTGTCTTGCAACCACACAGATTTTATACAGATTTTTTCCACCTTGCAACACAGATTTCCTAGTTTGCCATCTGGCAGCACTGTGACGGATTGACAATGACATTTACCTGTTATAAAATGGAGAACTTCTGATTGATTGCCGATTTTTAATTATAAAATTCCTCTTTCCGACTTTTTTAAAATAACATTAGTGAAAAGTGCTAACAACAAAATTACTCTCGTGTTAATCTTAAGCAGCGTGAACGATGGGCGCAATTCCTCAATACTTTGGTCATTTCATGAATAGTTTTCTTTACATTGTATTCTAGTATATAAGAATTAGGTTTTGTCATCTTTCATTCCATTTAACATGTTTGTAATTGTACTTAACTTCTCATTGTATTGTCATTAATTGCATAGGTGTAGTGTTAGGTTTAAGTTAGGTGATTAATAATCACAATGAATATCGTAGTGTGTAGGGACGCTTCAGACGCTGTGGTGCTATATCTGCCCCAGCGTTTGTATCTCAAGTCGTTCGCAAAGCTAAATGTTTCTGTCCAGCTCCCAGCCCACAAGGTTCACGGAAAGTCCATCTCCAACTGGGAATTGATGGAGAAATTGCGAAAAATGATCCAACCTGACGCGTTTTCGATTCTAAAAGTGTCCAAGCATAGTTCAGAAGTAATTAGATTTGATGCCGAGTTAGAGCAGCCGGATAAGCTCGAGCGAGTTATCGCGAAACTCGGAGACCGAATAGTGCAGTTAAATGACTTCCCAGAACCCCTCAAAGTAAAAGTGTCTGAGGCAAAGTCAGAATTCCCTACTCGTCACTCATGGGACTCGTTTTTCCGTGATGCCACTGACATGGATGAGATGAAGCCTGGTGAACGGCCAGATACCATTCACATATGTAATCTACCGATCACTTGGTTTGTACACGATCGGGACCGAGATTCTGACGCTCCACCATCGGAACATGTGTTGAAAAAAGCGTTTGAGAAGTTTGGCAACATCCGACAAGTGGATATCCCCATTGCTGACCCATTTCGTCTTCAAATGAAGTCTGCTATGCGTGGAATAACCACACCACCCTCAGATCAGGCATTATATTTTGAAGCATACATTCAGTTTCATGAATATGTCAGCTTCGTTCGCTGCATGGATGCTCTTCGTGGTCGAAAATTGTTAAGAAAGAAGGATGACATAGCAGAATGGTGTGGTATTAAAGTAGACTTTGACAAGACAAAGCATATGACGGATGCAGCAGTGAAACGGAGGGCCATTGTGAGGGAACGCCTGTCCTCCCGACAGAGAGCTAAGGATGATGAGGACAAGGCTGAGAAAGAGAAGATTGCTAAAAGAGAAGCTAAAGAAAGGTAAGATAGTACTTGACTATTGATATTTTTGTAGGATCAAGTTTTCCCATGTAAAGTCAACCAATTTGATTCCTAGGTCACAATAGCTAGTTTGGCAGCGAATAGGTTATGTTTATATATATCCACGGGCAACTGTCATTATGACAAGGCCTAGGAATCATTGGTTGACCGTACATACACTATTTCAATAAACATCCTTTCTTGGTTCAGAATCTAAAAAAAAAATTGAGTAATTATGCCTGTTTCCCGTCCGGGCTGAGTTTGCTGTCCACCCGACTAGGCTGTTACAGATATACTGTTTACAACTTTGCCTATGATGCTTAACTTTGCCTGGCTTGAAAACCATGGTTTTGTTCACCAAACAGCTATTTATCGTCCCATCGGGAATAAGATATTAATAGCTTAAATAGATTCACACCGGGCGCAGCGCAGTATATAATTCAATGTTATTATATTATGCCTCGTGTGAAATGGCCTTAAGTGCACGAAAACTGCCTAGT
Source organism: Pammene aurita (assembly GCA_947086415.1). Lineage (NCBI taxonomy): Eukaryota > Metazoa > Arthropoda > Insecta > Lepidoptera > Tortricidae > Pammene > Pammene aurita. The sequence continues at coordinate 18,184,329 of OX352305.1, read as the reverse complement.
CTGTTTTTAAATAGTATGAGTATCATGTTGTTGAACTTTATACACAATAGTCTACTCTATGATGTATATTTATTACATTGTACAAAACTTCCTCATCACACAAACGTTCCTGCATACATTCCATCATCTATTCCAGACAAAAAGAAACCGTCTCACGTATAATTTTTCACTCTTTAAGACAAAAATACGAGCGAGGAGAGCGAGAAAAACTGGAGAAGATGCGAGAACGAGAAGAAAGAAGGAAAAAGAAGCAGCTAGCTAAGCTCATGCAGCGGGATAATGTGGACCTCAACGGAAAGGTCGCAGAAGAGAGGAAGAAGTTGCTGGAAGCTCAGAAGAAGGTGCAGGCTATGAGGCTGATTGAGGAACTGTTTAAAAGGATTGAGGTAACTATAGCTAACATTATCAATCAAACAATATCAATTTAAAAAACGACTATAGTGAACTCAGATGACGATAGTTGGTGTTTTGCTTATAATTAAGGGTTATCAGATAAGATTCTCGTCATCCATACCGCAATGCTTGAAAACGAAAGTTTTCCATCAGTGCGTCCTACCCGTAATGACCTACGCAGCAGAGACGTGGACACTCACGGTAGGGCTGGTTCACCAGTTCAAAGTCGCTCAGCGAGCTATGGAAAGAGCTATGCTCGGAGTTTCTCTGAAGGATAGGATTCGTAACAAATACATCCGACAGAGAACCAAAGTTATCGACATAGCTCAAAGAATTAGCAAGCTGAAGTGGCAGTGGGCCGGCCATATCTCGCGAAGGACCGACAACCGCTGGGGTAAACGTGTTCTTGAGTGGAGACCGCGTCTCGGCAAACGTAGTGTAGGACGCCCTCTGGCCAGGTGGGATGACGATCTGCGAAAGACTGCAGGCAGATGCTGCATGCGGCAAGCTGAAGACAGGGCGCTATGGCGCTCATTAGGGTAGGCCTATGTCCAGCAGTAGACTAATATAGGTTATAGGTTGATGATGAGTTACAACCCAATACTTTTAGTTCAGGCATTTCTACCTATATAAATATAACATCACATTTTTCTTTGAAGTTTTGACGTAAATTATTTACGACGTAAAAAAAATCTGTCTATCAGAACAAAACAATATCGTTGTATGTCGAAACCTTGAATCGTCTCGCGTAATCAGGATCTGGTAAGGCTTAATAAGATACCCAGAATAAGGCTGCGTTTCCACCAGAGATGAGCGAGGATGCGTTGCGAGGAATGTGTTTTTTTAGAACCAATCCTAGAGCTGCGTTGTGCGAGGATAAACAAATGAAGTAATTCTATTTGTGCTTAACAAACACATTCCTCGCAACGCATCCTCGCTCATCTCTGGTGGAAACGCAGCCTAAGAGCTATTCACACTGTCCCAGATGTAGATGTAGATGTAGTGTAGGGACGCCCGGCCGGATTCAGGCGGGCTGTCGATCGCTGCTCGCGTTCATTCAGCCCAATTCCCTGGAGTTGGAGCTGCAGGTTACTGTTCCGGCTGCGTTCCCACACTAGTCTCCTCGAGTCTTCTTGTCTTCCTGCAGAACAGAAGGACATCCCTGAGATTGATACCCTTTAGTTCGCATTCTTCTAGCTTATCTTTCCCGAATACGTTATATCGCGTTGCCGCGTACATAACGCATTCCGCTAGTAAATGCTTACTGGTTTCCTCCTGGCCGCAGTGCGGACAGGAGGCATCCCTGCTTATGCCTATTACCTTGAGGTGTCTGTTAAGGGTGTTGTGTCCGGTGATGATACCGGTCAGCCCTCTCAGACTTTTCTTACCTAGTTTTAGAAGATACCTGGCTCTCCTGTGGTCTATACCTTCAATCATCATTTTGGACTGCCTGCAGCCAGTTTCTTCCTTCCACCTCTTATCTGCTTCTCTATCCTTTATTCTATTTATTACTCCCCTTGTTACTTCTGCTGACATTGGTAGAGCCGGTTCTGGGCCTGTGTATTCCTTTTCAGCTCCTTCCCTAGCCAGTTCGTCTGCTTTCTCATTTCCTGTGACTCCCTGGTGCCCAGGCACCCATGCCACCGTTACTTCCCTGTATTCTCCCAGCTCATTCAGCTCCTCCTTGCACTCTTTGACTAGGGAGGAGGTGACCGACGTCTTCTTCAGTGCCTTCAATGCTGCTTGACTGTCGGTGTATATGACTACCGTGCCAGTCTGTTGCCTACTTTCCTTGACTATACGTACGCACTTTGTTATCGCACATACTTCTGCTTGGAACACACTTGCATACCTGCCAAGTGGAACCGATACCTTCTCTCCCAGTTTGGGTATGACTATTCCCGCTCCTGCTAGTTGCGTTGAGCTCTTCCTCGAGCCATCCGTGAAGCAGATCGTCGTTGGATGCTCGACTACTACCTTCCAGTTATCTCTTTCTCCGATGTGTATTCTGTATTTCTTATCGAAGATCTCCTGTCTCTTTATGAGGTCGTTATTCACCATCAACATTTCCATACTGGTTAGCGCCTCTCTCTGTATCAGTGCGTGTCTTTTATCGACGCAGCTTCCTCTCCATTCTTTACAGGATCTCATCCTATACCATTGCTCTATGGCCTTTTTCTCCACCTCTAACTGTAGTTGCTTCATCCCTAGCATTACCTCCAATGCGTGCGTGGGGGTTGTTCTCATAGCCCCCGTCACCATCAAACATGCCAGTCGCTGCACCTTCGTTAGATCTTTCTGGTATTCTTTGATATGGGTTCTATGCCACCAGACAATCGCCCCATATAGCACCCTGGGTAGTATTATTGCCTTGTAGATCCAGTGGATCATTCTAGGTTTTAACCCCCACTTTCTCCCCACCGCCCTTTTACATTGGTACAGTGTTCTAATTGCTTTTGCCGTCTGCTCCTTGATGTGGGTTTTGTACTTAAGCGTTCTGTCTAAGGTAACGCCCAGGTATTTTACCTCTCCCACCCTCTCTAGTTCTTCCCCTTGGAGCTTTATTGGTTTCATCTCCTCCTTCTTTCTCTTTGTTGTGAATAGCACAAGCTTTGTTTTCGACGGATTTAGATTTAACCCTCTCTCTTTGCACCATTCCAGCACCTGTCTGAGGCTTCTTGTCATTATGTCTCTAATGATGTTTAGGACTGTACCTCTTATTAACAGTACTCCATCATCAGAGTACGCCTGCATATACACGCCTCCTCTGTTGATCTTTTTCACAAGTGAGTCCAGCAGTAGACACCACATGAGGGGTGAGAGGCATCCTCCCTGTGGGAATCCTCTTTTTGGACTTATGTTCTTTGATACCCCTCCCAGTTCCGCCCTTATGGACCTGTCCTTGAGCATTCTCTTTATCCATGTCGCTACTGTCAGGTTTATCCCTTCCCTCCTTAGGCTTTCCTCTACGGCTGCAAAGGATGCTTTGTCAAAAGCTCCCTCTACGTCGAAGAAGCAGCCCAGTGCATATTGCTTCGCGTCTAGAGCCCTCTCTATCCTTACTGCAAGATTATGCAGAGCTGTCTCTGTTGACTTTCCTGTCATGTCACACTGTCCTATCCGATATTGGTTGTCGGATGGCCCCAGGAAAAAAAAGCTGCTAGAGCCCTATGGTATTAAGTCCGCCTTTTTTTGCATGAGTGCTTTCTTTTGAGCAATCAACATCTGGTATTATAAGAAAAAAATAATACCAATTTTTTATTTGTCTTCTTCGTGGTCCTGTATCCGACATCCAATATCGGATCGGATATTGTGAAAGCGCACTAAGGCTGCGTCAAGTCCGTACCCACCTTAAGGCGTTACAACACGCATGAGCGGAATGCAGCTGTCATAGATAAAATTCGGCAGGAACTCGATAATTTGTCTATGGTACCTGAATTTTTGTATGGAGCCCATCGCCCAATTCATCCGAAAGTTAGATTTCTCTTTCCGCGGCTGATTTTCGTCTATGATAGATTAATTACGCTAAAGTGTGTGTTTGGCTTTAATGATTTTTTTTCATGTGTAATTCAGCTCCGGCCAGACCTCCAAATGAATGGGCGAACTATGCCCGGCGAGCGAGCCGCGCGCGCGCGGGTCGTTGACCGCTGCAAGCGGCGCTGCGAGGAGGCCTTACAGTCCGCCAGGGATCGCTTCCAGCAGGCGTTGGACGGTCAGTTTATTGTCTAAGAGGGACTAGCCTTACTGTAATGTAATTTTCACTTCTCATGCTCGTAAAGTTCGACTTTAAGTCGTGCGTGGACGACATAAAATCGCTCTTTAAGCTCTAGTGCATAAAGTAATATTTTCTTCTAAGACTAAGAATGAGGCTCAACAGCCGAACAGAGTCAAAATATATTGCACAATTTAACTGAGCAGTAATATTTCGTAGAATACTGAAACTTGTTCTTTTATTATATTCTTGCTATAATTATTTTAATTCCGTGTTTTCTATAATTAAATTGATGAAATCAGATAAAATAGGAGTTGATAATACTTAATAAAAAAGCCCCGAAATATTTTATGACTAGGCAGAAAACAAGTATCTAAGTCTAAATTCACATGTAAAAAAAAACAAATTGGCGTGAACCATATTTATTTTCATTGTAATATTTTTGTTACAAATTGAAATAGTTTCATGATTAACGATAAATAATTTCCTCGCAATTGAAGTGAAAATTAGAGTGTAACCCTCGTCCATAATAGTAGTTTATGTAACTGTTACGTAATAAGGGTCCTTAAAACATGAGTGTGGTTTTATGAAACGAGCCGCAGGTGAGTTTCATAATAAGATCACACGAGTGTTTTAAGGCCTAATTACGTACAGTTGCATACACTGCTTTATCTACACTCATATTATTTATCCAAAATGCCGTATTCGGAAACCATAGAATGGCCGCCATTGCACCGCCGTGGCCAACTCTCGTGTGCCGGCGGCCGCGCGGGCGCGTGTCGGGCTGTCGGCGGATTCGCGGGAGGGTGCAGGTGTACATTATGTTATCAAAACTCATAGCACATCAATAATTGAGCATGAAAAGTTAAAATTACGTTACTGCCACGGATAAAAAGCTTTTCATAGTAAAATCGGTCGTGGTAATGCTAGCCATTGCCTATCGTTTTCGAACATGTTTTAGAGAACTTACAATATGAGTGTAGATAAAACCCATTCGCTCGCTCGGATGGATAAACGCCTCGCGTAAAATCGTGCGTTTTATGCACTTGTTGTACAATCTACTATTACGTCACACCTGGCCATAATGTGAGTTTTATCGCACGCTACGCGCTCGGTAAAACTCGCATTATGGCCAGGTAGAGACGTAAAATTGTGTACTCACCACGGGCAGTAAAACAGAATGCCCTCTATCGCTTATTTACAACCTACCTGCGATTTCGGGCTTTCTTTCTTTTACAGTCCTTGGTAAGTAATGAATGTACTATTCGTACACCATTAACATTGCACATCTCAGTAACGGAATCGACACCGCGGAACCGCGAACACGGTACCTTGTAACATTAGCGAATCTAGAGCGAAACAAGGGCGAATTCGTAACATGCGGTTTCGCTCTTGTTTCGCTCTCGTTCCACTCTGGTTTCGCGGCAAAATAACGCGCTACAGCATTCCGCTGCGCAGATGTGTAAAAGACGTAAAGATTGTAAAGTGGGTGTGAGTTTCGTGTTGTATTGTGCTTTGTGTTGCATTGGTTCGTTTACAAACAGCAACACACTTAATTGACCATCGATAGACCTTGTGCCATTGCAATAGGGATTACAACAATTACGCTGACAGAATAACTCGACTCCAGACTCGACAGATGGCGCTGTGGCACTAGTACCGAAAACAGACGTATAGTCTGAACGCGATTTTGTGTAGGCATTGTCAATCCATGTCTTAATCATCCTTGATGCCTATACAAAATCGCGTTCCTCGAACCTTCAGGCTATACGTCTGTTTTCGGTACTAGTGCCACAGCGCCATCTGTCGAGTCTGGAGTCGAGTTATTCTGTCAGCGTTAAGCGCCGAATGAAGTATTAGAAACTAGGATTTAGGGTCTGGTGTGACCGATAGATGACGCTAGTGCTTTAACCTGAAAAAAGGGAACGCGATTTTGTATGGATATTGTTCATCCATATCTATATCATCCTTGGCTTTTATCTTTTATAATGGCGTACGGGTATTGCGCGGCGCGCTAGCGGCGCAGTTGTCATATTTAACCGCACTTTAAAAGAATCCCTTACAATCTTAAACAAATAGAAACTGTTTTAAACTGATGTACCTACCTTCTTTATGCTTAGGTCGCATAGTCCTCCGCTCAGCGCTGGAAACTAAGAAGCCTCGTCGCTCGTTGTCCCCATCGTCCATGTCCTCGGACGAGCGGCCGCGACGAGGTGTTAAGATCGAGAAGATGACGACTCCGGAGAGAGAGATCGAGTACAACAAGGCTGCCAGTAAGTTTTTTAATCGTTATGTAATGGGAATGTGGTTCCAATGAGGGTTTCCGCGATTGAGATTTTCACTAGACGGCAGCACCGTGACGAGAGGTCTTTTTGGCAGTAGCTGTCAAAATCCACCAATCAAAAAATATATGGTTAAACATGATTGGTGGATTGTGACAGCTAGACCTGTCGCCACGGTGCTGCCATCTAGTGAAAAACTCGATCGCGGAAACCCTCATTGCCGAATGCTTACTACAAAGGGTGCTTTAGGAATAACATATATTTTGTTGATCTTTCCTGCTATTTATAATAAACGTAAAGTTAAGATCGAAATGATAACGACTCCAGAGAGAGCGTAAGTACAACAGGGCTGTCAGTAAGTTACTTAATCGTTATGTAATGGGGTTATAATTGACGAATGCTTAATTAAGGAACAGACAGAAGACAGAGGTCAGTCACATACATTTTAGTAAATTTATGTTTTGTCTGTCACTGTGACAGTTGTGTTTGTCAGAAACAGACAAAAAATAAATAAAAAAAGTGAGTGTCGTTGAACACTCGGTTGGAACGAAGTTATGTCATTTAATTTATTTTTTGTCTTTTTTGACTTTTTAACTTTCTGATTTTTTTGACTTTTTAACCTTTCACTTTGTCACCTTTAACTTTTCACTTCACTTCACTTTATTCTATTCTATTTTATTTAATTTAATTTTACATGGAGCATTCCGGGGGGCAAAGGGGAACCGTGTTAACCCGAATTTAACGCGAGCGAAGCCGCGGGAAAAAGCTAGTTTCCGATATTTCCCGCAGTTGGTCGAGCTAGAGCGGCCTTTCAGTGTGCACCGTTTGCTGTCAGCTCATTAAGCAACGTTTGTTGTAGGCATGTACGGGATGGCGCCTCCGTACGGCTTCGGGTACCCGTTTCCCGCCGTGCCGCCGCCCGGATACCCGTTCCCGCAGAGTATGAGTATCATTACATCACTACTGTAGAATACATGCTTATGGGCATTATTTTGGGTTATTTCTGGCCAGAATAACGAGGACTATCGATTTAAATAATAATGGTGTAACAAATTTAATGTCAGTTTTGTGACGCATTTTTTTGATATTTACATTTTGTAAGCGCCGACAAACTGACAGACAAATTATGTTTAAAAAACTGAGGAAACTCCTTTTAATTATATAAATCGGCAATCCTGCAGGACTGCCGAGTCCTTGTGATTCTCAGTAGAAAAATCAAACAAAATTTGTTGTTTGTTTTAATATCTCGAATTATTTTGGTATACTTGTTTCTGAAAACCTATCTCAAATATAGTGTGGACAACATAAAATAAAATTGGGCCATTTTATTTAAAGTTACATTCCACTTTTTTTTAATTTCGACTCAGAATCACGAGCTCTTTCGATCCTAGTAGGACATAAAAAGTGTCCCAAAATGTTCATATATATTTTGTTTCTTCCATTCCATTGTTGTCGCCATAAGACGTGTATGGAAAAATGGTAACGGAATGGAAAAAACTCTGGACACATTTTTTGTGTTTAATAACATCGAAAGAGCTCGTGACTCCGAGTCGAAGTCACATAAAAATTCAAATACAAATGCGTTTATTTCATTACTTTTTACAGTTGTTCTTAAGGTATAGGTAGGTTAGGCACGTAAGTAGTCTATGTTAGTTATAAAAAGTTAGGTAATAATGAATCATATTTAATTGAGAATCATGTAATCAAAAACGGGTACAGCTTGCTGAATTTAAACCCGCCCTTGGTCAGCTAATTTGAGAGGTATTTAAGTTACATTAGAAAGTGTATTGTTAAAATGAAATAAAAACTATAGAAAAGGTAGTTACTTACGGGGTAGGTATTAAGTACACACAAGAACAGAATAATAGGTAACTTACGTCTATTGACATTACACCTAAAAGTTAACTTTATGAACTAAAAAAAGTGGAATGTACAACTTTAAATAAAATGGCCCAATTAATTACTTACTCTTTTAATAATTTTAACTACTTCACATTCGTAGGCACATTATTTTAATTATTTGACAATAGTACTATATTCGTATTTCAGTCTGTTCCCGCTTATACAATGTGTCCTCGAAAGTGATTAGAAATAAACACGAATAAGCAGAAAGAAAAACCATTGACATAAAAGTTTACTTAATAGTTTTTGTTTATGCTTGATAAATTTTACTAATTCTCCCTTTATTTTCAGCCAAAGATAGTGGCAACCCTATGTAATGTGATTAGGGTTGTCACCATCTTGTTCTTGGGATAAACATATTTTTTTTCAGGTTAATATTATTCTAATAAATAAATATTTTTTTTCAGCTAATAATTCTCCAACTGTTTTCTTGTCAGGCTTTTGTTCTTAGTCCACAAATTGCTTGTCTGTGTGTGTCATAGAATTCATTAGCGACCATAAAATAAATAAAAAATATAGGACAGTCCTACACAAATCGACCTAGGCCCACAGTAAGCTCAAGAAGGCTTGTGTTATGGGTAGGTACTAGACGACGATATATATAATAGATAAATATGGATAAATACTTAAATACATAGAAAACACCCATAACTCAGGAACAAATATCTGTGATAGACACAAATAAATGCCCTGACCAGGATTCGAACCCGGGACCTCCTGCTTCGTAGGCAGAGTCACTACCGACTGGCCTAGGACCATACAAACAAAACACTTCTCTTTCCGCACTAACTCTACTGGCGTATACAGAGTGTCCCTAAAACTATCATCTACACTTATAGATGTGACAGAACAGCTGATGGGCTATCAGATTAAGTAAATTTGCCCCTAATTAAAATGGCTTAGTTTTCGAGTTATTGGCACTTTTATATTGCACTTTGTTTAATATATAATTCTCATTAGGGTCAAAATTGCTTAATCTGATAGCTTATTAGTCTGTTAAGTCTCGATGTGTTTCAGGGACAGCCTGTAGACGCATTGATACGAAAGTCTCCTTTGAGAACCAAGAAAGTAGTAAAAGTGTTATGTTAGAAATGGTGTTTGGTCAGTTTGATGGACTTGAAAACACAATCAATATCTATTTGACACATATGTTTTGTATTTTTGTATAAATAAAATGACCTCAATACCTTTATGAATTTCGTTCTCACTTGTATGTTTTTTTTACTCAAAACATACAAATTTTAATTTTGTTTATCTACACTCATACTGTAAGTACTCTAAAATGCGTTCAAAAACCGTAGACAATGACAAGCATTACAACAAACGATTTAACTATGATAAGTTTCTTATCTGCGGCAGTAACGTAATTTTAACTATGCATGCTCAAATATTGTTAAGCAATGAGTTTCAAATTTGGAACATTGAATTTGATAACATAATGTTACCGCCATGGCCAACTCGATTGGTCCCGCGCGAGCCCCGACACAATCGAGTTGGCCATGACGGTAAAATGGCGGTCATTCTATGGTTTCCGAACAATTAATTTAATATAAATAATATGAGTGTAGATAAAGCAGTGTATGCAACTGTACGTAATTAGGCCTTAAAACACTCGTGTGATCTTATTATGAAATTGGCCTGCGGCTCATTTCATAAAACCACACTCATGTTTTAAGGACCCTTATTACGTAACAGTTACATAAACTACTATTTTTTTAAGAGTTCCGCTAATTATTTGCGCTATATTTTATTTAAAATTTTTAAAGTCGTTTTATAAATGAAGAAAATTATACATCTAAAATTTCTACAAAATTAGTTTGTACTCACGATTAACAATTCAGTGAAATGCCCTGAAACCCTATTGAACTTTTTGGTTTCTTTTTCCCATATTAACGTTTCTGGGTTGTCGCAGCGTCGATGTACTACCCAGTGCGGGGTCAATTCTACCCCCCGCCCGACAACTACCGGCGCCCGCGGGGGCGCGGGCGGGGGCGCGGCCGCGGCGTGCGCATGCCGTACTTCGACGGCCCGGACGCGTCGCACCAGTACTACAAGTGAGTCTTATTAAAACGGTATAAGGTCGAAAATTGCAAGCAATAACACAACCCAGTCGGTGTAGACGGCGGGACAGCTGGTAAATTATGAAAAATAATTTTAAACAAAAAAGAACCGACTTCACTTAGCATCCACCTTTCCAAAAGCAAATGCTCGATCCGCTGTAAAAAATACTCAAATCAATATAGGTGTGCCTATAATAGTTGAAGAGTTCCCTCGATTTCTCCAGGATCCCATCATCAGATCCTGACCTGGTTACAATGGGACCAACTGTGAAGTATACTCTTTCAAATAAAAAAAGAATTTTCCAAATCGATCCAGTCGTCTGTGAACATACATTAAAAAAAAACAAAGATCCCGACGAATTGATAACCTACTCCTTCGAAATCTTGAAGTCGGTTGAAAAATAAGTTGTCGATCCCAGTACTGGGTCAATACTACCCCCCATCGGACAACTATTATAGTTGTCTATAATAGACGATCGAGAAGCCGCGGGCAGGGGCGAGGCCGCCTCGTGCGTATGCTTTACTTCGACGGGCCGGTTGCGTTACACCCCAGTACTACAAGTGAATCTTATTACAATCGTGTAAGGTCGAAAAAAGCGAGCAGTAAAGCACAACCCAGTTGGTTTAGACAACGGAGGGGCAGTTAGTTAACTAACGTTAATTATTACCGAGTCACCGGCAATAGTATATTCCTACACGAAGGCCGCAAAATATCGGACACGCTCTTATTTGTACGGCCATAAGAGCGTGTCACATGAGCGTGTTTTGGACCCGGGGTATGTCCTTAAACTACGTCCGGACTTGGGTATGTCCTTAAACTATGCCAAAAAGAGAGGTATGGGCACTGCGAATGGCATCTCGCTTAGTGTGGTAGGGCACGTTCAGTGAATGTCATCTCGCTCAAATCTGGAGCAGAGCCCGACTGGGGAAGTACCTCCACCTTACAGAAAACCACAGCCAAATAGCACTAGACCCTACTCATAGTGTTGTGTTCCTGCTGGTGAGTAAGGTTGCCAAAGAGCTCAAAGAGGACCCAGTGTGTTGACGATGAGGGACCCTCTTGTTCCTTTAGCCGTCAACACAGTGAATCCTTCTTTTTGTAAAGGGTCGGCAACGCGCATGTGACTCCTGTGGAGTTACAGGCGTCCATAGGTTACGGTAGCTGCTTACCATCAGGTAGGCCGTATGCTTGTTTGCCACCGTCGTGGTATAAAAAAAAAAAAAAAAAAAACATATTTTTGCGGCATTCGTGTAGGAAGATACTATTGCCGGTGACTGTACTACCCAGTACTGGGTTAATCCTACCCCCCACCGGACAACTATAGAAGACCGAGGTGCCGCGGGCTGGGTCGAGGTCGCGGCGTGCGAATGCCGTACTTTGACGGACCGATTTGCGTCATACCAGTACTACAAGTGAGTCTTATTACAATCGTGTTAGGTCGAAAATAGCGTCCTACGTAAAGAAAATTAAAAAAATAAGTTATCTATGTTCAACCCAGTACTGGGTCAACACGATGTAAAAATTGTTCTTGGCTTGAATAAATAATAATAGCAAAATTCTCCAAGGGGCTGGCTTCCGCACGTTGCAAGTGTATCCCCACGCAAGCCTACCAAAAGACGGGGTTGTAAAGGCCCGTGATTCTCAATGGAGATACAAATATAATAATATTACCCCCCATTGGACAACGAAAGAAGACCGAGGGGTCGAGGCCGCGCGTGTTTTGCCATACTTGGACGGGCCGGATGCGTTACACCAGTACTTTAAGTGAGTCTTATTACAAGGGTGTAAGGTCGAAATAACAGTAACCGATGTTCAATCACGTTCGGGGTCAAAACTACCCCTCACCTAAAAGTGAGTCTTATTACAAAGATATAAGGATTATTAAGTTTTCGATATACAACCAAATTCAGTAGCAAAAGAAAAAGTAAGATAAGAAGGAAAAAGCACTATTTCACAGCTACGCAAAGCTCCACTTTTTGAGCCACTATATTATAAACTTATTTTCTACAGGTACTTCAAAAGACTGACAGAAAACGAACACGACGGCCGCTCCCGCTCTCGCTCTCGCTCACGCCGCCGCTCATACTCGAGGTCAAGGTCACGCTCGAGGTCAAGGTAATCTATGAAAGAGATTTGTTCCCATAAATAGGTCTTTTTTTTTAATGAAATAGGAGGCAAACGAGCAGAGGAATCGCCTGATGATAAGCAATTATCGCCGCCCATGGACGCCCGCAACACCAGAGGGGTCACAAGCGCGTTGCCGGCCTTTAAGGTGGGATTACGCTCTTTTCTTGAAGGTCGTATCGGTCCGGAAATACCGCAGACCTTACCTGTTTTTTAGAGTTCCGTTCAAAATGGAACCTTTTTATTTTCGTTATGTTCGTCCTGCGTGTCCGTCCGTATGGCACAGCCATTTTTCCTAAACGATAAACTAACCATAAAACGTATAGTGAAGATTTTTTTTGATTAATAGGTTATTTTCAGAAATAATTGCCCGAAAGTTTAAAAAAATGGTGTCCCCCCAACTTTGAAACGGAAGTCCAAAAATATAAAATAATTCAAGAAGATACGTCTTATACATACTTTCAACAACAATTATTATGACCAGTATCCGGTATTTTTTGAGTTATCTCCAAAGAACTCGTTCCATTGCAAGAACTTGGTAGTATATACTAGGACGTATATACGTCCTTGTGCTATTAAGTTATGTCTTATTCTGCATCATTTTCAAAATCCACATCCGCATCGAATCGATGCGGAGCTTATGCGGATGCAGATGTGAAACAAGTCGGTACAGGAACGTCTCTGCGACGGCGCACGTGCTAGGTAAAGTAACGTAGGTAATTTCACCATTACCCAATCGGAATATCGTTACGTTTTCGTGATTCGTCGATCGAGCTCTATGTCCTTGACGGATAGCGACAAGAAATGACGAGTTTGTTTTGTTTTGATTTTGTTTTTTTTTCGAATAAATAATACAACTTTAATATTTGGCTTTTTTGTGTACAGTCACGTCTGAAAATATGGATACATTTAATGTGACATAAACATGTAGCCACGACTCTATTACCAAGGCGTAAAATCTTGTATACATCTTTTTGTCACATTAAATGTATCCATATTTTCAGACGTGACCGTACCTAATCTTGCATTCGCATCCGTATCCGCGGGTCAGCATCAGTATCCGTAACATCCCTGGTATACAGTATAACGACATTTTAAATGATAATTCCAGAATAAATGCGATAACGTCTGAGAAGTTTTTTTTACATAATAAGTCAAGTATGAATTCACTCATAACGCGGTACCGCGGTGTCGATTCCGCCGCATAGACTTGCAAAACTGTAATAAAAAATCTCTTGCAAATAATTAGGTGTTTTTTTTTCTGTTAGGTCGCGTTCAAGACGCCGCTCCTACACTCGTTCAAGGTCAAGGTCGAGGTCGCGCAGAAGCAGGAGTAGGAGAAGGAGTAAGAGCAGAAGTCGACGATCTAGGTAAGTACATTTAGAATAGTGGAACCCGCTTAATACGATATGTGGCATAATATGCCATTTTATATCAGCAACTTGGAAGTCCTGCGGGACAGTCCCGCATAAAACGCTTTACCACTTAAGAGGCCTTATTCCCAAAACACGCGAATTTCACGAAATGCTTAATTTTTTTCGATAGCTATGGCGAAAACACATAGTCTTTTTAAATCAACTATTGATGCATATAATAGTTAATTTCTTTATCTAGACGGCTATTGGAGCAAATATTACATTTTAACGTGTAAATTATGAAAAAAAAATGGTTGTCTTGGAAAGCCTTTACGGATTTTCCAGTTAGATGTACCGTTCGTTTCCAAATTACGCAAAAAAGGGTAACAATTCTTATTCAATTTGAATAAAATTCAATTATATTATATTATAGTATATCATGTAAGGTTGCCAAAGAGCTCAAAGAGGACCCAGTGTGTTGACGATGAGGGACCTTCTTGTTCCTTTAGCCGTCAACACAGTGAATCCTACTTTTTGTAAAGGGTCGGCAACGCGCATGTGACTCCTTTGGAGATGCAGGCGTCCATAGGTTACGGTAGCTGCTTACCATCAGGCGGGCCGTATGCTTGTTTGCCACCGTCGTGGTATAAAACAAAAAAAAAAAAAAAATGTCTGAGACTGCCATGGAAATAAAAACCAAACATTCATCTTGGATAATAGACAATAGTAAATTACTTACCTAGGGCTGTAAAAAAAAGAAAGCCCGAAATCGCAGGTATTTGGGACCCGAGCCGCAGGCGAGGGTTGTAAATATGCGATAGAGGGCTTTCTTTTTTACTGCCCGTGGTGAGTACACAATTTTACGTCCCCACCTGGCCATAATGCGAGTTTTACCGTAAGCGTAGCGAGCGGTAAAACTCACATTATGGCCAGGTGTGACGTAAAATATCTTCTGAAACACGTTACATTTCATTTTTACCACGAAAACCTTTGTGAATATTTTGCCCTAAAAATATTGCTATAGCAAAGTTAAACTATATTTCTATCACGATCAAACAAATCATTACTATAGTGGTAAATTTTAAAATAGTATGAATTTTTAAAAGAGACCTAGAAATCACACTTCACAGGACACTTTTTATAACAATTGTATGTTTGGGTACTTAATAACAATAAATATGTTTCAAAAGTATTTTTTTGTATTACTAATACTTCAAACTATAACATTTTATGCTGCTTTTTTCATAATACAGTTTTTCGACCTTTTAGGGAATACGGAGCCTTAAGTCGCGTTTTTGACCCTTCAAAATAGTCTTAAGCGAGTTTTATAACAAAACTGACGAAAAATATGGCTTGACCATTCTGGCTATATTCACGAGACAAGTGTAACTTGACCTCCATATTCTTGGCATTTAATTTACTAGTCTTGCTTACGTAGGTCTAATTTTAAGGCACCACTCGGTCGGTCCGTTGTAACTACCTATTTATTTAGAACGATCGGCTGCTTACACCAAAAGTCGTACAACTTTTAGTATTCCACTTTTGTGTGCTGGTTGTAATTCTGGCGCGCCAAAAATATTGGACTAAGAGCTGGCCACGTCAGATATGACACAATAATGAGAGCAATGAAACCCGTCTAGTAAGATTTCAATACTATCCTTATTGCTAGATCCGGGCATCTGGCAGCTTTTAATGGGTCAGGGAGACTAGCAAAATTTTTCAGTAGAAAAAAAGTAATACCAAAATAGGCAAAACCTGCTGAAGTTGACTTGTTTATAGAGGACGGGGCCTATATTTTAACATTAGAACCAAAAACATTGCGTATTATTTCGGAAACATAAACAGTAGGCGACGAACTATGAATTACATTATACGTCGTTTTGGACTACTTTCACTTATTAGAAAATGTTGGCAATGATATGATCTAATTATTTACATAACTTCTCATAATACTGCATCAAAACCAGAACTCTAGGATTCGTATTTTTGAAGTGGTTTGCATTCTTTGACCTCCACCACTTTACAGCTGCCAGATGTACGGATCTAGAAATAAGCATAGTATAGCAAACTAACGAGAGGGGTTTCGTCGCTCTCATTATTGTGTCATATCATATCATATCTGACGTGGCTAGCTCTCCGTCTATATTCATAGGCATGTAAGGCATGTTCCATTTCTTCATGATCCGTAAAATAAAAGTCTGACAGATTTTTGCCCCTTTCAAGTGAAAAATAACGCACACCTTTCTCTCAGCCCCCTTTCACCCCATGTAGAAGATAAATGTTAGGATTATTCTTTTATACCAATTTATTAATAAACACATTAAATACTTCTTTCCAGGTCCCACCACACCCGCTCCCGCTCTCGCTCCCGCCCCCGCAAGTCGCGCTCACGGAGCCGCAAGCGTACAAAGTCGCGGTCACCGTCCAAACCGCGAGCCTCGTCCAAACCGCGCGCCTCGTCCAAACCGCGGGACAGCGCGGCGCCAGACCGGCCGCGCTCCAAGAGCTGGTCGCTGCCCAGGGACGGCAACAAGGAGTGGTCTAAGAGCCCTAAGAAGCAAGATTAGTGAGGCTTGATTGAAAGAGCTGGGTGGTGAATCAAAGACAAGAGCTGAGAAGTGATTAAAGATGTTTTGAAGATTTCGCAAGTGATTAATATAAAGGTCAAGTTG
Source organism: Pammene aurita (assembly GCA_947086415.1). NCBI lineage: Eukaryota > Metazoa > Arthropoda > Insecta > Lepidoptera > Tortricidae > Pammene > Pammene aurita. The sequence goes on along the minus strand of OX352305.1, from coordinate 18,167,828 downwards.
TTAAGGATTAAAGAGTTAAAGAGTTAATGGACGATTTATGAAGATGTGGTTTGAATGCCAAACCTTATAATAAGAACAAATTAAAATTGATTTTTAGAAATGTTTTTGTTTGATTCATATTTGCCTAATCACTAGCTTTGTGACGTAAAGGCTGTTGACGTAAGACGTAGCATATTTATAACCATACAATATACATGGCCCTGGCCCCAGCACGCCCTCTTGCTTCCGCCCCCGCAAGTCGCGCACATACAGCCGCAAGCGTACAAAATCACGGTCACCATCCCAACCGCGCGCCTCGTCCAAACCGTGGCGCCAGACCAAGAGCTGGCCGCTGCCCAGGGACGGTAACAAGGAGTGGTGTAAGAGCCCTAAGAAGCAGGATTAGTGTTTTTAGTGACCCTTTATAAAAGCGCTGGGTGGCGAATCAAAGACAAGAGCTGAGAAATGATTAGAGCTTTTGCAGATTTCGCAAGTGATTAATTTTAAGAGCAGTTGTAAAAGTGATTAGCGGATTGAAGAGCTTAAGGACGATTGATAGAGAAAACGATATGGATAGAGGGCTAAACCTTTTATTAAGAACAAATTAAAATAGATTTCAGAAATGTTTTTGTTATATTCATATCATCTGCCTAATCAAGAGCTTTGCGAGGTAAACGCCGTTGATGTAAGACGTAGCATATTTATAACCATACAATATACATAGCCCAGGTCCCACCACAATCGCTCCCGCCCCCGCAAATCGCGCTCACGTGGCCGCAAGCCCACCATCGCGGTCGCCGTCCAACGCACGCCTCGTCCACACCGCGTGGTCTAAGAGCCCTAAGAAGCAAGATTTTTTTGTGAAGCTTGATTAAAAGACCCCGGTGCTGCATTAAATACAAGAGCTGACAAGTGATTAAAGCGCTTTTAAAGATTTCGCAAGTGATTAATTTTAAGAGCAGTTGTTAAAAGTGATTAGTGGATTGAAGAGCTTATGGACGATTTATGGCGGCCAGCCAAACGTAAATAAGAACAAATTAAAATTGATTTTTAGGAATGTTATGTTTTGTTAATAGGTATTCTTGCTTATAATAATGTGGAGGGTATTTCATTGAACGATTTTTTGTGATGACGTCATTGCTTCTTTGGTCAAAACGTGATGCAATCCTAACTTTAGCTCCTCTTTCGCCTTCTGTTTTTGGCCGAAGAGAGAACGGAGTACAGTCGCCATCAGATATATAGAGGCGGCCAAGGCGGTCACAAATATCTGAACAACGCCTAGAGGCGAGCGAGGCAAAAAATTGCCAAGGCGATAAAGTGCATGTTCAGATATTTTTGACTACCTTGGCCGCTCCGATGTATTTGATGGCGACTGTACACTGGTGCAAACACGGGTCATCATTGATCCGCTGCATAAAAAACTCAAATAACAAGTAATTTCATTTATTAAACGTCAAGTCAACATGTTAGACTTCGTTGACGATGATTACTTCCTGGCGTTCCTGGTCGGGAGCACGTGCGCTGTTGAAGTCTATTCCAGTCATGCCGGAAATCCAGTTCACTTGAGCGCTGGTGCGGATGAACACTGCGAAAGAAATATATATTTTAAAGGTCCGGTTATATTCCAGCCTCCTGAAATGACAGTTGTAATTTTAGGTTTTTGTCAAAAAAATAATTTGTAAGAAAAGTATAGACGGCGCATCGGACGGAAAAATCGTGACCTTCAGCGCCAGCGGCTATATTTTGGACGTGATATCACGTGCTGGCGCTGAGGGCATTCCGTGCGCGTGATTTGACGTCCTTGGCGGTCAAAGGGTGAAAAGCTTGTATTAAAGCTTTTAACGCCGTCTGTACTTTTTCTACAAAAGTCATCGACTGCTCAACGAGATCATTCTAACTAGCCCAAACACATGTGCTTCCATCATTGAGTAACAGGAGATGTCATCCCTATGATTTTTGTTGTCCCAAAAGTTGTAGTGAAAATCACTACAAGTCTACCTATACTACTCTTTGATTCAGTCGTAGCTGTCAACCGCCAAACATGGCGCACAAAATTTGTTCTGGGTGTCACATCTAGTAGAATACATAATAAATCAATGGCTTCCATTGTTTCAGTAAGGAGTTCTTGTGACCACCCTCCCTTCCCGGTCTCCATCAGACGAGCTTGATGGTACCAAAATATTGTATTGTCATCCAAGGTACACAGGTATGCTAATTTTCAGCTCATTCGGGCACCAGATTTACAAGATTCTACCTAAACAACAAACCAACAAACACTGAGTTAAACAGAAATGATAGTCAGTCCATCCTAACGCCTCGTTTACGAAACGCTCACTCCGAGCGCTGTTGCTCGACATTTTCCGCCTCAGGAATCCGCCGCCCGCGGCAATGACAAGGCATGGAATTAATAAACATAGCTCACCGGCTTCGTCTCTGAACTCGCCAGCCTCAGACAGCACACCGACTAGGACTCCGGCGGCAACTACAGGGGCGCCGGTGTCAGCCTGTAATAATATTTAAACCATAATGTAAGTACAGTCGAGGACAAAGAGATGTATACACTTTTGGACCTTATTACAACGCAATAAGGTCCAAAAGTGTATACATCTCTTTGTCCTCGACTGTACAGCGCGTAGCCAGAATGAGGGTTACCGCTATCGAGATTTTCACTAGATGGCAGCACCGTGGCGACAGGTCTAGCTGTCATAATCCACCAATCATGTTTAATCATATTTTTAGGGTTCCGTAGCCAAATGGCAAAAAACGGAACCCTTATGGATTCGTCATGTTCTGTCTGTCTATCCATCCGTATGTCACAGCCATTTTACTCGGAAACTATACGACGTATCTGAATAAAATTTACACATAAGGTGTATTTTGTATGCCGCTACTTAGTTATGGAGTTAAATTAAAAAAAAATATAGTTTTAGGGGGCGCTCCATAGATGTAACTAAATTTCAAAAAATGTTTTTTAACCAAACATCAACATGTGACATATCAATCGATAGGTCTTTAAAAATAACATTGAGGTTTTTTTTTACCATTTTGTGATTAAGTGAATATTTTCTGAAATAATCGCTTCGAAAGTCAGAAAAATTGTGTTCCCACCCTGTAACTTTTGAACCGTAAGTCCAAAAAATATGAAAAAATTTGAGGCGATGTGCCTTATTATATACTTTCTACGAAAATTATTTTGAACATTATCCGTTCAGCCATTTTTGAGTTATCTCCAAAAAACTTCTTCCATTGGCATCAGATACGACCTTTTGGTATTAGTTTGGTTCTTATTATATTGAAGGTACGGAACCCTCCTATGCGTGGTCCGACACGCACTTGGCCGGTTTTTTTGATTGGTGGATTTTGACAGCTGCTGTCAAGAAGACCTCTCGCCACGGTGCTGCCATCTAGTGACAATTTCGTTCGCGGAAACCATCATTGCAGTTAAGGTACTTAAAATAGGACAATGCTTATTTAAGGTAAGGCGTGGCCAATTTTAAGGTAGGACATCTATTTTATTTTCATCGTTTTTCGAGCCGATGGTAGTTTTTAAAATCATCCATTGTTCTAGTTGTTTTCCTTCACCGAAAAGTGAGTGGTAAATATCAAATGACATTTCGTATATAAGTTCCGAATATTCTGTGGTACAGTTACCGGCAATAGTATCTTCCTACACGAAGGCCGCAAAAATATGCGACACTCTCTTATGGCCCTACAAATAAGAGCGTGTCACATATTTTCGCAGCCTTCGTGTAGGAAGATACTATTGCCGGTGACTGTACCTACAGTCACGGACTTTAATTGTCGTGCTATTTACGGTTCAAGCTAATTTCTTTTGTTTAACCTTTTGACCGCCAAAGAGTCAAATTACGCGCACGGAAAGTTTTGCCCTCAGCGCCAGCACGTAATATCACGTTCAAAATATAACCGGTTTGCCTTGCGCGCCCGCGTGCTCTGGCGCTGAGATCACGATTTTTCCGTCTGATCCTTGGCGGTCAATGGGTTAATACTTACCTACTCTATGAAAAGTCCAATTTAAAGTGAACCTTAAACGGCTCAACAATTAAAGTATGTATGTGTGTAAACACTTTATCTATATACATAAAAGAAGAAACTGACTGACTGACTGACTGACTGACTGACTGACTGACTGACTGACTGACTGACTGACTGACTGACTGACTGACTGACTGACTGACTGACTGACTGACTGACTGACTGACTGACTGACTGACTGACTGACTGACTGACTGACTGACTGACTGACTGACTGACTGACTGACTGACTGACTGACTGACTGACTGACTGACTGACTGACTGACTGACTGACTGACTGACTGACTGACTGACTGACTGACTGACTGACTGACTGACTGACTGACTGACTGACTGACTGACTGACTGACTGACTGACTGACTGACTGACTGACTGACTGACTGACTGACTGACTGACTGACTGACTGACTGACTGACTGACTGACTGACTGACTGACTGACTGACTGACTGACTGACTGACTGACTGACTGACTGACTGACTGACTGACTGACTGACTGACTGACTGACTGACTGACTGACTGACTGACTGACTGACTGACTGACTGACTGACTGACTGACTGACTGACTGACTGACTGACTGACTGACTGACTGACTGACTGACTGACTGACTGACTGACTGACTGACTGACTGACTGACTGACTGACTGACTGACTGACTGACTGACTGACTGACTGACTGACTGACTGACTGACTGACTGACTGACTGACTGACTGACTGACTGACTGACTGACTGACTGACTGACTGACTGACTGACTGACTGACTGACTGACTGACTGACTGACTGACTGACTGACTGACTGACTGACTGACTGACTGACTGACTGACTGACTGACTGACTGACTGACTGACTGACTGACTGACTGACTGACTGACTGACTGACTGACTGACTGACTGACTGACTGACTGACTGACTGACTGACTGACTGACTGACTGACTGACTGACTGACTGACTGACTGACTGACTGACTGACTGACTGACTGACTGACTGACTGACTGACTGACTGACTGACTGACTGACTGACTGACTGACTGACTGACTGACTGACTGACTGACTGACTGACTGACTGACTGACTGACTGACTGACTGACTGACTGACTGACTGACTGACTGACTGACTGACTGACTGACTGACTGACTGACTGACTGACTGACTGACTGACTGACTGACTGACTGACTGACTGACTGACTGACTGACTGACTGACTGACTGACTGACTGACTGACTGACTGACTGACTGACTGACTGACTGACTGACTGACTGACTGACTGACTGACTGACTGACTGACTGACTGACTGACTGACTGACTGACTGACTGACTGACTGACTGACTGACTGACTGACTGACTGACTGACTGACTGACTGACTGACTGACTGACTGACTGACTGACTGACTGACTGACTGACTGACTGACTGACTGACTGACTGACTGACTGACTGACTGACTGACTGACTGACTGACTGACTGACTGACTGACTGACTGACTGACTGACTGACTGACTGACTGACTGACTGACTGACTGACTGACTGACTGACTGACTGACTGACTGACTGACTGACTGACTGACTGACTGACTGACTGACTGACTGACTGACTGACTGACTGACTGACTGACTGACTGACTGACTGACTGACTGACTGACTGACTGACTGACTGACTGACTGACTGACTGACTGACTGACTGACTGACTGACTGACTGACTGACTGACTGACTGACTGACTGACTGACTGACTGACTGACTGACTGACTGACTGACTGACTGACTGACTGACTGACTGACTGACTGACTGACTGACTGACTGACTGACTGACTGACTGACTGACTGACTGACTGACTGACTGACTGACTGACTGACTGACTGACTGACTGACTGACTGACTGACTGACTGACTGACTGACTGACTGACTGACTGACTGACTGACTGACTGACTGACTGACTGACTGACTGACTGACTGACTGACTGACTGACTGACTGACTGACTGACTGACTGACTGACTGACTGACTGACTGACTGACTGACTGACTGACTGACTGACTGACTGACTGACTGACTGACTGACTGACTGACTGACTGACTGACTGACTGACTGACTGACTGACTGACTGACTGACTGACTGACTGACTGACTGACTGACTGACTGACTGACTGACTGACTGACTGACTGACTGACTTATCAACGCACAGCCCAAACCGCTGGGTCTAGAGATTTCAAATTTGGCACATAGGTTCCTTATGTTATAAGGTCTAGGGGAGCATTAAGAAAGGATTTTTCAAAATTCACCCCCTAAGGGGGTAAAATGGGGGTCCAAAGTTTGTATGGCGAAACAAGATTAGTTAGACTATTTTATTCGAAACTTCACAGGAGTATTCCTAACGATAGGGTCAGGGAGGGAACAGTCGCTCGGTGGGAACAGTGACTCGAATGTGCTGTGCGAGAAACAGAAAGAGCTTTATGTCTGTCCTCTACATCAATCGGAACCGTTCCGTACCCGACCACGTACGAACTAGTTAGTGAGGCGCTCCGGCACCATGCGAATGTGTTATGGTGCGTTTTTGTGTTTAATGCTATCAAAATTACATTTCCAGATCAGTTTCACTCCTCTTTTTTCTTAACTCGTACGAGATTTTCAATTGCTTATGTTATTATCGAAGAGTGTGTCTAATCTACTTAGTATTAGCTGATAATTCAAGGCCCTAGGTGTTTGTTTGTGTTTTTAATTTGAACTAAAATTCAAATTGACGCCAAGGTCAACAGACGTTCGTTTTGGAAAAGTACACGGTGGCTCGCGAACCACTGTGCACCTTACAGAGTTGGACTAAAATTTACTTGAATATGAATAAGAATAAAAATTCTGTGATTATTAAAAGTAATTCATGCACTCTTTTTTTTAAATAAAATGAAAGTGAATAAATCATGCGACATTTAGGTAGGTACCTATTTTAAATCAAGAATGAAATCAGGAACGATTATTCCGGGGGTTGTGCTTACCTATTCTAATTACCGTTTTATTCAACAAAAATGTTATTTGTTATATAATTTAGGTTCGATTCCTACGTACCTAGCAATTGTGTACTGTTAGAACTACTGTTTACAGGGCGTAGTATACAGTGACTCGAGCCACTGTGTACTGTTAGAACCACTGTGTACTAGCGGGTCCTAGTCACTGTGTACAGCAACCGGTACACAGCGGCTCGATTCCCAATTTCTAAAAAAGAATGGATATATCTTTTTTGGTGAAAGTAACAGCAAATATATTTGCTACATATGAAAGTGTAATAATGCGCGGTGCTCTGTGCTTGCAACAATTGGTTCAGGGATTTATATTTTTCATGCAACAGCCTGTTGAAAAAATCCTAGCGACTGTTCCCTCCCTGACCCTAAATGAGTAAACACGTGTTTCAGGTTTTTTGAAATTCAATCAACCCCCAAAAGGGGCAAATGTGGTCACAAAGTCTGAAAATCAACATGGGTATCGTATCCTTTTTGAGTACTTATAGTACGCGGGCGAAGACGCGGGAAAAGGCTAGTTGAACATAAAAAAGTAACAATACAAACTTGATAAAAGAAAAATAAACAAAGTACACAGGCGAGAACTTATCCCTGTTAACCTTTGAGCAATTGAGAGAGAGTATGTATAAGATAGACAAACATGCACCATGTACTAAAGTCTGTGGACCGTACGAGCCGGGGTGTGAACCCGAAACCTCCGCATTGAAAGTCTGACGTCTACCAGCGCTTGCTAACAAAACGGGTATGTAGGAGTATTTTACCGGAGAAACGTGGAAGTCCTCAGCTTCGTAGACGACATCTTGCTGGTGTTCTACGACGACGGATACTACTCTGCAGCTGAGCCATTCGCCATCCTCTGTGGACATAGGATTTGTTAGGCCTGTGTCAGAAACAGGGCTTGTAACCGGTTTTCGCAAAAAGCCCCGAAATAACCCAATATGTTTACATAATTTATGGTTTTTACGTTGAACTCGTATTGTTTTTAGGTTATGACTTTATATTGTAAGATTTTTCGATTAAATATGAAATAGTAAATGAAAGAACGAAAAATAACCCGGTATTTAGTATGGAGCAAGATACCGGTTACAAGCCCTGGTCAGAAGCAGAAGTAGCTAAGCGGGTGAGGTGTTCAAAATGATCGTAGCACGATTAAGGGGCTGACAACAGCTAAATTCCCTCCCTATCTTATTCAGCGCGAGTGAAAGAGAAACACTGTGTTACGATTAGTATGGGAGCTCAATGTAAATTTAGCAAAATGATGAATTAAAAAAAAAACTACGCATTAATAAAACAACGAAGTTTTTAGTATTAAGGAGTGGTCCGGAAAAAAAGTAGCCGTGCCTTTTCTGATTTATCTTTCTATTTTGTGCCGATTTAGAAGCAGTGATTGTATTTAAATAATCTGTAGATACAATCATACAAAACATAAATACAATCATATTTAAATGGAACAGCATTTGGAAGTTTTCGCCTTTTGTATTCCATCATACACATAGTTGTTTGAACAGCGTCTTCTGACAGAATTTTTGAGGTGTTTCTCAAAAACATGTTTTTTCTTATAGTTTGATTTGATGAGCTATTTTATACCTTAATAAATTGTCTTTCTTCAATAGTAAACTTTTTTATCTGGCTTCATTTTAAGGTAGTTACAGTAATTTTTAATTAAATGTATTTGCCTTTTTTTATAGAAAATTGTCTCCCATAGAAAAATCTTTGTCAGAGGTTAGATTAGAGAGTCTTCCTGACTATCCTAGTTAAAATACAGTTAATTAATGTAGCTTCTTGGTAAGATGAAATTCTGAAAAGCATAAAACGGGTTGTGAAAATGGAAATACAATTGTGGCGTTGTAGCAGATGTCGATTGAAGATTGTCAAATTATGTTGTTCAAAGTTACAAAAAAGTTACAAAGTATGTTGAAATAAAAACGCGAAAACTTATATATGCTCACATATTTTATTATGATTGTATATTTATTTATTAGTATTGTATCTACGGATTAATAAAATAAATATACTGCTTCAAAATTAGCACTAAATTAAAAAATACACAAGATTGTACACGGCTACTTTATTTCAGGACCACTCCTTAGTGTGGTGGAATTTTGTCCTTAGTTACATACGTATAAGTCAAGAAACTAAAGACATAGGTACAACTGTTTAAATCTAATTTTAAGATGTAACTTTGGAAAGTTTGGAATTAATTTCTATCGAGCCGAAACCCCACTCGTGTTTTAAGGCCCCTCATTATGTATCAGTTGCATAAACTACTATAGAGATGAATCATTTGGGTTTTTTTAGGAAACCTAAGATTCTGATGAGTAAATAGTTTTTAGCAAAAAAAATGCCGAATCTAAAATTTTTATGAAACTACATTTCTAGTCTGATCAGTGATACACTGATCCCGCTAAGTTTGTATAGTACCAAGGTTTGTAGGTTTGTAAGTGACTTACAGATTCTCTTGACGATTAATAATCGCCCCATTTTTAGGGTTCCGTAGTCAACTAGGAACCCTTATAGTTTCGCCATGTCTGCCCGTCCGTCCGTCCGTCCGTCCGCGGATAATCTCAGTGACCGTTAGCACTAGAAAGTTGAAATTTGGTACTAATATGTATATCAATCACGCCGACAAAGTGGTAAAATAAAAAGTGGAATTTTTTATTTTATTAGGGTACCTCCCCTATACGTAAAGTGGGGAGTGATTTTTTTTTTCATTTCAACCCTAACGTGTGATATATTGTTGGATAGGTATTTAAAAATGAACAGGGGTTTACTAAAATCATTTTTCGATAATGTAAATATTTTCGGAAATAATCGCTCCAGAAGTAAAAAAATATGCGTCCCCCCCCCTCTAACTTTTGAACCATAAGTTTTAAAAATATGAAAAAAATCTCAAAAGTAGAACTTTATAAAAACTTTCTAGGAAAATTATTTTGAACTTGATAGGATAAATAGTTTTTGAAAAAAAATTACAAAATAATTTCTGAACTAAGTTTGTAATTTAACCGTATAAGCAGGTGTTTATTGTACCTGTAATTTCTAAAAAATTACAATGAAATGACGTGCTTTCAAATAAAGTAAAAACGGTGAAAATCGGTTCACGCAATAAAGAATTATTCCATAAAAATCATCTTCCATACTTTAAGCTCGCGCGCAATAGTTTACTTAATTTGCCGATAGATGTCGCTGTACGTGGAACTCTCATATCATATCCTACATGGCGGTGTTATTAACTCTTAAGTGGGGACACTTACTGTGACGGACAGAAAACTACGGAACCCTACACTGAGCGTGGCCCGACACGCTCTTGGCCGGTTTTTTACATAAAACTTGAAGGGCGATTTTGCGTGCCCCAGCACGTTTTTATGCTAAACCTTGTAAGGACCGTATCGTTTATTATGGAAACAAGTTTGTAATACTCTATGAAAAAAATATAAATTTTTTGTGTCGTTTGTCATATCTCAATCTATACGATATATAGTCATTTATCTGATCTTGAGATAAAAAATAATATAAATCTATATAATTTCCATGATGAAAGGTCAATCGAAAAAACAACGACTTTCAATTGTGACCAAATACTGCAAAGGTTCGAGAATAAGCATGAGAAAAATTGCCGTAGAAGAAGCAGTGAGTCTGAAATAAAACTACTATAATAAAACACTACTATTAAACGGGTCGGCATGCATCATAGTTTAAAAGATTTGCCTGGTCGCGGCAGAAAATGTGGCCCTTTACGTCCTGATTTGGACAAGAAGATATGTGAACAGTTTGCCAAAATAAAGAGATTTCTATTCGGGATTGTGCGAAAAAATGCCATAGCTCTATAGCAATGGTTCAGCGAGCTAAGGAGCGTAACTTGCTTGTAACATACAAAAACAGCCAAAACGCAGCAAAACTCAGGAATCTTTGGTCAAATCTCGCGCTCGGAATTGACGACCAAATTTTAAGTAAAAATTTTCAATGTACAGTCAAGTGTAAAAATATGGGTGTACTCATCTTACTCAAAAATATGTCCCAGTATCTTTATTCCGTTGTAATAAGTGCGTAGTACCATATTTATGAGACGATTTTTCGGTACGTATTTTTGCACTTGACTGTACCTATTATCATGGATGACGAAACCTATGTAAAACTTGACTACAAAACCCTGCCTGGACCGCAGTTTTATCCGTGCCGAAAGGTAGAGGTCCCAAAAAATTAAAAATCCATTTTCTGTGAAAAATATGGACGAAAAGTTATGGTTTGGAAAGCTATTTGTCAGTGTGGGATAAAAACGTCTTCGTTCTTCGTAAAGGGTAACCTAAATTCTGCGATTTACAAGAAGGAATGCCTTCAAAAGCGAGTAATGCCACTCGTTCGAAAGCACAGAGATTGAACATTATTCTGGCCCGATTTAGCTGCAATGCATGTAACTACGCTCGTCATGTACAAGACTGGTATCAAAAGAATGATGTTGAATTTGTTGCGAAAACGTTAAATCCGCCGAATTACCCTGAAATTAGACCCATTGAGAGATTTTGGGCTCTGATGAAGGCAAAGCTAAGAAAACAAACTAAGCCAACAGATAACATCGAGTAATTAAAAAAATAATGGATCCGTACCCATAAAACTTTCGACACGTCAAAAGTAAAGTCAGAAAACTGGCAAAGGGAACCAATCAATAAGAATAAGTAGCTCTTTTATTATGGTTTAAGATACAAGAATCGAATGTGTTTAAGTATTAGTTTTTTTCTGTAATGTAGTTTGTTGACACAAATTATACAATTTTATTTGTTTCCATAATAAACGATACGGTCTTTAAGTAAGGTTTAAAAGCGCCAAAAACTAGTTTTCTATACAAAACCGTCCCTACCAGACACTCTCATCGAAGTATTGCAGTAGACTACTGTAGCGTGATACGTTGTCGCGCGCGACTGCATACTTCGAGTCGCGCTTGAAGCATGGAATCGCGTGTGTACGAGTCATGCTAGCAGAGCAGAGCCGGATATTTCCGGTTCCGGATATCGGTAGCATTCCAAGATATTTGACGAACTTACGGTCGGCACTGGGGCTTCCGTAGGCGCAGTAGTTGGCAACGACGGGGACTTGGCTGTTGGGCGCAGGCAGGGCGACGACACCGATGTAGGCTGTGAACAAACAACATTATCAGGCTCCGTCAAGTCAAACTATCGCGTTTTGTGAGCGGGGCGCGACGCGAGCGCCTTGCGCGTGTTTATTGTGCTTGGACGCAGGGCCCCGCTGACGCGCTGCTCCCGCGCATTCAGACAACATACGTAATAATGAGGACTATCGCGTATGGACATTACATTAGAGGCGCTTGTGTAGACGGACATCTCCGAAACGTCAATTGAAGCTAAGCAAAGAGCTTACTTTTACATCGGACTGTTATAGGTGAGAGGAGCAGAGAAAAACATTATTTGGCTCTCTCACTTTTAGACTCAAGTTTCCGACAAAAAGGTAGTTGAAGGATGAAACAGTGAAGCGAGCTCCGAGGCTCGTCAAGTTGTCACTGTAGCCGTACGGACGTAGGTACAATATCTTTTATACTTTTACGTGTCAGCTCGATGACTCGGTTCAGGTTCAGGTTCAGAGCGATGTTGTTCTCGTTGGTGAGCTGGTTCCAGTCAGAGTTGCTGATCAGTGATCACACTGGTGGACTCCAGCACCAGCTGAAGGCGGATGGTTTCTACTCACGTGTGAGCTCGATGACGCGGTTCGGGTTGACGAGAGCGACGTTGTTCTCGTTGGTGAGCTGGTTCCAGTCAGAGTTGCTGATCAGTGATCACACTGGTGGAGTCCAGCACCAGCTGAAGGCGGATGGTTTCTACTCACGTGTGAGCTCGATGACGCGGTTCAGGTTGACGAGAGCGACGTTGTTCTCGTTGGTGTGCTGGTTCCAGTCAGAGTTACTGATCAGATTTGTAGACTCCAGAACCAGCTGAGGACGGATGGTTTCTACGGCGCCGAAGCGGAGCCAGACGAAACGGACTCTGTGCAGAGAATTATTATTAAAATAGGTAAATTTAATTAGTATTTTAATAATCGTAACATAATGAAGTGCTTTTTAGTCGAGTACTGTGCCTAAGTACCTAATAAGGTACAAGATTGAAAAGCTTAATTACGTCTCTAATGTATACTATAATTTTTCAACGAGTGCTCAAAATTGGCAAAGAAAAGATTGACAATCCGGAAAGAATTAAGTTCGACAAATGCCTTAATTACAACCTACTTCCTCTATACAATTTAGTAATTTCAATCTCTCGGTGGATTGTGCCAGCCAATGTGCGGCACATGAAAGTCCATTTCAGCATCGTCAACGATGCTAAAATACGCGACCATAAAAGTTCTACCGAAAAGTATGCGTTACGAAGTATCGGTCTGCAAAGTTTCTATTCAAGTGCTTGCTAGTCGACGAGTAGAAAAACACAATAAAAAATGTGTTGTAGGTCCATTGGAGTCGGTTAACGACCTTTGTTAAAACAATCCTGGTGAACCTGATCATTGAATAAACAATCTAAAATAATTTTAAACAAAAAAAAACCACTACAGTTAGCCTCCACTTTTCCAAAAGGAAATGCCCGAGCTACTTAAATCACTATAGGTGTGCCTATAATATTTGAAAGTTCCCTCGATTTCCCCAGGATCCCATCATCAGGTCCTGTCCTGATGACAATGGGACTAATTGTGAAGTACATATACTCTTTCAAACACAAAAAGAATTTTTCAAATCGGTCCAGCCGTCTTCAAATAATCGGTGCTGTAAAAACAAAGATCCCGACGAATTGAGAACCTTCGAAATCTTGAAGTCGGTTAATAAGTTGGCCGGTTATTAGGACGAAAATGTCTCGTTTGGTTAAATGACTTACTCTCTTAGGCATTGCGCGGTGGTCAGAACCCAGCTTGCATCGATAAGCGAGCCAGTGCAAGACTCTAGGAAGCCGCTAGTCTCGATGGCCAGGTGGAGGTGCACCACTGATGGGTTTCTCACCTAGAGCAGCGACGGAGCTCTGACTAAGCCGTGGACTGCTGTGATGGTGTTTAGTTAAATGACTTACTATCTAAGGCAGTGTGCGGTGGTCAGAACTCAGCTTGCATCGACGAGCGAGCCAGTGCAAGAGTCCAGGAAGCCGCTAGTCGCGATGGCCAGGCGCAGGTGCACATCTCCTGGGTTTCTTACCTAGAGTAGCGACGGAGCTCTGACTAAGCCGTGGACTGCTATGATGGTGTTTAGTTAAATTACTTACTCTCTAAGTTAGGGCGCGGTGGTAAGAACCCAGCTTGCATATCGATGAGCGAGCCAGTGCAAGACTCCAGGAAGCCACTAGTCGCGATGGCCAGGCGGAGGTGCACCACCCACGGGTTCTCACCCAGGGCAGCGACTGACCTCTGACTAAGCAGTGGACTGCTATGATAGTGTTTGATTAAATGGCTTACTCTCTTAGGCATTGCGCGGTGGTCAGAACCCAGCTTGCATCGATAAGCGAGCCGGTGCAAGACTCCAGGAAGCCGCTAGTCGCGATGGCCAGGCGCAGGTGCACCACTCATGAGTTTCTCTCCTAGAGCAGCGACGGAGCTCTGACAAAGCAGTGGACTGCTATGATGGCGTTTGGTTTAATGACTTACTCTCTTAGGCATTGCGCGGTGGTCAGAACCCAGCTTGCACCGATAAGCGAGCCAGTGCAAGACTCTAGGAAGCCGCTAGTCTCGATGGCCAGGCGGAGGTGCACCACCCACGGGTTCTCACCCAGGGCAGCGACGGAGCTCTCGCTGTTTACCACTGCAGGACATTATTTCATTCATTAGTAAATTGTTCTTAGTCAAAAAGCGCTGGGTAGCCTGGGCCTCGATTCGACATGCCAAACTGCGAGACGTGGCTCTCACACATGTCTCGCTAGGTGATAGAGTGAAATCCATCTGTCCACACGTGTCCACACCTAACTGTCAATCTGTCAGTAGGTCTCGCTAGAGCGTTTTGTCTATGGCTACGGCCACCATTTTAGATGTCACTCTTGAGTGATTCCACCCCAAATTTCAACTGTCACAAAAGTGTGATCTCATAGTTGTCTCGCTACCTACTGTCAGTTATGCCATGTCGAATTGAGGCCTGGCGGTGAGACGTCCGACTTTCAATCCGGAGATCTCGGGTTCAAATCCCGGCTCGGACCACTGAGTTTTTCGGAACTTATGTACGAAATATCATTTAATATTTACCAGTCGCTTTTACGTCAAGGAAAACATCGTGAGGAAACCGGACCTAATCTAAAAAGGCCTAGTTTCCCCTCTGGGTTGAAAGGTAAGATGGCAGTCGCTTTCGTCAAAACTAGTGTCTACGTCAATTCACGTGTTTAGGTTGTCAAGCAGACCCCAGGCTCAATTGAGTCGTGGCAAAAAAGCCGGGACAAACGCTGGAGGATGGTAAGTAAAATGTCCTAAGCTCACAATATACTGCCTCGCTAAAAATCTAGCCTAAAGACGATATCATCATTATAAGCCTTACTAATATTATAAATGCGAAAGTGTCTCTCTGTCTGTCTGTTACCTCTTCACGCTTAAACCGCTAAACCGATTTAGATGATTTGGTATGAAGATGTTTTGAGTTCCAGGGAAGGACATAAGATAGGTTTTATCCCTGAAACAATCCCTTAAGAGGGTAAAAAAGGGGGTGGAAGTTTGTATGGTGAATAATAACTGCTACTCCGATTTAGATTAAATTTGGTATGGAGATTGAGGTCTGGGGAAGGATACCTATACCGATCTCTGACGTTCATAAGTGCTTTGTAATGTGCCTAAATTGAAGACTAAATATCTTTTATAGAATAGTTTTTATCCCCGAAATCATTCCTTAAGGGGGTAATAAGGGGGAGGATTACTAAATGTACGCAGACGAAGTGTCGCGGGCAAAAATTTGTAAGTACGTATACGTAAGTAGGAATATTAACTGTATGCTTACCTTTCACAGCGGTGCTACGGCCCTGTAACAATTATTTCAAGATTAATTTCATTCTTTGCTTAGTTTAAGGTTCATTTCAACTGTAAAACGGAGTCTCTAGTCTCTAGACCTCAAGCAAATGGTACTTTTCTTATATAGTTTAATAAGAAAAGTACCATTTATTATCTGGGTCCTATTCTCAATACGATCATTATCTATGTCGATCTTCAACCAGTGGCCAAACCAAGGTGACCACTACGGGCCTGTGCCCTTTCTGCGTTGCTCCGAAATAGGCGCGGATCCAGGATTTTATTTAGGAGGGGGGGGGGGGACAAGAGAGGGGGGGGGGGGGAATTGCCCCTCCGTGTATCCGCGCCTGCTTCGAAATCACGTGATTAACTCGCTATAAATATCTTTGAACCATATAACCATGAACAGTTTAAGACTTATTATTTATAGAAAATAAATATTGCGGACAAGTTGCGGACATAAGACTACTTTGAGCTCTTTGGCAACCTTACTCACCAGCAGGAACACAACACTATGAGTAGGGTCTAGTGCTATTTGGCTCTGGTTTTCTGTAAGGTGGAGGTACTTCCCCAGTCGGGCTCTGCTCCAGATTTGAGCGATGACATTCACTGAACGTGCCCTACCACACTTAGCGAGATGCCATTCGCAGTGCCCATACCTCTCTTTTTGGCGTAGTTTAAGGACATACCCAGGTCCGGACGTAGTTTAAGGACATACCCTGGGTCCACTTAATAATAATTCGGCAGAAATTGGCAACATCATGAAAACATATCTAATTCCTGCGCTAATAAGTAGCTTACCTCAACACGGATAATACGATAACGTTATCACCTGCTTAATCAACCGGTTATCTTAGCAGTGCTTATGCAAAATATTCGACACATCAGAATGTGTTTTCCCCAGTCCTATATATTTGCCAGCATTTACTGTGTCCTGGGAAAATTCCTAAAATGACACAGTCACCTAATTAACCTAATCGAACGAGCGGAGCGTAAGAGAAGCAAGTTCTTACAAACAACTTCTGGCTAGTGGGACGTCTCGGCATTTCGATGGCTTTTTGATTTTGAGAGTTTGTTCCGCGATAACTTTAGTAACGCTTTTCTGATCTTCATGAAATTTGTTGGGGTTGTAGCAAATACATAGATTTTGAGAGTTCGTATATGAGCAGGATCGACCAAGGGGTCATGGAGTTAGAAAGCGCGAATAAATCATCACAAGGGTCTTGTTATATTGGTCTCGTTTGCAAGAAAATCGCGAGTTCTCAATTCGAGGCGGACTAGGTACTAGTAGATTATAAGTCTTGAAAAAAAACACTAATATAAGGATCTAACACATGAAGTACCCTACCTCCACAATCTGGGGCCTCAGTTAGTGGACTAATAATATTGCTCTAATACCGTTCGAGAAATGGGCCCCTGATAGTCTCTAATCGTATGCTACACTAGCGCCCCTTGTCGCGAATTCACCCGTTAGGCGTTCCTATTTCGCGACTCTTAAATCAAAAATCTGCAACGGTCGCAACTCGCAACTCTCGCAACATCACCGAATATTTTCTCCAAGAAAATACGCTGTCACAATGCCGTGTTTCCTTTCCTCGTTTTTGGCTTTTTCCTTGATTTGACAGTTCGCCGCGGGCCGACAAGGATTGCGTCGCAAATGGCTTTGAAATTGAGAATCGCGATGTCGGGTAGTTAGGCGAGCTTGTTATGAACGTAAAAGAACGTAAGCAGAGCTTAATAATAATAACCCTCCTTTCTTTCGGCAGTCGGTAAAAATTGGGCTTTGATGTCGGATTTGCTTTTATTTTCTTTCGAAACGAGACAAAACGCGTCGCAGTAACGAATGTTTTAGGCATCCTAATTTGCAAAAATTTACAACTTACGAAGTAGCTATCTAATAGTAACTGTATACTTACTAAACATTGCCAGGGTGTTGCCAGGTATATGAGTTAATTGTTCAAAAATTTTATAGAAGACCCTAAATCACCAACATGTATTATATTTCCAACATAGAGACATACATATGTTCAATTCAATTTCAATGAAATTTTACTGAAGTATTTTTCTACTTTGTAAGATAGCTGGCCCGTGGCATTGCCTTTTTGACAGATGATTTATAATATAGGTCAAAAAAAGTCGAATCTTCCTTTTAAGTACTTGTTACAATTATGGAATGAAAAACCGGCCAAGTGCGAGTCGGACTCGCGCACCGAGGGTTCCGAACAAACCTATAACAAGCAAAAGTTGTAGTATGTTTATTACTAATTTCAATTTAATACCTCTACGCGTTTACGAGGAAAAAGGTAGTAAGTTTAAAATTAAAAAAAAATATTTTTTGTATGAATTACTAAAAATGTCTACTTTTTGTAATTTTTCCTTTGTCTGTACTATATGAAGTTTCTTCGTGCCAAGTTTCAAGTTTCTGAGTTTACGGGAAGTACCCTTTAGGTTTTGAGTTTCTTGCGAGTACTCAGTTTCAAAATATGCGACTTAAATTGCTATTTCTTTTGATTTCGTTGACATAAAAGTTTGGTTTTACTACATATGAAAGGTCCTATAGACCGGAGTATTTGACATGAATTTCAATTTAATACCTACACGCGTTTTGCGAGTGCCGAAAAACTCTAAAATTTGCAGAATAAACGGCTGTATCTTTTGATTGCGTTGGCTTTTAAGTTTGATTTTTTTACAGCTCCAAGGGACAATAGACTTGAGTATTTGATATAAATTTCAGCTTGATACCTCTACGCGTTCCTGACAAAAATGGTCTTGACAGACAGACAGACAGACAGACGGACAACAAAGTGATCCTATAAGGGTTCCGTTTTTTTCTTTCGAGGTACGGAACCCTAAAAATGAAAAATGAAGCACAATAACAAATGCGAGCGAAAAGTCATGTGTACATTTCCGTAAGTTATCCAATAGACGGAGAGCTAGCCACGTCAGATATGACACAATAATGAGAGAACCACTCTAGTCAGTTTGCTATACTATGCTTATTTCTAGATCAGGGCATCTGGCAGTTAGGTGGTGGAGGTCAAAGAATGCAAATCACTTCAAGAAAACAAACCCTAGAGTTCTCGGTTTGATGCAATATTATGAGAAATTATATAAATAATTATATTATATCACGGTCAAAAGTTTCTGGTGGGGGAAAGTAGTGCCAAACGACGTATAATGTAATTCATAGTTCTTCGCCTACTGTTTTTGTTTCAGTAATAACACGCAATGTTTTTTGTTCTAATGTTAAAATATAGGCCCTGTTCTTTATAACTGAGAAAACTTCGGTAGTTGTTACCTACTTTGGTATTACTATTTTCTAGTTCAAAAATTTTGCTAGTCTGTCACTCTGACCTCCACCCATTAAAAGCTGCCTGATGCCCGGATCTAGCAATAAGGATAGTATAATGATCTAACCAGATGGGTTTTGTTGCTCTCATTGTTATTTCATATTTGACGTGGCCAGTTAAGTCCATTATTCCAGTTTCAATTGGCGTGGTAGTGAGAAACGATTGTCACTTAGCTAAGATTCAGTTTCGGATTTATTTATAATTTCTCACCTGAACGGCGGCTACCACACAAAGCAGAACAATAGCTAGTTTCATTTTGGTGTCCCGCTGAATTCCAACTGGCTACTGAAATATTAATTAAACTAAAATTAATTATACATCGATACAGTATCTCAATTTTACCTGTTATCGGACGATAACAAGGATTAATCGATTGTTAATCCACCGGTAATTCCTAATTAAATATAAGTAATCAGGAGATACCCAAGTATGATTATTTGTTTTTTTTTAATACCACGACGGTGGGAAACAAGCATACGGCCCGCCATTTACCGTAGTCTATGGACGCCTGCAACCCCAGAGGATTCACATATACGCGTTGCCAACCCTTTAAGAACCTATACCTACGCTCCTTTTTTGAAAAACCTCATACTGTAGCTCGCTGGGAAAACCTCGGCAGGGAGTTCATTCCACAGCCGCAGCGTTCGTGGGAGGAAATTCCTCTTAAACCGTAACCGTAACCGTAATTCCTCTGTTTAATTAATAAATAAAATAAATAATAATATTACTGAAATTACTTGGCTATAAAAAGGTATTTTGGAATGTTTATTATTATTACATTAACGATAACTGAAAACAAATGAATCCTATCTTAAACCTTCTTAATGTAGTTGATGTTCATGGAAATAACATTTTTTTCAACTTACTTGCTCGTAACGAGGTTCATATTCCACCGCTTTTAGGCTCATAATCCTAGTTATTAAACAGGCGTGCTTTTCACAATAATTATCGAACTAGTGCAATCATTTAATAATCCGATCAAGTGACGTTTGTACTCTAGTACCAAGTTGTATGTACGCAGACGAACGTTGTAGTTTCGGGTATCACCTTTATTTTATTTTTAATTCTTTAGGAGTTTGCATTCTAAAAAAGTTAAAAAAGTAAAAAACAAATTATATAATCCTATTTGTGAAAAATAATCATTTCAATTTATTATATTACTCGTAATACACAATAAATTATGTTTTAATCACGAATTGTCTGTTTTAATATTGGCTGTTTGTCATCATAGGTCCACGCCTTTGCCTCAAGCTACCACACGGGATCCCTTTGTTTCCCATAAACTTATTGTTTCGAATTTCGATAGTCAGAAATTGATATCCATATAATTTATGGCCATAAACATCAATAGTCATAATTTTTGTAAAGCATACCGTGTCATAGTTCTAATAATAAAGATCTATAATATTAAACACTATAATCGCAAAAGGCATAAAATTTATGAGTACCTATTTATTTATTTAAACTTTATTGCACAAAAGAAAAACTTGATGTACAAAAGGCGGACTTAATGCCAGTAGGCATTCTCTACCAGTCAACCTTAAGGCAAAGCAGAGAAGTTGTGGGCGGTGCGGTGCTTACGAGAACAAAAGGTGAAGAGTTAACTACAAGTAAACAATGAATAAAACAATATACAATACAATATATACATAATATACGATATATAACAAAAAAATACATACATACATATATTATTATATATACATACATATATCATTATATATACATACATATATATATATATATATATTATATAGACGAAAATCATCAACCGAAAACAATAATCTTTCATTCCACTAGCGAAAAAGGCACGAACGGCTTTTTTAAAAGCAAACTTGCTGGGAGCATTCTTAATATTACGGGGAAGTGTATTCCACAGGCGCGCCGCGCGAACAGAAAATGAGTTTGACATAAAACCGGTGTGGTGCAGAGGAATTGAGAGAGACAAATTGCCAGAAGAACGGAGTTGACGGTCGCGAGACACGCCATAATATTGAAAGAAAGACTTAAGGTATCCGGGGGAATGTGGGTCATTAAGAACTGAAAAGAGAGTGCAAAGCATGCGAATGTTACGTCGTCGACGGATGGGAAGCCACCCTAGCTGGGAGCGATAAGAGGACACATGATCGTATTTGCGAAGGCAAAAGATGAAACAGATACAGTTGTTGAGAAGGCGATCCAACTTATCAAGAAGTTCCTCGTTTAAGTCCGGATAACACACATCACCGTAATCGATTATGGGTAAAATCAGGGTATTGACTAATAACACTTTTGTACTGATGGGCAAAAACATCTTGAGCCTGTTAAGAGAATGCAGGGAACCCATGACCTTACGGCTGATTTCAGCAACCTGTGCTCTCCAACTTAACGTACTGTCTATTATTACACCTAAATCCTTGACACTCTGACTGTAAGGTATAGGCTTACCACTGAAAACAACCGGTGTAAGTGAGTTCAGGTCAAGTTTAGCGAGCTGTCGACTGCTACCACAAACAATAGCCTGGCATTTTGATGGGTTGACGAAAAGGCCAAGCTTCTCAGACCATTTTTGTATGTGTGAAAGGTCTTGGTTAAGTCTGTCAACAATTGATGAAAAGTCAGTCGCTGAAGATTGGGCATAGAGTTGCAAATCGTCGGCGTACAGATGGTATGGACAGCGGAGATTAGGCGTAATGAAATTAATAAAAGTTGAAAATAAGAGAGGCGACAAAATTCCACCTTGAGGTACACCCGTCGCAAGATCGCACCAATCAGACAAGGATCGGTCAACTCGAACCGCTTGCTGCCGACCACCCAGATACGATGAGAACCAGTTAGAAGCCACCTATAACATTAGAAGTCTATCAATAATTATTCAGAAATATTTTAAGTCATATATTTTATCGGACATTAGTTAAAACGATGATTAACGACTATTAAGTCATCATCGTTTTAATGTCATCCCTTTGTTTCCCATAAACTTATTGTTTCGAATTCCGATAGTCATAAAATGATATCCAGTATGATTTACGCTTGTGACGCGTTAGAGGTGGATCGCAGAGGAAGAGGAGTGCCGGTATTGCGGTGAGCCGTTCTCCCTATCCTCTGTGGCCGGGGTGGGATCGCAGGGGGAGAGGCGTGATGGTATTACGGTGCGCAACTCTCCCTACCCCCTGCGACCTTGGCGGGGCCGTTCCGCTGAAACGGCGTCGGTGGGGCTGCAGAAGAAGAGAGGTGCCGGTGATAAGGTGCGCCGTTCTTCCTATCTTCTGCAGCCGAGTTGTGGTTGGCAGCGGAACCTTAGACCTGATCCGCCGCTGGGTGCCGGTAAATCTTCTGGCACCCATGGCTTCCACGTGGCCGGCTCGGGGCGGGGGGGGGTGGTGGGGGTTGTCCGTCACACTACAGGATGGAGGCCGTGGAGGAAGGTGAGTCCAACCATCTGGTGCGCCTAGCGTGGCTGGCGTTCGGGCAACCGCGGAGGAGCCGCTCGCGAGCGGCTGCCGCCGGCAGGGTCACGGATGTAAGCGCAAGCGTTCCTGTAACCCTGTCACCAAAGGCGGCGAGGCGGCATAGCCTAGACGGGAGTCCCACATAACCACTCGGGCCACCCCCGCACTCGAGTAGAATGCGTAACGCATTCCCCCCCCCCCCTAAACAAAAAAAAAGGTTAGAACTGCGTCCCCCAAAAAATCGAACTGTTGCTAGAAGTGGGTTAGGTTAGGTTAGAACTGAGAAAAATATCCCTAAGAAAAATAATTATACTAATAAATTAATTATATTAATTGTTTTGCCTCTGCTTTTTTGTTTGTGACCTGTATACTTTGTGTCTATTATTTGAGGTGTGCAATAAAGAGTATTTTTGTTTATGTTATGTTATGTTATATGCGGAATAAATATTATTACATGCAAAAAAATTAAGTAAAAAAACCCGAAATGAAAATCCATGACATGAATTTTATTGAAATAAGTCAACTAGCTAGAGCTCAAAGAGCTCAAAGAGGACCCAGTGTGTTGACGATGAGGGACCCTATTGTTCCTTTAGCCGTCAACACAGTGAATCCTCCTTTTTGTAAAGGGTCGGCAACGCGCATGTGACTCCTGTGGAGTTACAGGCGTCCATAGGTTACGGTAGCTGCTTACCATCAGGCAGGCCGTATGCTTGTTTGCCACCGTCGTAGTATAAAAAAAAAAAAAAAAAAACTACCAATTAGAAGACCTCTGTTCAAATTACCTAGTAAATATCGTGTCGTCGACGCAATGAGTTATCGGAAATGTAATTTGTGTTGTTTAATTATATAACTATTGACAATATCACTAATAAAACTTATGATGGCTAACGTTATGGACTATAAAAAAATAGGAACTTAAAATTTGTGGAATCCAATATACACCCCTAGTTATCATTATAATCTGCGATTAAAGAACTTTAAACAATTATTATAAGCAAGTTTATTGTTATTGCCTTCAACATTATGTAAAAGATACCATCTGGACTTTGAATATTATGAGTAACAATAATGATGACCTGCAAAAATCGGACCAGCAATTTAGATTGTTAAATTTTATGACTATTGACAATATGACTACTAAAAATTATGATGGAAAACGTTATGGACTGAAAAAAAACGGATGTAAAAATGTATGGGAACCGATAGAGACACGCTGCACACACATCCAAAAAAGAAAATTGCGCGCCATTTTAAAAGTTAACCTCAAATAGTTGTTTATTTGTTAGATTTTCTCGTTGTGTTTTATTAATTTAAACAAATTATATTTTAAGTGAATAAGAAGACAAATGATATATATCCAGAGCTTAAATTAAGGCTAAAGAGCCTTAATTTAAGCTCTGGATATATTTCAAAATTGTCATAAGTAAAATGTTGTCATAAAAATCTAGTGAGCAATTCGTAAGAAAAAATCATTGATTTATTATGTGAAGTGTTTAATTTTATGACATGTTGTGAAAAAGAGTTCCAGATAGTTAAATAATATCACAAAAAAAGGTTAGTTAAATTTAATTATTTTAGGTTCGTAACTTCGAGCAACACGGGCTTCCGACACATCGGAAGGGAGAAGCCTAAGCGATATCTTACCGTACAAATCTTTCTGCCAATTTTTGCGGGGGGAAACGTGCATGCATATGCACTTTTCATACACTTACATACCAAAACCAACTTGCAATGACGGCACAAATACATAGAAAATGAAAATGACGCACTACACAGACAAATCTTGCACACTGCGATCTATTTTATGTACGGACGAGTGACAACTCGCACACTAACACATTTTCTCCGAAGAATTTTATGACGTATTGAGTGACGTGCCAGTGTCGACACAGCAATATCGAATTGTTATCGATAAGTTAGGTTAATTTAAGGAGAAAGGAACAAAGGTAACCAATTGAAACATATTCTAAGTATAAAATATAGTATTTAATATCCCAATTAATAAATAATCAACAATAATAAAAGTAGTTTCTCAATTGTTCAGTGCAAGTGCTGCCTATGCACTTAAATAAGAATTTTGAATATAGTATGACAAACCAAACCTGTGTTCGAGCATATATTTAACCGGGGTATAAATATGATGTATCGGCTGGGCAGGTTATCTAAGTCTACGTTAGCCTACGCAGCCGACCCTTCTGTACCGAAGGGTCGGCTGCGCAGACTTGAGGTGGTGGTGTATCGCGATCAGATTTGAATGCAGTCCCCTGATGTTGCAAAAATCCACTTTTGTGGAAGGGGATACCGCTGACGTACTTTTCCTTCTGTGTTTCCTTGGCATATTTGAGGAGTGTGTGGGATATAAAGGAGGATTCACTGTGTTGACGGCTAAATGGACAAGAGGACGAAACAAACCAACAGTAGAACGATGTGGGAGGTGCAGTTTGCAGGCGCGGCGGACGGAAGGGTCCCCCTCTATTGCAGCAGCCGGATCCACTCTGCTCTCTTTCTCCGGCACGACTACTACACCAGGGATTTTTCGCAAGGTTGGCGGTTCAGCCTCCCAGGGTGGAGATTAAGTGACCCCTGGGTTCAGGAACCCTACTGACCTGCGGGCGGCCAGCGGATAGTCGTTTCACCGAGTCTCCCTGATAGTCCCACCTGCACTCTACGCCCCCAAGGACTGAAAGCCGTATTCTTGGTTCCGTGGGTCCCCTGTCGTCAACACACTGCATCCTCTGAGAGAGAGCTCTCTGGCGACCTTACTTACCGACTCCACATTATGACTAGGGTCTAGTGCTGTTAGGCTGTGGTTTTCTGTAAGGTGGAGATAGTTCCCCAGTCGGGCTCTGCTCCAGATTTGACCAAGATGACATTCGCTGAACGTGCCCTACCACACTTACCGAGATGACATTCGCAGTGCCCGTACCTCTCTTTTGGACGTAGTTTAAGGACATAACCGGGTCCGTACGTAGTTTAAGGGTATACCCCGGGTCCAATATCATTTTCATTACAATTAGAATAAAATTTTAAGTTCAAAAGGCGACGCGAGCTGTTAATTAATAATACTGCAGTGAATTTTCCTATTACATATCAAATATTAAAAAAAAACATAAAATTTACTGTTTTTTATTTTTCTATTGTTTACACATGATTGCCTAGCTGGAAGCCAAATTTCAAGTTTCTAGGTAACCAGGAAGTATTCCAAAGTTTTGACGAGTGAGTTACTCAGTCAATGGTAAAAAATAGTGATTTTCGGAGGTCAATATCTTGTGAATGGTTAGAGCTTCTTATTTAGCTGAAGTTCAATGTCAGTAATTCTGACGATTAATGTATTTATCAAAAGTTATTAATTACACTATTCTGTTATTTCCTCGCAAGTGTGTTGCTAAACGTCGTATAAAACGCGTGTGCTAGATCATTACATAGCTCAGCTTACTTATGCGCACTCACGTGCGTTCGTGCTCGCAATATCGCTTCGTTTGTAATGATCAACTTAGCACACTTGTATCATAATGTACTAATTAATTCCTTTTACCTACTTTATATCATATCTTTACATCATCAGAGATTGTCAGGGATCGACAGGCAACCCTACCAAGCCAACCAATGTGCTTGGCACGGTTTTCGTCATAGAGAAGCTTTTTTAGGGTTCCGTAGCCAAAACGGAACCCTTATAGTTTCGTCATGTCCGTCTGTCCGTCTATCCGTACGTATGTCGCAGCCATTTTACTCGGAAACTGGAAGACTTAGCTTAATAAAATTTAGACATAATGTATTTTGTATGCCGCTATTTAGTTATGTAGTTAAATTGCAGAAAAAAATATTTTCAGGGGGGGCGCTTCATACATGAAACAAAATTACAATAATATTTTTTTACCAAATATCAACATGTTGTACATCAATCGATAGGTCTTTAAAAATAACATGGAGGTTTATCTGAACATTTTGTGATTAAGTGATTTTTTTCAGAAATAATCGCTTCGAAATTCAGAATAAAAACTTTTTACAAAAAAAAGATAAACCGACTTCAAAAAGGATAAAATAAACTATTATATTATTTATATGCGTTACAAACTGATATGTTTGAAGTCGGTGCCAAGCCAAAAAGTTACAATACCGGCAAATCAGCTTCAAGTCTGAAAATTACAAAACAGTTAATACGAACGAGGCGTATGTGTTCAGTGAATTGTTCTTCATACTATAAAACTATTCTAATACGGTATTGACTGCACGTAGGTTTTCATTCAAGTACAGAGAGAAAGTATAATCACGCGTCTTATGATGTTTGTTAATAAACTTTTTTACTAGTTTTCGGACGAACCATATCTCGAACGGAGCCCGTGCTTCGGTTTGAATTATTTATCCTACTTCATCTAAGGTGTAATATTGAAGTGTAAAGGAATTCAATGGCAAGATTGATCTTTCTATACTCAGACACACTGGGTGTGTGGGGCCCACCTTTTCAGTAGAAAAAGGCGTGATATTTAAATTTTCTATGGAAAGAATACGTGTTTATATATTTTTTTAATTTGCCGCCTTATTCTGATTATTGAAAAAGTAGACGTGTATCAGAGTATATATACATGGGTACCTCTTTTCATCAAAATTGGATTAGTAGTTTAGACGTAAAAATGTAACAGATAGATTCACATTCACCTTTGCAATATAAGTAGGAATCGAAATGTTATGTGATTTTCAGACTTGAAGCTGATTTGCCGGTATTGTAACTTTTTGGCTTGGCACCGACTTCAAACATATCAGTTTGTAACGCATATAAATAATATAATAGTATATTTTATCCTTTTTGAAGTCGGTTTATCTTTTTTTTGTAAAAAGTTTTTATTTTTCCATTTTTAGTGGTCATAAAATTATCGTAATCGGACAAAGGATCTCGCAATAATCGGTGCAGATATATAAGAAAAAGTTCATGACACGTACTCAATGTAAGGAAAGTTCCACATTATGTGGTCTTCATCATTAGGTCCACTCCATCAAATTAGTGGTTTTGGAGAGGAAATGTTTGACTTACTTAAAAAAACAACCAAATCACCATATATGTGCCATAAAAAATTGAGGAGTTCCCTCAATTCCTCATGGATCCCATCATCAGAACAGCACCAGATTAATGTGGAACTATCTCTAAGGTAGTTCCTTTCAAACAAAAAAAATTTTTTTTTTGTCCGATTTCCGGAATTCTCCTGAAATCGGACCATATGGGTCTCACGAGTAATCGCTGAACATCCTACATTTAAAAAAATCATGATCATTATCATCAAAACAACCATCATCATAAGATTCACTTCATCAAATTGGTGGATTTCGAGAGAAAATCCTCGCGTTGCTTAAGAAAACACCTAAATCACCATGCATGTGCCTTTAAAAATTGAGGAGTTCCCTCAATTCCTCATGGATCCTATCATCAGAACAGCACCAGATTAATGTGAAACCATCTTAAAGGTAGTTACTTTTAAACAAAAGAAGAATTCCTCAAATTGGATCACGGGTCTCGGAGTAATCGCTCAACATCCTTCATAAAAAAAAACATCATCATTATCATCAAAACAACCATCATCAAGAGGTCCACTTCATCAAATTGGTGGTTTTCGAGAGAAAATTCTCGAGTTGCTTAAGAAAACACCCAAATCACCGTACGTATGCCTTTAAAAATTGAGGAGTTCCCTCAATTCCTCATAGATCACATCATCAGAACAGCACCAGATGAATATGGGACCACCTTGGAAGTAGACCCTATCAAACAAAAAAAGAATTATTCAAATCGGACCACGCGTCTCGGAGTAATCGGTGAACATACATAAAAAAAACCGGCCAAGAGCGTGTCGGGCCACGCTCAGTGTAGGGTTCCGTAGTTTTCTGTCCGTCACAGTAAGTGTGCCCACTTAAGAGTTTTTGAAAGCACGTCATTTCATTGTGATTTTGTAGAAATTACAGGTACAATAAACACCTGCTTATACGGTTACAACAAACTTAGTTCAGAAATTATTTTGTATTTTTTTTTCAAAAACTATACCTATCAAGTTCAAAATAATTTTCCTAGGAAGTTTTTATAAAGTTCTACTTTTGAGATTTTTTTCATATTTTTAAAACTTATGGTTCAAAAGTTAGAGGGGGGGACACATTTTTTTTTACTTCTGGAGCGATTATTTCCGAAAATATTTGAAAAACGTGAATTCAACGAATCGAGTGTGCCGCATGATTTTTGATTTGAAAAAAAAATAATTTAGGATATACTTTATGGTGGCAAAAGTGCTAAACCACCGCTATTAATTTTTTTTATCTTTTAATTTTCGAGCTTATTCCATTCGAAGTTAATTGGGGGGTCAAATTCCTGCTTGTATATAATCTGCTCTAACTTTTTTTTTAGAACAGATAACGAAATAACTGTTGCTGTGTTTGATTAGGTAGGAACTGTGCATTTGATATTGTATGACAAAAATAATCTATGTCAACTACAAACAAAATGGTGTCCATCCAAAATGTTCACGTCAATTGGTAATTTTTGGCAATTTTAATTTTTTTTTGTGCCAGCTCTGTTGCATATCAAGGATTTTTTTTTCTGAAATATAAATTATGTGTTCTGTTCGTTATGTAAAATAAATATTATCTTGTAACTTCTAACATAAAAATATTAGTGAAAATTGAGAATTTCAAAAAATGCTCATGTTTGACCCCCAAAAAATCCATGTGGAAGAAAAAATTAAAAATTGAATTTATTCAAAAAATATAGTCGATGTCTTCTTTAATTAGATTCAGTTTAAAGAGTTTTGTTATTTTTCCTATTTTCGGAAATATGATTTTTTTTATTTGCTTATTTCGTACATTAATCTCTCATTGTATTAATACAATGCAGATTAAAACATTTATGACTATAACTTTTGAATGTATGGCAAATTATGAAAATTCAATAAATAAAAGCCAGACGGTTCAAATTCACTATATATATATTAAATTATATTTTATATAAGAAAAAAAATAAACGTTACTTGCAAACTTTTGCTACTTCGAAATTTTCTGAAGTAGAATAACGTCGCACTTTTAATTCATTTTGAGAAATGGGAACGAAACTATGATAGGAACGTGTATTTTTTATGATGGTTCTCATATTATTAAATCGCTCTGATAGGTGCAGCTCAGCTACATCGACATCTGATTTTGAAATGAAAAAGAACATGATTCCAAGAATTTTGTTTATACAGAACTCCTACATAACTTCAGGGGATAAAATGATTAAACTGAATTTTGAAGATGAAAATTAAATAAAAACTTAACTTCTTATCAGTGATATACAACGAATATTCATGAAAAGAAGACTGTACAACACAAGCAGTTCCTAGGTACAAATAGTTTTCACCACTTCATTATCTCTTACGAGTAAGTACGGTCTCATAATAACTTCGATAAGGATTATTGGCTCATTTGCCTATATTCATATTTTAGCAATGTATTGCAAATAAGGCGTGTAAACACGCCGAAAGGCATCGGTTATTCATTACAAAACTAAATTAAGAAACATTCGCAAGTGGTTTACAATTCTTGTCAGGTAGTACATAGTCGAGTTTTCTACCCACATTAAATTTACAAAATAAGTTATTGACATTTCAAAAGATTTATTTGAACATAAAAAAACATGAATAATAAGCATATGATCAATTAAGATCCCATTTTTATTAATTTACTAGCTGTGCCCGCGGCTCCGCCCGCGTGGAATTCGGTCTGTGTAAGTGGCTAATTTGCCCCTAATTTCTCTCCCGCTACCCTGGAGGCGGAACTTGAAGTAAAGTTGACAGATGGATACGCTAGAGGACAGTAGTCCTGATAAAATATTTTACAATTACCACTAAATGAAACTACACTCAAAAATCAATACTTTTTTTTGGCATGATTTAAACGACATAGAGTAGTAATTTTTACTTTCAGGTTCTCGACTTTTTTTACTTTTTTCACTTTGTCACTTCTCACTGTCACTATACACTCATTCTCACATCTCTATACAAAATTTCATTAAAATCCGTTCAGCTGTTTTCACGTGATGCGCGGTCAAATAAACAGACAAACAGATAAACAGACAAAAATTCTAAAAATTGTTGGAACGTGTTCTGTTATCGACTCTAAGTATCCCCAGCCAACTTTTTTTCGAATATATTCCATGTACAGACTTTTGACCCTCTTCAGCTTTATTATATGTATAAGATAGATTTTTGGACCATGAAACTATCCTTTGTCCTTTCTCGAGACCCATATCTCTATACCAAATTTCATCAAAATCAGTTCAGCGGTAAAAAATTCCTCATACCAACTTCCAACCCCCTTTTTACCCCCACAAGGGTTTGAAAACTATCCTATAACGTTTCTCGAGACTCAAATTATCTCCATACTCATTTCTATCTAAATCGTATCAGCGGTTAAAAATTCCCCATACAAACTTTCAACCCCATTTTCACCCCCACCAGGGTTGATTTTCGGGATTAAAACTATATATTATCCTTTCCGGGACTCAAACTATCTCTTTACAAAATTTCATCACAATCCGTTCAGCCGTTGTCACGTGATGCGCGGTCAAATAAACAGACAAACAGATAAATAGATAAACAGATAAACAGACAAACAGATAAACAGACAAAAATTCTAAAAATTGTTGGAACGTGTTCTGTTACGATTCTAAGTATCCCCAGCCAACTTTTTTTCGATTATCTTCCATGTACAGACTTTCGACCCTCTTCAGCTTTATTATATGTATAGATAACACAAAATATTTTGTATCGATTTGTGTGAAAAGTAGTACTTTAGAAAAAATATATTTCTTAAACAAGCAAAAATAACAAAACTTTTGTAACTGAATGTAATCAATAAAGATCTTGAACGTATTTTCTGGATAAAATCAAAATTTATTTTTTTCTTCCACATGGGTTTTTTGGGGGTTAAACATGAGCATTTTTCGAAATTCTCAATTTTCACGACTGTTTTTCAGTTAGAAGTTGTTATTATAAAACGATAATATTTATTTTACAGAATGAAAGAAACAAGTACTTTATACTTCAGAAAAAAGTTATCCTTAATAAACGTCAGGGTTGACGCAAAAAAAAATTAAAATTGCAAAAATTTACCAGTTCAGCGTACATTTCAGGTGGACACCATTTTGTTATTAGTTAATTCAGAAAACTTTTGTCATCTTTTATTATATCCATATTTCTTACTTAATCAAACAAACTAATAATTATCTCCTTCCCTTTTAAAAAAAAAAGTTAGACCTAATTATGCACAAGCAGGAATTTGACCCAACTATTTACTTCGAATGGGAAAATCTAAGAAATAAAAAATATTAAAAAATAAATGATGGTGGTTCAGCACTTCTGCCACCATAAAGTATATCCTCAATTTTTTTTATCCAAATCAAAAATCATGCGGCACACTTTTTAATTCGAATTTGTTGAATTCACGTGGAATGGCCCATTATCAAAAAATGATTTTAGTAAACCCCTATTCATTTTTAAATACCTATCCAACAATATATCACATAAATCTTGAAGCAAATCAAATTATTTTGTTCAATATTTTTTTTTTTTTTTTTTTTTTTTTTTTTTTTTTTTTTTTTTTTTTTTTTTTTTTTTTTTTTTTTTTTTGATTTGCAATTTTTAAGTAGTTACACTACTATATATAAACTGAACACCACCACCACCACCACCATCACCACCAGCACCACCACCATCACCACCACCACCACCATCTCTCTCGCTATACCAGAATCTCGTAAGGGATTCGTATAGGAGGTGCAAGCACGTACTGCGCATGCCCTTAGAGTATGGTCAACGGCGCCTAGCCGTTTCAAATTCAGAGATTGCATATACATGAGAAAATTTGTCAAGTTCCGCCGTGACCGGGTGGTCTAGTGGTCAGGACGTCAGCCGCGAAAGCTGAAGACGCCAGTTCAAATCTGGCCTCGGACACCGGAGGGTTTGGTCACTTTTTCTGAAGTATATGACATCTATTTTCAATATATCACATGTTAGGGTTGAAATGAAAAAAAAAATCACTCCCCATTTTACGTATAGGGGAGGTACCCTAATAAAAAAAAAAATCCACTTTTTATTTTACCACTTTGTCGGCGTGATTAATATACATATTAGTACCAAATTTCAGCTTTCTAGTGCTAACTGTCTCTGAGATTATCCGCGGACGGACGGACGGACGGGCAGTCATGGCGAAACTATAAGGGTTCATAGTTGACTACGGAACCCTAAAAAAGCCCAAACCGAATACAGAACCTCCTCCTTCTATGAAATTGAAGTCGGTTAAAAACTGTGTCACCGTCCTGTAACTTTTAAAACGTAAGTCCAAAAATATGAAAAAAAATAAGAAGATAAAAGATTCTTCAATTTAGGCACATTACAAATATTACAATGCACTTATGAACGTCAGAGAGAAAAAAAACTACCACCGGTTCTAACCCTACACCTCTGACCCGAGAAGTATTATTTATGACCGGCAAGAAACTCGGCGTTATTTTTTCAAAACAGTAATACCCCATATAACCATTCTGGTCGCAGGATTTTCAAAGTAGTAACATAAACCCAGAAGTGTCGAAACAGTTACTACACTTCGCGTCTGTGTTGAGTTTTGGTTTCTTCGTGTGGTAACAGTGTCCACACAATGCGACCAGATTTTTTTCAGTAACTAAGAGTCGACGCAATGTTCACACTATTCGGTCACATTTGTTTCGAAACATTTTTATACACCTTGCGTTCAGTTTGTGACCAGATGTCAAAACTAGGACCGAAAAGTGCTAACGTGTAGTAACAGTGTAGTAACTTCGTTACCACTTTATATTAAGTATACACGGTGTGTCGTAATGTTACTTAACTGTGTATATTGTATATATGTTGCGTTTCATACTAAATTAGTGCCAATGTTTTTTAATCGAATTATTGAATTATTTTTCATACTATTACTCAATTAAATTAGACAGACCAAAAAATGGTTGGAAACATCAGCCAAAGGTAAAAACGAGGGGAATTAAATAATTTGATCCAAAAATATGTGCACTACTTGAGTATGAAATGTAGGTTTTATTTAGACAACAAAATAATTTAATCATTAGTCATTTCATCATAAAATGTAACCTAAGCGACTCCACAGTGACCTCACTTCTCTATAATGCCACCCCCACCACCTGTCCGTACTTTAGTGATTATATAATGAGTGATAAAAAGATAGTTAACGACAATTCTTCTTGAATTCCATCATCAGATCAGAACCATAATCTATTGGGACAACCTTGGTGGCAGTATTGGGTGTACCTAATTAATTACTTTTTGTGATTAAATACCAATAAAATAAATAGGCAATGGAATTCCGAAAGGTGCTCTGATGTACGCACGGGTTCCTACCTGGCGAAAAGCTTGTCCATCGCCACACATTTAAGACTAATTTTATTAAATACTAGCTGTGCCCGCGGCTCCGCCCGCGTGGAATTCGGTCTGTGTCAGTAAGCGGCTAATTCACCCCTAATTTCTCTCCCGCTACCCTGGAGGCGGAACTTGAAGTAAAGTTGACAGATGGATACGCTAGAGGACAGTAGTCCTAATAAAATATTTTACAATTACCACTAAATGAAACTACACTCAAAAATGAATACTTTTTTTATTATATTTTTTTTTGGCATGATTTAAACGACATAGAGAGTAGTAGGTGTATATCGGACGATACAGGACCACTTTTGTATTTATACGTTCATGTCCACGGCAAATATCATCCAAATCGATCCTCCCGTCAAATCAGGCAAAGCATGAAAGGTAAGAACAGGCGTGGTTGAAAGTGGGGGGGGTCACAAATGCAGAAATTATTTTTTCTATTTTAGGTGCACTTGGAGTTGGGTCTATGACCCAATGCAAATTTAACTCAATCGAGTGTAGTGGCTACCCCCCCCTTTTAGACGTTGAATTTTTATAGGCTACGTATAACCTGGCTGGGGATTTTCTTGAATTGGAATTAGTAATCCTTAAGGGGTGATTTCCGGGATGACAATGCAAAAAAAAACCGGCCAAGAGCATACCGGGCGATGCTCAGTGTAGAGTTTCGTAGATGCTGCCCTGTTACAAAACATCCGTTCAAAAGGTCGTTTATTTGGCGGCGCTTACGTCATTTTACTATTCGGCACTTCCTTTCACTATGCGTTTTTGACTAATAATTCAAAAACGGCTAAACCGATTTTATTCAATATAGTTTTTATTGAAAGTTCTTATCAGGCCTCACCAAATTTCAGCTTTCTAGTGCGAACGGTAACTGAGCTAGACCTCGGACAGACGGACGGACATGGCGATGTAACTGTTACGTAATAAGGCCTAATTATGTGCAGAAGCATACACTGCTGTACCTACACACATATTAAAAATCCATTGAAACCATTAGAATGACCGCCATTACACCGCCATGACCAACATTATTGCGCCAGCGGTCGGGGGGGGGGGGGGGGATTTTCATTACGTTACCGTAGGTAATGAATGTTCATACGTTTTTACCATACTGTCACAGATAATACACTAATGTTATGTTACTGGTTGCAATAATGTTGGTAATTAATTACATACGGTTCCGAACGCGCAATAGAGGATGATATTGGTGTAGATCAAGATATTTATTCATCAATGTAAGCACATTACAATGCACTAATGAACGTCAGGGAAAAATAAAATACGTGAGTGTAGTGGAAAGTGTGTGAATCGAGTGCGATTGGAACGAAGTTATGTTATTGAATTTTATTTCATTTTTGACTTTTTCGTAAATTTTGTGATTTTAATTTTTTTTTAATTTTAGAAATTTTGGAAATTTTTGAAATTTTGGAAATTTTGGAAATTTTGGAAATTTTGGAAAGTTTGGAAATTTTGGAAATTTTAGAAATTTTAGAAGATTTGGGAATTTTGGAAATTTCGGAAATTTTGGAAATTTTTGACATTTTCGCCATTTTTAAAATTCTCGACGAAGGTTATTCTTTAAGGTTCTCGACTTTTTTCACTTTGTCACTTCTCACTTTCACTTTTCACTACACTTCACTTCACTTTATTCTATTTTATATATTTTTTATTTCATTCCATTTTACATGTTTCTCAACCGTATGGGTGTCGCTTTTTCGTGACGGTCACGTGACTTTTTTTCGCCTAGGCCCCCATCCGCGAACCGTCCGATAAGGAACTTCGTTCCAAAACTACCACCGGTTCTAACCCTACACCTCTGGCCCAAGAAGTATTATGACCGAAAAGAAATTCGACTGGACTTTTTTTTTCAAAACAGTAATACATTATTAAATCTTAAAGATACAAAATAATGCGTAGTTCTTCAAGAAGACATATCAAAACAGCTTGAGAGACAGATAATGTACATATTGTTTAATTATAAAGAAAAATAAATCCTAATCTGACTGCTTCACAAAACGTTTGATATGTTTTCCTACCTAAACGGTGTCCTATAAATGTTAGATGATTTTGTAGTAGTTTTTTTGGTTTGGGCCATGCATCTTTGTCCGTCATATATAGCCCTCGAACCAGCAATAACCCTTTGACATTCATGGCATTTTCAAATATTTATTAAGAGCGGGTAAAGGTAAATTTAAAGCATCGACGGGTAACATGTTATAAATATGAACACCTTGACCAAAAAATTACAAATTATTTCAATACCAACTTTCAACATACAAACTTTCAACCCCCTTTTCACCCCTTCCAGGGTTGATTTTCGGGATGAAAACTATTCTTTGTCCTTTCCCGGGCCTCAAACTATCTCTACACAAAATTTCATCAAAATCCGTTCAGCCGTTAACTAATTAAAAATTCTTGGAACGTGTTCTGTTATCGACTCTAAGTATCTCCAGCCAACTTTTTTTCGAATATATTCCATGAACAGACTTTCGACCCTCTTCAGCTTTATTATATGTATAGATAGTTTTTATTAAAAGTACCTTTCAGGCTTCACTTCCAAGAAGATGAAACTATCCTTTGTCATTTCTCGATACCCATACTATCTCTATACCAATTTTCATCTAAATCAGTTCAGCGGTAAAAAAATCCTCATACCACCTTCCAACCCCCTTTTCACCCCCACAAGGGTTTGAAAACTATCCTATGACGTTTCTCGAGACTCAAATTATCTCCATACTCATATCTATCTAAATCGTTTCAGCGGTTAAAAAATCTCCATACAAACTTTCAACCCCATTTTCTCCCCCACCAGGGTTGATTTTCGGGATTAAAACTATCTATTATCCTTTCCCGGGACTCAAACTATCTCTATACAATATTTCATCAAAATCCGTTCAGCCGTTTTCACGTGCTGCGCGGTCAAATAAACAGACAAACAGATAAACAGACAAACAGATAAACAGACAAAAATTCTAATAATTGTTGGAACGTGTTCTGTTATCGATTCTAAGTATCCCCAGCCAACTTTTTTTCGATTATCTTCCATGTACAGACTTTCGACCCTCTTCAGCTTTATTATATGTATAGATAGATGTAGTTAGAAACATTTCATAAGAATAGTGTTAAAGATTAAATAAAAAGGAAATACTGAAGTGCCATTTTAAGTTCTATTTGTTTGATTCACCTTACTTATTTGCTTTTTTAAGCTAATTTGGAAAACATTATTTTAAAAAGATATTTTATGACACAAAAGTAATTTGTAGGTAATTGCTAAAGTAATTAATTACGAATTATAATTACAAAATATTATTTATAAAGCAATTACAAATTTGATTTTGTAATTGCAATTTTTAATTGGAGCTTCAATTTACTTTTTCATTGTTATTGTACCTGCGTTATATTGAGTAATTACAATTGTCAATTTGTAATTTAGTTAATTGTTTGCCCAACAATGCTTGGTGGTATTTCCATTCAAACAAGAAAAGAAGAACAAATTTTATTCATAATTGCTGGAGTAGGTAATCGTATAACAAACGTTTTTTTTTTTTAATGGGCGCATCCAGAAAATTACAAAAATGCACAAAAATCAAACACCAGTGAGTACTGTCAAATAATGTATACAATTTTATTTCAGACAATAGATATTTGAAATT
The DNA here is from genome assembly GCA_947086415.1 of Pammene aurita. Classification (NCBI taxonomy): domain Eukaryota; kingdom Metazoa; phylum Arthropoda; class Insecta; order Lepidoptera; family Tortricidae; genus Pammene; species Pammene aurita. The sequence continues at coordinate 18,129,939 of OX352305.1, read as the reverse complement.
TTAAAGTGTTATTACAAATTCCGTGGTCTGTTCATCATAAAAGTACATCATTATTTCGAGGGTTGCGAGGTGAAACCCGATAACTCGACCTAATAGGTTTTTGAAAATAGAACAATAAGCTGACATACGTTAGGTGCATATTTAAATCAAAAATTATTTCTACTTATCGGGTTTCACCTCGCAACCCTCGATTTAGTAACTAGCTACTTCATGGTATTGTTATAACTGGGACCTAATGGTTTTTTTGTAATCCTCTTCCGTCACACTCACACCAGTGACTGACCATGGGATGCCTCGAGGTAACTTTGAGGATATCTGGAAACAGAAAAGTACAAGGAGCCATTTTGTAAATCTAGTAACGACGTTTCTACTTTTAGTAACAACTTGACACATGTCTACACATTCCGGTAACTATGCGACTACTTTGTGACTGCAATATTTGTTAACCTTAAAACATATTTATACATAATAACTAACAAGTTTCTATGTTTATTATGCATTTTTATTACGTTTAATGCTAAAATTCTGCCTAAAAATATTTCAGACCACCAAAAATTCATCAAATAAAGCAGTCGTGTACACTTGCACAGAGCTGTTTATCATTATTTACTGGCTTAACTCGAATAATGGGGTGGCGCATTGATGAATTCAGACTATGTTAGTAAAATCACTCTAGCAGTTTAATTGCCCATAATAATCTTGGCAATATTGATATTAAAAATCGGTTGCCGGTAAAGTCGGTTTACTGACGATAGTTGAACGTGACAACGTCATAAGAAAATACTGATGGAATGGTTGCATTTTTCAAAAGAAAATTTTAATTTCACTGCACTTCATACTTGACGAAAACATGTAAATGTATTATTGTATAGCAGCTGTCCACGCGGACGCATCGCTCACTCAAGTAGGAGAGAGACAGATGTCGAACGCTGCCGAACGCGAAGGCCGATTGTGCCTCTTTGTCGCTCGTTCCGCTCTCTCGCTTGCACTTCAAGCCTTAAATGGAACGCCTCAGAGCGAGGTAACGCCGCATGAGTCATGTTTTTTCGTGCGTGCAGCCGGCTCCATCGAATTATAAGACGTTGTCACGTCAAAAACGAACAATAAATACTTACGTCTGAGGAACAACTTAAAGCGATGGCGTCAACGTCACTTATGTTAGCTACTTTTAGGTATTTAGTTTTTCACTGACACTGGTGACACTTCCTCAATGGAAACGAACAAAATGAACGATTGAACGAATGATTTTTTGAAAACTAGTCGCAAACTGGGAACATTGTTCCTACAATGCGTCGATACCGTGCGACCAAATGTGTCTGCGTCGACTCTTCGCCATTTCTGGTAACGGCGACCACACGGCGACCGAAATTGTTACTAGAAAAGAACAGTGTCGACGCGAAATGTTTCGACTTGTGTCGTAACGGTGACCAAAAATGGTTATATGGGACAGTAATATTATATCTTAAAGATACACAATAATGCGTAGTTCTATAAGAAGGCATATTAAAACAGCTTGAGAGACATACAATGTACGTATTGTTTAATTAAAATAAAATAATAATAATAAAATCCAAATCTGATTGCTTCACAAAACGTTTCTATCTGAACTGTGTCCTCTAAATGTTAGATGATTTTGTAGTAGTTAGTTTCTGGTTTGGGCCATGCATCTTTGTCCGTCAAATAGTCCTCGACCCTGTAATAACCCTTTGACATTAAACTTTTTTTCAAATATTTCTTAACAGCGGGAAATGATAAATTTAAAGCATCGATGGGTAATTTGTTATAAATGTGAATACCTTGACCAAAAAATGACTTGTATGCTTTGCGGATACGACTACTTCTGATAGTAAGCTTGTTTTTATTTCTAGTGTTATAGCTGTGGATGTCAGAATTTTTTTTGAATGTATGTATATTCTTTACAACGAAAATAATATTGTCATAGATATATTGGGACGCAACAGTTAAAATATTAATTTCTTTAAATAGTTCTCGAACTGATGCACCTGCATTTAAGTTATACAGAAAGCGGATGGCTCTTTTTTGTAAAACAAATATAGTCTGTATGTCAGCTGCTTTGCCCCAAACCAGAATACCATATGACATTACACTATGAAAATAACTGTGATAAACTAAGCGAGCTGTGTCAATATTCGTTAATTGTCTAATTCTCCTAACGGCATGAACGGCCGAGCTTAATCGAAGAGCGAGTTTTCTTATATGAGGGCTCCATTGTAGATTTTTGTCCAACGTTGAAGATGCGCCTTATCACATAAAGACTGTGCACGATAAAATCTGGACATGTATGATCTGGTACATCTTTTTTTCGGTACCACATATTCAAGCATTTCTTTTATTTTAATAATCTGTAATTGTAGTAATATATACTAAAAATAGAATCATATTACAATTGTATGGGCTTGTGTGAGTTTTTGCCAAATATATTCCATCATATCTTGAATTATTTGTCCAGCATTTTTTGATAAACTTCACTCACTTCCTGCTACAATGCCACAATTGTATTTATATATTCACAAGCTGTTTTATGCTCACTAGAATGTTATCTTACAAAAAAAAATACGATTTGAAACTCTTTTCTACTTGAGGCAGTCAGGAAGACTTTCTACTCCAAGCACTAAAAGTAGTTTTTATATGGGAGGCATATTTTTGTAAAAACGTCTATCTCACCAAAGCTAGAACACTTCAGAACTATTTACATCTAAGTACAATTAGGAAAATGTAAGCTACATATATTATGAAAAGAGAATGTAATAAGGTATAATTTGGTTCATCTAGTTAAAAATAAAAATCTATTTTTCACAGGAAAATTTGGTAAACACTCTCAGAACACCGTGGACAAAAAACTATAGGCACTGTGGAATATATAGTGATCAAAGTCACAAATAACGTAACGTTATATTATGTTTGTATTTTTATTATGTAGCTTGATGACCACAAATTATTTAAAAGAAGTGTTGCTTAAATATGTGGTACCGAATAAAAGATATACCAGATCATACATGTCCAGATTTTATCGTGCACAGTCTTTATACTTTCTACGAAAATTGTTTTGAACATTATCGGTTCAGCCATTTTTGAGTTATCTCTAAAAAACATCTTCCACAGGCATCAGATACGACCGTTTGGTATTAACTAGTTTGGTTCTTATTCCATTGACGGTACAGACCCCATTATGCGTTGTCCGACACATACTTGGCCGGTTTTCTCACCTACTAATATTTGGCAATACAACACTACTATCTATGTCTCAATCTCAGTAGGTACACGAATTAAGTTATTCACGTGATTTTTAGCACGTGTTTCTAAGCACGTTTTTGTATACAACCGATATCAGACCTTATCCCAGTGGGATAAAATTGAAAATAACCGTGATCAGTAAAATCACTTCGGATGACCAGTGAACCGTAGTTACTCGCACAGATTTGTGACCTAGAAAATGTAGCGTGGCTCTTGACTTTCTCGATTTATGATTTATGAAGTATGTGTCAATACTCTATTAGTGAGTACTTGTTTGACCCAAAAAAAGTATTATTATTGTATTGCTTCATTTGGGTCAATTAAAAGATACAACGAATACAGAAATAATGTTATCCTGTATAACATTATTTCTGTAACGAAAAGACTAGTGATCCGTTTAAGGACTTAATTGGTATCGCATGCGAGTAAGAAAAAATAAGATAAAACATTCGGACGCGAAAATAGTAGTTTTCGATACAAGTGCGAGAAGTATGTCATTTTGCACGAGTACCGAGGTTACTTGGCCCGAGCCGATAGGCGAGGGTCAAGACTCGGGACGAGTGAAAATGACACTTCTGCACGTGTGTCGAACAACGTTTTTTAATACAATTGCGAAAAAACTACAATGAAATAATAGTAGATTGTTTGACAAGGGTCTAAAGTAGGCCATATTACCACCAGGTGGTCATTTTCCCGACCGAAGTGAGGGAAAATTGTTCGAGTGGTAATATGGCTTTTAGACCAGAGTAATGCATACAATGTTTCACTTCGATTGCGAGAAAATATCATAAAAATACTTATTATTTACGCACAATAACTAAACTAAGGTGAAATTATGGTATAACTTGACGGTCTTTTAATTTTTTTAACTTCTTTGACATAGATACAAAATATCAATACCGCTAATAAATGCCACAGACGACGGTATAATTAGCTCTTTAAAACAGCTATTAGACATGGCAATTTGTAGGGCCCAACCTGTTGTGTACCCTGCCTCTCCCACACCTTCCTTCAGCTCCCTACGGGCCCAACCTCCTATTACACCTCCCAACACAACAGGTTGGGCCCTACAAATTGCAATGTCTAATAGCTGGTTTAACAGTTTAAACACACTTTAAAGCGTTTCCCAAAAAATTAAATCTTTTTTAATGATTGTGAAGTAGGAACTAAAAAACACCTCATGTTTTGAGAAATAAATTGCGTTTCCTGATTGGTCGATTTTAACATTGCTGTATTCTTATTGGTTGATATTAAATACAATGTTTTTTTTAAGGACTTAAATTATTTACACAGTATACGCACCAAGAAAGTATCTTAGTACGTATACTAGTACGTTCCGATTAACTCCGATATGTGTTGTGATTGGTGGTTTTAATATAGTGAAGTGTTCTGATTGGTCAATTTAAAATGCAATATATCTGCAAATCGTGCGTAAAATCAAACTTTACGCACGATTTGCAGATCAGATTACTTTTTAGCACTAGTGCATAAAATCAAACTTTACGCACGATTTGCAGCTACATAAAGTAAACTTTTTGAGCAATTGTATTAAAAAAAATTTTTTTACACGAGTTTTTTATTTTTTCATAATTAGAACACGATTATGCCCAGCATTTTGGGAATGAAATAGAATTCAGCGGGATTATGCCCTTAAAAGGATCACTAGTATTTTAGTTACACCTTGTTTTAACAAAAATAAAAACAATGTAAAACATATGTCTAGATTTGATAGCCAATCCCTGGCATCCGGGTCATCAATTGTCGCGTATCGGGTTTTAAATCGTCGATAAAAATTATTGGTATGCACGAGCTCTTAAGTGTTTAACATATTGATATTTTTAATTGGAATCAGATGATACGTCGGCAATTTATGTTTATAACTGAGGAACAAATCAAATAGGGTTGTTTCCACCTACAAAAGTTAGGGTTGAATTTTAGGAATTCTTTTGGATTATAGGAACATGTAAAACTACCTTTTGTGGACCTCTAATGAGCATATTTTTGAAAATTACAAATATCTTTTGACAAGCGTCACGTGCCCCTAGTCGAAACGCCATTGAAGATTCTGATGACGTCACAGCTCACGGTTTGACACTGTCGACAGTTAAGACAATGACTTACAATAGTTGCGTTTCGTTATATCCAAATAGTTTTCCATACTATTTGGATATAACGAAACCAGAAATCAAAAAATTGTTTTAATTTACTAGTATTATACTTTAGATATATGTATATAGTATGAGAGGAATGCCCCACTTTAAAAACATGCAAAAATAATTATGTAGTATTATACTTATTTAATTAAATTAATTAATAGGGTTATGACGTCCGCCGTGAATACAGAAGACGCTGGTTTGACTTCAGCACTGAGCACCGGAGGCCTTGTAATTTTTTTTTCGTATTATAGTTTATAATTTACATTTACTTAATAGAATTTATGTCTGTGAAGTAACTGTGTTAATGTCCTTAGATTAGATTCCAGAAAAATTCTAGAACGTAATGTACTTAAATAATAAAATAAATAAATATTGTAGGACAATCTTACACAAACCGATCCAGTCCTACAGGAAGCTCAATAAGGCTTGTATTGTGGGTACTAGACGACGATATATATAGTGATACAGAGAACGAGACGCAGATATAATCTGCTGATGCGGCCGTCGATGTGTAGCGCATGACGATGACGTAGTCAATGAATGGTGTACAATGCAAATATGCAATTCAGGTTAAGATGACCGGACCTTGTGGCGCAAGAATAGACCCCCGACAGAGACGGACTCAAGATTTTGCTTCTATTGTGATAGGTTTGGTGGCCTACCGCTAACATTGAAATTCGAAAATTTACATCTGTCGCTATAACGCTCTTGCTAGGCATAGAGGCAGATCAGATAACGATATTTCGATTAATGTTCGAGCAATGGACAGACAGACTGTAACAAAAATACTGGTGATGCGTTTAAAGGCATAATTGGTATCGAGTTGCGAGTATTAGAAAAAGTAGGAGAAAAATGTTTTGGTCGCGAAAAATTTTTTTTGTATCGGATGGGACACGTGGTCCCAGCCGGCCAACTCTCGATAGAAAAACAAAAAAAAATATTACGCGAAGAATTTTTTTTCTTACTCTTTCATAATTAGAACACGATTATGCCCAGCATTTTGGGAATGAAATAGAATTCAGCGGGAATGGGGCATGGATGTGTCTGCGGATAGATCTGAATACATTGACGGATCTGTCCACCGGGCATATCTGCCACACAGATCCGGCAGGCAGATATGTGCGTGTATCCCTAGCTATTGAATTTAAAAAATATTGATTGATCTTATCCATAAGCGTGACGTTTCCTGTCCGACGCAACACGCGTATTTCTGTAACGTGCAGTTTCTTTACGTGTTGTTTATTCATTGCCCAGCATTCCGAGCCATACAGAACAGAAGTGCAGGTCTTATCGTACTAGATTTATCCTTTAACTTTTTAGATATGAAGAAATGCTAAGTTCAAAAGACGACGCCAGCTGTTAATTAATAGTACAACAGAGAAGTTTCCTATCTCATATTAAATATGTAAATGTACTGTTTTTAGACTTTTCCTATTGATTGTCTAGCTGGATGCCCAATTTCAACTTTCTAGGTCACTTGAAAAGGTTTTGATGAGTGAGTCAGTAAGTCAGTCAGTGAGTGGTAAAAATAGTGATTTTCGGAGGTCAATCTCGTGGACGGTTAGAGATTTTTTAGCTGAAATTGAGGATTCAGTAATTAGTAGATAGTCTTACAAGACTCACAGAATTGGAAGTATGAAGCTCAAATAGGTTTCAAGTTATTGGGGGGTCAAAAGTGGCCCCAAATGGTTCGTGTATATATACCCACGGCTGGGCTGGTGTGTCGCATCTTTGCTCTGCGAACTGGGCTGGCACACTGCCGTGTGTCTGGACAAATGCTACACAGTATCTAGATACTGTGTAACAGTTGGATGTCGCTGTGACTGAGGTTTTGCAAACTTAAAGGTACCTAACTACTTCACGTTCATTCTGGAATTGATAGTGATAAGAGACTCAATTACTTATTGCTAAAGCATAGAATAGCCCGAGATACACCGGTAATATTAGATCCTATTGCGTCTCTGTTGGACTTTCTCTCTTACAGCATCGCGTTGCGCTAGCATTTGTTAACGCATTCGGCCTTTGAGCACAAACTCGTCGACAGCCGCCATGACATCATTCCAAATTTGAATTTGACCGTTGAATCGCGGCCTTTTTTCGCGGCGCGATCTGTGGTTTAAGGTCGATCGAAGTGTTTTGGTTTTTTAATAGAAAATTACAGTGGAGTTAGTTTTTCTTATCTGAGTTTGACATCAGTGTACTTTTAGCCGGATTGCAGTGTGTGCAGTGCATTAGTAATAATGTTATTGAACTTTACGATTATAGCATAATTGAATAACCAATAATACGTAATTAAATATTACGTATTTAAACGAAACAGCAACCAGTACGGTCATTTGAAGTGGATGGCTTAATAAGCTACAAATACAAAATGGAAAAAGACTATTTCCAGTTAATGAAATAGCAGGAAAAATCCAAAATGTTTGGTTTTAAACGCTCATCTGTGCAGTTGTTTGTAATTTTCATCTGGTGCCTTCAGGAGTGGACTTTAAATAATGTGGTATTATGGTATATTTTCGCGTGCGGAGCGTGGTTTTTTGGATTGTTGTGTCTACTGACATACGACCATGACTATTGGTCGGACAGGGGGGTGTTTTCACCCCCAGCGTGGCCACTTGTCGGGCACATATTATCTGTGGTGCTATTCAGGGAGCAAGGAGGAATATGCTTCCTTAAGATCTATAATAAATACCGTCATCTAAGGTTTCTGGGTAAGTTTCATGAATCCTTATTTTTTATAGAGCCCGACCCAATTAGTTAACTCTGCCCCATAAACGACATTTTTATTATTATTGAATACCAACATTTGACGTTGTCGCTAGCAAAATCGATGCTGTGTTAGCATTATCGGACTATATTATATCTGACGAGCCGGTAGCTTAACTCCGGAGGTAGTGAGGCTTCCACTACTAGACTTATTGTGTATTAAAGTGAGGCTTCCAAGCCGTTGGTTCAGGCCCCGGCTTGTCACAATGGATTTCTCGGCACTTAGCATGAAAAATATTGAATATTAACATATTAGGTATTTGCAGTTGCATTTCGTTCGGTGTGAAGTTCCCTAAATGTGGAGATGTAGCCCATTCAATTACCTACATGTAATTTAATTTGTAATTGATTACGAAAAGTTAATTACGCCCGACTTGCTAGATACGCCATTAATCTAAAAATAAATTAATAAAGGGCACAGAACAAGACACGCGGGTTCCGTTATGGTAACTTCCCTCACTGAGCCATATGGAGAATCTATCCTGTATTGATATTGTAGGTACCTACTTAGTTGTCGCGTAAAATAGTTGAATCAACTTATTTAACTACCGGAGTAATTTGGAGCATACTTTATAGAGTCGTTCAGAATAATCATGACTCAAAAGAAGAAGGAGGCCTCGGGATAGCATCCTGGTGAAGGCATATATTTGTGTGCTCTTATCACGGACATTTTGTTCCTGAGTTCTGGATGTTTTATACGGGAATCGTTGCCTTAAAGTACCCACAACGCAAGCCTTATTGAGGTAGGCCTTATCTTATAGGTACTGTAGAATTAGGATTAGGTCGATTTATGTTAAAACTTGGTTAAAACAAGATTCTTTCTTTTATTTTGTCTCTGTATTGGTTAAAAGAAGATAAATATTGTGATATTTATTTATTTGTAACTGCTGCTGGAGCCGGATTAGATAGCTTTTGTTCTCGCTCGCAAGGGTGACTCGTCTAGGAATGCGTCATGGAAGCTAATGGAAGTGGCCGATATTTTTTTGTAAATGTAACATTGATTTATTGAACGCACCTTACATTTCGTTGCGATTTTGGGTTCGCAGCGGGGGTTCGTCTGGCGCCAATATCTACCCTAACCCGAAGCACAGAATAGGTCTAAATAATAAGCCCCTTATTCATAAACAGTTCTCGGGCATCATTAGTTAATTGTTGTTTTTTCTGTTTCTAACAAACACAACTGTCAAAGTGGCAGATAAGGACAATATATAAATTAACTAATTGAGGCCTGAGAGACGTTTATGAAGAAGGGGGTAAGTTCGTACAGTAGGTAACTAGTCACGGACTTAAATTGTTTACGGTCCAAGCTACTTTCTTTTGTTTAGTAGGTACTCACTCTATGAAATGTCCAACGTAAAATGAACCCAATAATAACAAAGCCATATTATAAGGGTTCCGTAGCCAAATGGCAAATAACGGAACCCTTATGGATTTGTCATGTCTGTCAGTCTGTCTGTCCGTCCGTATGTCACAGCCGTTTTACTCGTAAACTATACGACGTATCTTAATAAAATTTACAAATAAGGTGTATTTTGTATGCCGCTACTTAGCTATGTAGATAAATTAAAAATAAAAATTTTAGAGGGGGCGCTGCATACATGTAACTAAATTTCAAAAAAAAATTTGTAACCAAATATCAACATGTGACACATCAATCGATAGGTCTTTAAAAATAACAGAGGTTTTTTTTGACCATTTTGTGATTAAGTGAATATTTTCTGAAATAATCGCTTCGAAAGTCAGAAAAACTGTTTCCCCCCTGTAACTTTTGAACCGTTAGTCCAAAAATATGAAAAAATTCGCGGAGATGCGCCTTATCATATTATTTCTACAAAAAATATTTCGAACATTATCGGTTCAGCCATTTTTGAGTTATCTCCAAAAAACTTCTTCCATAGGCATCAGATACGACCTTTTGGTATTCGTTTGGTTCTTATTCCATTAAAGGTACGGAACCCTCCTATGCGTGGTCCGACACGCACTTGGCCTGTTTTTATATATCTCTTACACTTTAACAATGAAAATTAAGTAAAAAAACTGGCTAAGTGCGTGTCGGACCACGCATAATGGAGGGTTCCGTACCTTCAATGGAATAAGAACAAAACTAAATAATACCAAAAGGTCGTATCTGATGGCGTTATTCCATAATAAGCCGATTTCTTCGGTTTACACGCGACACGCAATACAAAAAAAACTCGTGGAGGAGCGGTGATTGATTCAAACGTCAAAATAGTGTGTGTGTGCACGAGACCGCGTCTCATTATTAAATCACATTTTTTATCTTTGTGGGATTACGTCTCCTTATTTTATATGTCAATGATCCGATCAATAATTCACTGATAGTGTCGAGCATCAGTAGGTATCAAGGATGATTAAGACATGGATGGACAATGCCTATACAAAATCGCGTTCCTCGAGCCTTCAGGCTATACGTCTGTTTTCGGTACTGAGTGCCACAGCGCCATCTGTTGAGTCTGGAGTCGAGTTATTCTGTCAGCGTTAATCGCCGAACTAAATATTAGAAACTAGAATTTATTTATTTAATCTAGACACACGGCAGTGTGTCCGCCAAGTTCGAGCAAAAAAAAGCGACACACCGGCCGTGGGTTATATTACACGAACCATTTCGGGCCAATTTCGACCACCCTATAACTCAAAACATATTTTATCTACGCATATGAAATTTCGAGTGTCTGTTGACATCCCCTTAATTGTCTAGAATACAAAATTTCATTATTCTACCTATAGCAGTTCTTGAGATATTGACGTCAGAAAATCGCTATTTTTACTATACACTCACTCACTGACTCACTCACTCATCAAAAACCTAGACCACTTCCAATGGTCGTACTGACTTGAAATTTGGCATGGAGATAGGTCTTAAGGTCAAAGTAAAGGGAAAAATCTGAAAACGGCCAAGTGTGAGTCAGTTTTAAAAATAGCGAAGGTGTAACTTTGTTCTACTATGAAGTCATAATGAACTAAATGGGTCTATCTTCCAATGGTCGTACCGACCTGAAATTTGGCTCAAAAGTTTGTCTTTAGGTCGAAATAAAGTAAAAATCTGAAAACGGCCAAGTGTAAGTCAGTTTCGAAAACAACGAATGTGTAATTTTGTTCTACTATAAGTAGGTATGGAGTGGAAATGAGATAAGACTTATTTAAATTTAGATACATACCAATTTAAGACAATACATGTTTGTCTTAAAGACAAGAACAATAAAATTGTTCACCACTCTGTGTGTGTCTATTGCGGGAACCGAACCCACGATTTACGAAGTGCAAAGCAGGTCACTAGGTACACTAGGTGCGCTAAATCAGTCAAACAAAAATGAAAAGACAATTTTTTCTCGCATAGTCTAAATAATTTCTAATTTTACAACTAATAAAACCGAAGATTCAAGAACATGGAAATCATATATACTCTAAGATGGAATTATATATACTACTGCCCATCTCACCCTCCGATACGCCACGGGATGAGATGGGATGGTGCACTTCTAGGGCTACATAATAGGCCACCAATTATAATACCTACTGGTAGGTAGGTATTACCAAGTTATTAATTATCTATGTAGGTAGCGTACTTACAAACAGAATAAAGTACGTTATTGATGTATGTAATTATATGTAAGTAGGTACATTTTATAGGTGTAGGGAGCCAGTCTATTTGTAAAAATCACCTATAAATAAATAGTAAAATAGAATTAGACGCTTAGTATAAAGGGTTATAGTATAAAGTACATACCTAAGTGGAATGAGACATTTCCTAAAGCAAAAGTGATAAAAAAATAATAAAGAACCTACACCTAACAAAAATAAATGAAATCCCATCAAAAACATAAATGTGAAAGGCTGCCAAGTTCGATACTATGGGAATGCTTCGCCTATAAAAGAAGTGAGATCTGAATAAGTACCAAGTTCCATAAAAATACCTCAAATCATAAATAGTTATAGGAATGCACACTTGATTTCCAGCAGTTTTTAAGGTACATTTTGAATAAGTATCACGTTACATAGAAATACCTAAAATTATAATAGTCAGAGAAACTCACACCGGTTTTTTTAGCAGTTTCCTGATAACATTTATTATTTTCAGTACTTTTTAATGATGTAACTTGGCAAGTTTTAATAGAAAATTATATACTTGACACATTGCAGTCCAAAGGTGTCGATTCATTGCATTGAAAAGGTGTGTGGTGTGTGAAAACTTGCCAAGTAACATCATTAAAAAGTACTGAAAATAATAAATGTTACCAGGAAACTGCTAAAAAAACCGGTGTGCGTTTCTCTGACTATTATAATTTTAGGTATTTCTATGTAACGTGATACTTATTCAAAATGTACCTTAAAAACTGCTGGAAATCAAGTGTGCATTCCTATAACTATTTATGATTTGAGGTATTTTTATGGAACTTGGTACTTATTCAGATCTCACTTCTTTTATAGGCGAAGCATTCCCATAGTATCGAACTTGGCAGCCTTTCACATTTATGTTTTTGATGGGTCTTAATTGCACAAAATAAGATGGTACAAATGGCGGATTTAATGCCATAAGGCATTCTCTACTAGTCAACCAATGGGCTTAACAGAAACGTTAAGTAGGAATTTAGTGTTTGTGGTGTTCGATAGATGACGCTAGTGCTTTAGCCTGAAATAAGGGAACGCGATTTTGTATAGGCATTGTTAATCCATCCTTGGTAGGTATACAGATACAGTGGTAAAAGATAAATGTATGGCGAGTGATTGGCGGTGCCAGGTTCAGCGTTAAGCAAATTCGCTAAACGCATAATTTTTGTGGCTAAGGTATAAAAGGCGCGACCTGACATGCGGGACTTCGAGTTTTGAGCCGATTGTCTTTCTTATTCCATAGGAACATTTAGGACAATGAGTACACGGCGGGGCATTTCACGGAAAAGTCCACCGATATCCCTTACAAACGTGTATTTTTTTCTGGAAATTAATAGGTTTTGGAGGTCAAAATAGTTAAAATATGATCAGAATTATAATCTTCCAATTAAAATTGCAAAGATAAATCTAATAAACAGGGATAAATGCGCGTTTGAACTTTGGAATAAGGTGGCAACTAAATTAATTCACAATTTGTTGTTGTATAACGTATAATTTAAGGTACCCACCAGTTCTTCCAACGGACCCTGGTTATCCTGGACCCAGCTCTCATCAGACGGGTGTGTGTGACCGACTTCTCCCACTTCGTGGACCGTGGCTTCTTCTTTAATGAGGAGGTGGATCCTCTGGCTGGGTCTGTGCTGTTTCTACGAGGACAGGAATGGCGCAGGCTGAGGGCCAAGATATCACCCATATTTTCGTGAGTATATCAGAATACTACGGTACTGAATTATGCCCAAACATCATCTGACGAGGATTCTCTGCTTGCGAAGTAAGCCACACTGGGATCTCCCGCAATCATTTTTATCGTTTTGTCTGTGAAATTAATTTTATAGAGTTTATCCGGAAAAAGAAGTGTCGTGGTTTATATGGGACCTCATACATTCTACGACACTTCTCTTTCCGGACATACTCTAACAGCGGTGATTTCAAAAATCAGAAACATAGGGAAAGTGGTAAAAACATATTGGTTAATAATGCAACAGTAGCTAGAGTTCAGTGGAATATCGGTTTCGATAAGTAAATCCTACATCATCGTATTTTTTGCACACACCATATTAGAACTATAGTATCTCTGTCTATCTAACGCCCCATTTACACATTGATTAGTGTTAAGTGCGAGTCCATACATTTTCTACTTGTGTTTAGTAACAAATGTATGAACTCGCACTTAACACTAATCAATGTGTAAATATGGGCCTTAAGCGTCTTACACTACACTTATTTCAGAGGCCCAATTCAACTACCGAAAAGTGACAGTCGCTGGTGAGACTACCTTGAATCCCTCTAGTACAGTCGCCATCAAATATATCGGAGCGGCCAAGGTCCTAAAAATATCTGAACATGCACTTTATCGGCTTGATAATAGAGGCGTTGCTCAGATATTTGTGACCACCTTGGCCGCTCCGATATATGGGGGCTGTACATGTGTCAAACAAGTGCTCTCGCATGGATATCCACGTGACAGTTGGGCATGTCGAATGGGGATCCTATGGTACCTAAGCCACCCGATGCCCGTCTAACAAGCTGTTTCTCTTTCCAGGCCAAACAAACTAAAAGGCATGTTCCCAATAATAGAGAACACGGCCCAGGAGTTCGTCAAGCGCGTCACAGCACTGCAGACCACCAACAACCAAGATATGGTTGTGGTCGACTCGGAGCGGCTTCTGGGCGGTTATACGGCGGACGCCATAGTGCCTTGCGCGTTTGGCGTCAAAAGCCATGTCATGGACGACGATAAGGACCCGTTTGCTGTGGCGTTGCATGCGTTTTATGAGATGACGCCGTTTAATCTCTTTGAAAAGTAAGTTTTTATGTTATATATGAGCTTGTGGTCTCGGAGCAGCATCTGGGCGGTTATACGGCGGACGCCATTGTGCCATGTGCGTTTAGCGTCAAGAGCCATGTCATGGACTCATGGATGACGAAAAATACCCGTTTGCTGTGGCGTGGCATGCGTTTTATGAGATGAGGCTGTTTAATCTCTTTGAAAAGTAAGTTTTATGTTATATATGAGGTTGTGGTCTCGGAGCGGCTTCTGGGCGGTTATACGGAGGACGCCATAGTGCCTTGCGCATTTGGCGTCATGAGCCATGTCATGGACGACGAGAAGGACCCGTTTGCTGTGGGGCTGCATGCGTTTTATGAGATGACGCCGTTGAATCTCTTTGTAAAGTAAGTTTTTATGTTATATATGAGGTTGTGGTCTCGGAGCGGCTTCTGGGCGGTTATACGGCGGACGCCATTGTGCCTTGTGCGTTTAGCGTCAAGAGCCATGTCATGGACTCATGGATTACGAAAAATACCCGTTTGCTGTGGCGTAGCATGCGTTTTATGAGATGACGCTGTTTAATCTCTTTGAAAAGTAAGTTT
This sequence comes from Pammene aurita, assembly GCA_947086415.1. Lineage (NCBI taxonomy): Eukaryota > Metazoa > Arthropoda > Insecta > Lepidoptera > Tortricidae > Pammene > Pammene aurita. The sequence goes on along the minus strand of OX352305.1, from coordinate 18,114,760 downwards.
TTATGTTATATATGAGGTTGTGGTCTCGGAGCGGCTTCTGGGCGGTTATACAGCGGACGCCATAGTGCCTTGCGCATTTGGCGTCAAGAGACATGTCATGGACGACGATAAGGACCCGTTTGCTGTAGCGTTGCATGCGTTTTATGAGATGACGCCGTTTAATCAGTTTGAAAAGTTAGTACTTATAATATGATATTTCTCGTTTCTTTGTTTATTGTGTCATTCATGCAAAATGAAATTTTACACTAGACGATAGCCACAGTGCGATCGAACGTTGTAGTCCACACTGTCTCACACGCATTCATTAACCTGAAATGTAAAAGTCTCTTTACACACCGAAAAGTAGAAGTTGTCTCTTCTGTTGCCTGGAGCGAGCATGCAGCATACAGGAGTCTAATTTCTTGCATTCCTGTACCAAAATTTCGGCATCTATTCATAACTTTTGGGAATGAACAAGACAAATTAGGTTCTAATCTTTGTATGAATCATCCAATCTAAAACTCTTACTTCCAGGACAATGAGGCAATTCTGGCCAGCGTTCTGCATGTTCTTCAGACTGAAGATTATTCCACAGAAGACGCACGACTTTTTCTTCAACATAGTAACTAGCGTTTTGCGGGACCGGGAGAGTGGTATGTAGCATTTTTGGTGCTAAATAAATGCGTCGGAATTTGTATTCAACGCATTTAACTTATGGTTAAATATAAAAATCGCATCCACGGAATCATTATCGGTATTATTTCTGTAATCGGAGAGACTGATTCTATCACGCGTAACACATTCAGGGCCGAGATCCCGACTGTCGGGTTCTCTGTTCGTAGCTACTACGCGCTACATACGACGAATACGTGGCTACGGGTTACGAGCGTAGCACGTAGCACTAGGTGGCGCTGAATGTGGTAATGTTATGAACTATTTGGATTTGCCCCTTATAGAGGCCATGGCCATGTGCCTGACCTCTAATAAATCTTGAAAAAAAAAATAGAAGTTCAATCAGTAACCGGTCTTTTACGAGTTTGTCCCATTGATTTATTATGTATTCTACTAGATGTAACATCTACATAGAACAAATTTTGTGCGCCATGTTTGGCGGTTGACAGCTATGACAGAATCAAAGAGTAGTATAGACTTGAAGTTATTTTCTCTACAACTTTTGGGACAAAGAATTTCTTAGGGATGTCATCTCCTGTTACTGAATGGTTTGTCCCATAATATTTTTAGATAAAACGTTACCGAAAACGCTTCGAGAACGATACATAGACGTTGACTGCTTGTGTTCGTGTGTAGGTCAAAGTTTAAAACCTACTAAGTATAAAGTAATCGTGTATAAAACAATCATAAGGAAAAAAACCGCTCAAGTGTGTGTCGGCCCAAGCATAATGGAGGGTTCCGAAACCGTGGGTTTGGGACCTAACTATCCAAAATCTAATATCAATAGCTCGTATCTGCGTACGAAAGAAGTTTTTTGGAGATAACTCGAAAACGCCTTAACAGATAATGTTCAAATAATTTTCGTTGAATTGAAAGAATATACAGTGATGTGACGAGTTGACGACAGTACGTACTAGCTGCTGCTGAGTATAGGTCGTGCGTACTATTGTTAGAATGGCTAAAACCGAAAACACCGCGTTTTACCGAATTAAACCGTAGATGGATTTGGCCGCACAGGGTGCGTAGACTGCGTAGCCAACGTGCCAATCGTTAACGCTCCATAGCGAACGAAACGAAAAGCAACTGTCACTGTCGCACTAACATGGAAGAGTGATAGAGAGAGGTGACTACGATACGCTACGGAGCGTTAACGATTGGCACGTTGGCTACGCACCCTGACCTTACACCTATTCAGGGTTGGACAGTATTTCAAATACTGGTATTTGAAATACGTATTTGAAATCCAAATACGTATTTCGTATTTGTATTTCAAATACTGTCTTCGAAAAGTATTTGTATTTTGTATTTTAAATACTACAGGTACATGTATTTAGTATTTTGTATTTCAAATACTTTAAGCTTTAAAATACATTAACATAAAATACATTATCTTGTCAAATCTAAATTAATTATACCCGAATTGATCGATAGCTATACCTGACAATGCCTAGTAGTATTTTATGATGAGTAATAGAACATTGATTTTGTGTGTGAGACTTACTACTTTCACCCCCTCTATAAGCGCTCTAGGGGTGAATTCAACTTTTGAATATCTTTTGAAATAATCATTAGAAGATGACAAAACTGTGGTAAAGACTTCATTTCCTTATCTCGAAGCACAAAAGTTTGAAGCTAATAAATAAAATTCTTATGATATAACAAAATATGTATACACTTTTTCACCCCCTGTATCTTTATATCTGTAAGACTTACAGATGTATTGTGTATGGAAATATTGTAGACAATTTTATCTTCTTCATACGTTTCATAGACATTTTAGGCATACTGATAACCGTTTAAGCGCCAAGGTTCAAAAACGGACTTATGGCACGTTTAAACCAAGATGGCGGCCAACACTCCCCCCCTCAAGGTTTCAAATCCAGTATTTTAATAACCATCCCATAGCCTACCAATAACTATCTTTTGTAGGGCAAATGCTCCAATGATTGCGCTAACAATACTTTTAGGAATTTAGTTTTTATAAAATTCCCTCTACAATGAGGATAAACGCGCAAAAATATGCACAGATTTTGTTTTAAAAACTAGTGCCTATGCCAATTCCTGGGATTAGGTTGCCGAGCGGACCCCAGGCTCAATAGAGCAAAAAGCTGGGACAAACGCTAGGAGGAAGGAGGTTTGTTTTAAATTCCAAGATGGCGGAAATACACTTTTTCGTATAAATGGTCATGGTAGCCATTTTCGGCTAATTAGGGGGTGTAGATTTCGAAAATTATGTTTGGTTTAAAATCCAAGATGGAAATACACTTTTTTGTATAAATTGTCATGGTAGTCATTTTCGACTATTTCGGGTGTGAAGATTTCAAAAATGTCTGTTAAAAAAAAAGATGGCGAATATTTCTTTTTTTCTGAAAAATCGTAATGGTAGTGTTCGGCTAATTAGGGGGTGTAGATTTCAAATATTATGTTTGTTTTAAAACCCAAGATGGCGGTAATACACTTTATTCTGAAAAATTGTCATGGTAGTCGTTTTCGGCTAATTAGGGGTGTAGTTTTCAAAAATTATGTTTGTTTTAAAATTAAAAATGGTGGAAATACACTTTTATGTATTCATTGTCATGGTAGTCTTTTACGACTATTTCGAGTGTGTAGATTTCAATTTTTTTAAATACCACGACGGTGGCAAATAAGCATACGGCCCGCCTGTTGGTAAGCAGTTACCGTAGCCTATGGACGCCTGCAACCCCAGAGGATTCACATGCGCGTTGCCTTCCCTTTAGGAACCTATACACTCCGTTTTTGAAGAGCCTCAACCTCGGCAGGAAGGTCATTCCACAGCCGCAGCGTTCGTGGTAAATTATGTCTGTTGTAAAATACAAGATGGCGAATATACTCTTTTTCTGAAAAATCGTCATGGTAGTCATTTTCGGCTAATTAGGGGGTGTAGATTTCGAAAATTTAACTCCTGAGTCCATCACAAGACCCTGGACCTCATCTCAAACGGATGTGCTCGTCAAGCAAAGTCTAATGAGCCCAAACACGATGGAGTTGTAATGAGTAGATAGGGAGTGCTGGTGACCGACTCCTGACTCCATCATGAGACCCTGGACCTCATCTCAAGTAGAAGTGCTCGTCAAGGTAAGTCTAATGAGCCCAAACACTATGGAGCTGTGATGAGTAGATAAGGAGTACAAACACGATGAAGTTGTGACAAGTAGATAAGGAGTTCTGGTGACCAACTTCTGACTCCATCATGATCCCTGAACCTCATCTCAAGCGGAAGTGCTCGTCAAGGTAAGTCTAATGAGCCCAAACACGATGGAGCTGTGATGAGTAGGTAGGTAGTTCTGGGCTGAATTCCGCTAAATGTATGTCGCGCCTAAAAAGTATTTCATAAAATGTATTTTTCACTTCTCATGCTCAAAAAGTGTGTCATATTATGCTTACCAAGGCGGACTAAAGTAGTACATTTAGCCTCTAGGGCTAAAATGTATACATATTTATGATTTTAAATTGACCAATCGGAACACTTCACCATATTAAATCCACCAATCACAACACACATATCGAAGTTAATAGGAACGCTAGATAATTTTTTGGTGCGTATACTGTGTAAATAATTAAAGTCCTTAAAAAAACATTGTATTTAATATCAACCAATCAGAATACAGCAATGTTAAAATCGACCAATGAGGAAACGCAATTTAATTCTCAAAACGTGAGGTGTTTTTTAGTTCCTACTTCACAATCATTAAAAAAAGATTGTAATTTTTTGGAAGCGCTTTAAAGCGTGTTTAAACTGTTTAAACGGCTATTAGACATGGCAATTTGTAGGGCCCAATCGGTTGTGTCCAACTCCTGTCGGCCCCAACGCACTTTATTACACTTTCCCTACAAATCGCCCCTACCGACCCTACCTTACCAACAAATCGTCCCTACCGACCCTAGCTCAACGTTTACAGAGATGCCTTCAAAACATCAAAAAAATGTATTTGGTGAAGCACGGTTGATAGTACTCATAACAGTACACATTACATAAAATCTGAAACTGGTTTTTTTATTATAGATATTTAAATGACCGCTCGAGCTGCTTGAATCTAAATTCATCTGCCCAACCCTTCTATTATTTAAATTCAAAACTAGATAAATATATTAATTACCAGCGAATCTACACAATTTAACTTTTATTTTGAATAAAAAACCAGACGGAATGTGTAGAAAATGGCTAACATTATAAATAAAAAAGGTAAAATAACTCTAACGACCTCCATAAACAGCTGCGGGTGTCGGGGCACTGCCGATCGCCCTAGATCGGGACTCCTACTCCCTAAGTACATTACACCTACCAACCCGACAGGTTGGACCCTACAGGTTGGACCCTACAAATTGCAATGTCTAATAGCTACTTTAAAGAGCTAATTATACCGTCATCTGTGGCATTTATTCGCGGTGTTTATATTTTGTATCTATGTCAAAGAAGTTAAAAAAATTAAAAGACCGTCAAGTTAAACCATAATTTAACCTTAGTTTAGTTATTGTGCGTAAATAATAAGTATTTTTATCTTATTTTCTCGCAATCGAAGTGAAAAATAGTATGCATTACTCTGGTCTAAAAGCCATATTACCACTCGAACAATTTTCCCTCACTTCGTTCGGGAAAATAACCGCCTCGTGGTAATATGGCCTACTTTAGACCCTTGTCAAACAATCTACTATTGCATTTGAAATACATTATTTTGAAAACTGTATTTTGTATTTCGTATTTCAAATACCTGTCGCCAAAGTAGTTTGTATTTTGTATTTCAAATACCTGTGGCCAGAGTAGTTTGTATTTTGTATTTCAAATACAATGAACCCAGTATTTTGCCCCTATATTCACAAGAGTCCAACAACAATAGGGGTTATAGTGCATCATTGTAAGAATATACTTGGTGTATTTATGTATAAAAATATTTACAGGAGTGCCGGATAAGCGGGGTGACTTCATTGACATGATGATGGCTCTACGGAACGACGACAAAAACAACAACAGGCCCGACAAGGATGAAGATCACGTAGAAATCAGTAAGTTTCAATACGGTTTGTTTGATAGGTAATTAGGTACGGTGTTTACATTTGCATGTTCATACTCGCGTCGGTGTTCGTCGAATCATTCGCGGACGAGTACCAACACGAATGTCCGTTCGCGCGAAACCAAGACGCATATGTAAACTTCTTCTTTCTCGTTCCCTCACTGCTGAGGATCGCGACCACATGTAGCTCGTTTCCATAAAGTGTGGTCATAGGCCACTGCACGGTTCAGGCTGCCGCCAGCCGACCTTTTAGCAGCGTTCGACCATCTCATCCGTGCCCCACCGCAAGCACGTTTGCCATTCATACGGCCCAGAATGATGTTGTTTCTCAACCTCATGTCCATATCTAAACAGTCCGCGAGCTATTCGCTTCGACTCGCGCGGAAGTGTAATCGCAACATGATGTGTTGTCGTTACGTATTAGAGCAGTAATCGGATACATACACTTAATTGCATACACACATATGCGGCCGTGGCTGTCGCTCGCAAATCGGCCTTACCAGCCATTTGCACAAGTGTCGCGCTCTTTAAATCTACGGACACTGTTTAAATCATCAATATCATCATCCTATTGATGAAAGAGGCCTATGATCATGACACTTAATTGGCTGTGTTCAGACTGATAAACACATAAGACAAATGGGAACCTGGCTTACCGTGAAAATCGTTTATAATTACTTAATTTTTTTTTGAATATACAACGTGTATTGTAAATTTACAACTACTGAAAATTTGAAAATAAAATATCGAAAATTGAGAGTAGAGTCGATTTGTTTTTTAACTCCCCGGCGGACTTACGTGGCGTGTTGCTCTCTAAGGAATACAACGATTTCAGTGCACTTTTTTAATCGAATGTCTTGTCGTTTTCAGATAATAGGGTTTATTTATAACTAAATCATAAACAATTTTCATGACTAAAGTGAAAAATGCAATGTACTATTTTTTTTCAGCGGACATGGTGATATCAGCCAACGCCTTTATAATATTTCTCGGCGGTTTCGAGACAACTTCTGCGACCCTCGCCTTCCTACTCTTGGAGTTGGCAGCCCATCCAGAGGTCCAGGAGAAGCTGAGACGGGAGATACTGGACGTGGTGGGGGAAAGGGAGATGACCTATGATATGCTGCAAGAACTGCCGTATATGGATATGGTTATACAAGGTGAGGCTTAGGATTGCCTAATAATTGTAAAAAAGCGTACAGAGAGAACAGGTTTAAGGAACACGAAAGCATCTAACCAAACTAAATTACATAATACATCCATTAGTCATTGGAAATTGGAAGCGGGTCAACTTGTATGGAAATGTCCATGCAAGACGGCCTGGTTTTGGTGCTCTTGAATTTACCTATATAATATGACAAAGGTCAAGGCTCTCGTGGGATGAAGCAGGTAGTTGTAGATATGCAGACTTGTATTTAGTTATGTAAATATTAGTTATATAAATTCATTTTCAAATGAGATTGTGTAATGTCTAGGTATAAGTATAACACAAAATTGTTATTTTTAATTTAGAGCGCACTATTCGCTAACAAAGTGTCCTCACTATAAAATATAACGGTTACACTCACGTCACTTTAGTCACTTCGCGCGACATGTTTCGGAGAGTTTAGGTGACTAAAGTGACGTGAGTGTAACCGTTATATTTTATAGTGATAGTATTGTCTCACGAAAGTTTAAATTTAATAAAGTGTCCTCAGTTTGGTGAAAAAAAGATGTATACATTTATTTTTTCTCTTGAAAAAAAAGGTTAGCGGTTAGGTACCGTAGCATATATGAACGCTTGGAAAAATATGGCGGGTAAATTTTACTATCAATTTGTATATCTCTAGCTACTATATATAATGCAACCAATTTGATTCATAGGCCTCTATGGAATCCTATCATAATAGTTAGTTTTATAATGCATAGTTATGTGTAGGTATATACGTTTCCACAAGCAACTGCCATTATGACATGGTTATATAGAAGGATGATTAAGACATGGATTGACAATATCTATACAAAATCGCGTTTCCTTATTTCAGGCTAAAGCACTAGCGTCATCTATCGGTCACCACAAACACTAAATTCCTACTTAACCTTTCTGTTGAGCCCATTGGTTGACTGGTAGATAATGCCTTATGGCATTAAGTCCGCCATTTGTTCCATATTATTTTATGCAATTAAGATTAAATAAATAAATTCTATTTTCTAATATTTTGTTCGGCGATTAACGTTGACAGAATTACTCGACTCCAGACTCAACAGATGGCGCTGTGCCACTCAGTACCGAAAACAGACGTATAGCCTGAAGGTTCGAGGAACGCGATTTTGTATAGGCATTGTCCATCCATGTCTTAATCATCCTTGTTATATAGTGTCCTATTAGGAATTACATTGGTTAGCTTTGCCAGACTTTGCCTATACTATAATTATTAATTAGTCAAATGGGTAACTTGAGATAGGTGGGATAATAACTAAGGACTTTTTAAAGGAAACGAAATTTAGATAAACAAATAAATACAAAAATACCGATCTTGGGTAAGTTGTGCTTACTTACTAATTTAAAATAAGGATTAGGTACTTAGGTCATAGGATAATTAAGAAAACTTGGTACAAAAACTGGAAGTGAGTGTTACCATCGCCGATAAACATGAATGTTTGGCGAAACTGATATTTTTGTAAATTGTACCATACTTTTAATTACATAAAAAAAAAGAAATGTGTGATTGTTCAAAATACATATAACTCTAGTAACTTCATAGTAAACTAATTGCCAATTCAGCACTCTTGAAATGGGCCTAAATTCTGTCTGGAAAGTCTGTCTTTAGTTATTACCCCACATTCGCAATTTCGCATGCATCCTCACTTGACGGTGGTCATCGTTGAACCCAAGTCTGATTGGTGCAAAATCATTTGTTGCAGAAACGTTGAGGCTATACCCACCGTTCCCCAACATCCAGCGGATGTGCACCAGAGACTACGTCGTCCCGGGGACCGGACACATCGTGGAGAAGGGGACAGTGGTACTGTTTCCCACTCTAGCCATCCAGAGAGATGAGCAGGTAATAGCGTGTCCAGTGGCCTATTTAATAAAGCTACAAGTAACAATTTACAGTCTCTTTCTAACCCTATGTATTAAAAAACTGGCCAAGTGCGTGTCGGATCACGCATAATGAGGGGTTCCGTACCTTTTGCCTTCAATGGAATAAGAACCAAACGAATACCAAAAGGTCTTATCTGATGCCTATGAAACAAGTTTTCCGTGATAAGTCGAAACTGGCTGAACCGATATTTAAGGTTCAAAACAATTTTCGTAGAAAGTATAATAAGGCGCATCTTGTCAAATTTTTTCATTTTTTTAGGATTTACGGTTCAAAAGTTACAGGGGAAACACACAATATTTCTGATTTTCGAAGCGATTATTTCTGAAAATATTCGCTTTATCAAAAAATGTTTAAATAAACCTCGATGTTATTTTTAAAGAGCTAACGATTGAAGTGCAACATGTGAGTATTAGGTCAAAAAACTTTTTTGAAATTTAGTTACATGTATGGAGCGTTCCACCTAAAAAAAATTTTTCTGCAATTTAACTAGATAAGTAAATAGCGGCATGTAAAATACACCGTATGTCTTCATTTTATTAGGATACGTCCTATAGTTTAAGAGTAAAATGGCTGTGACATACGGACGGACGGACGGACAGACGGACATGACGAAACTATAAGGGTTCCGGTTTTGCCATTTTGGCTACGGAACCCTAAAATGACTCGTAGTTTCATTATATAGGTCCTTATGATGATTGCGGACAGGTTTGACTGTCCGTACATTATGCACTGTTGTGGACTTCACAAGCCCAGTAACAGTGAACTAACATAGTTATTAAGTTTAAGTACATTGTAAAAAACTAACATTTTATGAGCCACAGCAGGCTTGAAATAAACGTATTTAATTTAATTTAATTTAATTTATATAATGATAGTAAGCAGCTACCGTAACCTATGGACGCCTGAAACTCCAGAGGTGCCACATGCGCGTTGCCGACCCTTTACAAAAACGAGGATTCACTGTGTTGACCGCTAAAGGAACAAGAGGGTCCCTCGTCGTCAACACACTGTGTCCTCTTTGAGCTCTTTGGCAACCTTACTTACCAGCAGGAACACAACTATGAGAAGGGTCTAGTGCTATGTGGCTGTGGTTTTCTGTAAGGTGGAGGTACTTTCCCAATCAGGCTCTGCTCCATATTTGAGCGTGATGACATTGGCTGTGATGAGCCCTACCACTCAAAGCGAGATTATGCATGCTTACATTAGTTTCAAACAATCTATTGACACGAGTCGACAGGTTTACAGTATCCAAACTACAGGTTTAATGTGCCGTGAGTCCTTCCTTTCATAGAAACTTTGAAGCGAACGAACCGCGGTCGCATTCGCTTGGGCAAATACGTTATTAAGAGGATGAATACTGCCGATGACCTCCAAATTGAAGTTACTTAAACAGTGTTTTAAAAGAAACTAAATGGTTTGGTAAAGCAAGAAAAATATATGTTAAAATCCATTATATTTTAGAGAACTTAGTTGCTTTCAAAACATAGTTGGACGAAATCGGCTCGATAGAAAATAATTCCGAAGTTACCTCTTAAATTTGCCTTTAAACAGTCGTATAGCTTTATGTTATTGACCCATATGACTGTAATTAAAAACAAATTTGCGCTGAGGAGCAAAATTGGCCGGGCCAAATTCTCGAATCCTCAAGGGCATCCGGTCTTTTCATCGTCTTAAGCTTAATTTGGACAAAACGAACATTGTAACATTTCAATACCTTAGCAGTTTGCTTCTATGAAATTAATTCTACTTAAGACAGGCTACACTACACTACTTATGACTGTAATTAAACTATTTACTATATTTCATCTAATATCCTGTTAATTTCATGTTAAATATGTAATAAATTGTACTTATTGACTAGGGTCACTTCGTACAGAAATTTCCTCACAAGGTGACCTGTTTTCATTGTCCTTTTGTAGTGATGAGTATAAATATGTGTATAGTACGATTTTTTTAAGATGTCGGGATTGTCGGTTGAATTCCTTAGTAAGATTCCGACATCTTAAAAAAATACCACTATATTTTATTTAATATTCATTGTCATATAAATATAATTTGGGATAATCTGTAAAATTAAAAAATTCCTTAACAAATATATTAAATATATTAAAAACCGTCGTCGAAGTAAACCTGCAGAAACTATACAATTAAATAAAAAACACCACAATTAAACAAGTTAAGCAATTTAAATATTTAGGCAGTATAGTAAGTAACATGGGACTCTCTGATATAATCGTTCGAATAACCATAGCCAAAAAAGCTTTTAATAGATTTCGTAAATAATAACGGTGAAAGTTCAAAAAAGAGCGTCCCCCCATCTAACTTTTGAACCTTGGGTCCAAAAAATTTGATAAAATTCATGGCAGTGAGGCCTGATAAGTACTATCAATAAAAACTATAATTAATAAAATCGGTTTAGCCGTGTTTGAGTTATCACTCAAAACATAGTGAAAGGACGTAAGTGCCCGATAGTAAAATGACGCGTTGCCAAATATCCTATATATGTATTAATAAACGACCTTTTGAACGGATGTATTGTAACAGGCCGGCAACTACGGAACCCTACACTGAGCATGACCCGACATGCTCTTGGCCGGGTTTTTATATTGTATTTGTTTTTCTTTTGGTGCACAATAAAGCATTTTTATTTGCATAATTAAGAATCTGTAAAATATTGAGTAATATTGTGTGTTATCTGTCGTGGCATCACCGAATGGGCCCTACGGAAGACCAGCGCCGGTTTTTAAGCTGGCATTATGCTGAGTTGGGTCCATTTTGTGATGCACGTTATTTTTTTGTTTTCATTATTAATGTTTTTATGCTTTATTCTTAATATTGATTTGTTTTCTTTGCAGTACTTTAAGTCAGCTGGGTCTTTTGACCCAGAGCGCTGGAGCGGGCCAGCGCCGCCCCCCGGCGTCTACATGCCGTTCGGTGACGGGCCCCGCGTCTGCATCGGTCAGTAGATATACATAATGTCCAGCTAGCCTAATATGGTCAGGTTTTTATCGTCTGTCACCATAGCGGTCACGTTCTAACAAGTATGTAAGTGCGAAAGTGACGTGTGACGTGATAGGCGATAAAATGGCAATCATGATATACGTTCAGGGGTCTTAGCCAAGATGACAATCGTTTGCAGAAAACGAATCAAAACGCTATCCGTCTCTCTATCGCACTAATATGGAAGAGTGAGCGAGAGCATGTAGCGTTTCGTTTCGTTTTCTGCAAACGATTGTCATCTTGGCTACAGGGGGGCTGATAGAACAGCTGATGAGAAGCAAACTTCGTGGTAATGAAAATGGCACAGGATTCGAGATATTGGTTCTTTATACCTTTATAATATATAATTTAAGCTGGTGACATTTATAGTTGTTTGAATTTATTGTACTTGATGACATGTTTATTTGGTAATTTTAATATTTTTAGTTATTGAGATGTTGTGACTTGTATATAAGTGTCTTGGTGTCCTGGAATACTGTAATGCTTATTATATGTAAATAAATAAATAACAAAAATAACAAATAATAAAGTTTAAAGTAGTCATTTTGCCAAGTCTTGACGTTGGTTTTTAGAGACACTCTGTAGATACTTTACTTAACTTTGGATTGGCAACATAAACTTTTTTTATTCCATTGATGAACATTATTCATCACATTCATTCATTCATCTAAGTCAGTGGTTCTTAACCTTTCAGCGATAAATGTGATACTGATAATAGACCACTCGACAAAATTACTTCCATAGCAGGGAAAGGACAGCCAAGACAATTCTTGGTTGTAAGTAGACCCCGGACATTTGTCGCGATGACGTCACAAGGGTAGGGTAGGGTAGTATGGGGTGTGAATGGCGGTGTTAATTAATACGAAAAATTTACTTATTATATATATTGTATATATATGTATATTGATATTATTGGCAACCTTACACCTTCCTATAAATCAATTATTGACATTGTTCTTTCGTTAACTCCGTAACAGATCAAAAGTTGTTCTAAATGACTTTGCGGTTAGGCTACGTCTTCTAGCATATCCACTTCAAAAAGGAAAAGCTTTTTTAAACTTCGACAGATGTTATTGGTGCATATTTGAAAAGTTTGCGGTTATCAAAGCAGGATTTGTAACGGTTGGATTAATTTCTATTTATTGACCGGTATTAAGATTGTTACTTTTTATTCGTCAAAAACTAGTTTAACATATGTTTTGCAGTAATATACCAAAATATCATATACAGTGTAAACTCTTTATAACGTCACTCGATTTAGCGACAAACTCCTTAAAACGTCGAAATTGCTTGAGTTTGGTTGGTTTACCTTGTTTTGTATACAGTAATACACTCTACATAGCGTCACGATCACTCTATTTAACGACCACAAGATGGTATTATAAAACATTAAGCAATACTTTCTAAGTTGCCGAAATTGATAAAAACTGCAGCTGTGTACGTTTTTTGTTTACTGTTTTGTTGTTTTATTATCCTGCACGTGTTTACATTGACTGAGGTAGCGGAGATTCTAAGAAATGTTGTCTTTTGTTTTTGTATGATGAACTTGCACATGTTTACGTCGGTCGGTCACTAGGCTTTTGTCAAGTTGTATTGCAGTTTCTTACAGACTTTCGAACTAAAAATGTGTAATACATACATATTAGTAAATACATATTATTATAGAATAGAAAATTATTTTTTGTTTCCCCCTATTTAACGACCACTCTCTATAACGCCGAAAAATGCTCAGTCCCTTGAGTGTCGTTATATAGAGTTTACACTGTATATCAATTCACTGGATGTTTTTATGGTGATTTATTAAAATGTATTTGGTTAGAAACCGTAATTTTTTCGTATTAATTAACACCGTTCTATTCACGTCCCATAACACTACCCTATTGTGACGTCATCGCAACAAATGTTCGGGGTCTAGTGGTAACCTATGTCGAATTAAGTCAACAAAGGGTTAACTGTTCATAACTTTGCGGACCACTTCAGGTGCTTCCAGGGACCACCAGTGGTCTGAGGACCACCGGTTAAGAACCACTGATCTAGGTCTAGGAAAAATTCTACAATTTGACCTATTGTATCGAGTAGTACTAGAGCCCACGACCAAAACCATGTATCATAGCAATACGGCAAAAACCCTATAAAATCGTTAGATTATAAGATTCTGAACCCGACTAGGTGTGTAGTAACGGTCGAAAGTGTAGCAACTGCGTGGGAGGCCATTTCTGCTGTGTCAAAAAAAAAAGGCAGTCGGTATTATAGCAATACGTCTGATATTGAAAATGTACATAGATTTTATAATTGTATTACGAAAAAGTTTGTTTTCAGACATTTTGCGCGTAGCATATAGCCTGAGCGCATTATTGAAAATGTCAACAAATTTAGCCGACCTGTATCATAGCAATACGGATATTTTTTTTTTAAACTTTTCGTATTGCTGCCAGGATTACCAAAAACCTGTTTTCAGACACTTTAAGTGTAGCATATACTCCCAAAAACGAAAATAACGTTTCGGAGTCGTAAGAATATTTGTAACTTTGAATAAACCGTTTTTTTTTCAACTTCATCCCAGTTTCCTTTTGCGCGATTTATTTCAGTCCTTCAACTTCAATGTTACGGTTTCGGGTAAATTCTTTGTTAATTATCATCTAATAAATTCAGGGTCGCAACGTATTCATTGGTTTGTAACAGAGAATTCAAGATGCCTCAATACGATTTTTAAATGATATCTGAGTATCGAAAAGTTGTCTGATAGAGAAGGTGCTACACTTAATTTGTCTGATATACATTTTTTGCACATGTGGACAACTTATTTTATCATGTCCAACAATTTTCAGACATATTGCTATGATACCGATCGGTAAAATTTGTTAACATTTTCAAAACGGTCTCAAAATTTAATGCGTTCACATTTTCGTCTGAAAATTGTTTTGTTCGCATCAAATAACCAAAATTTACTAATAAAAAAGATTTTCAGACGTATTGCTATGAGACATTTTTTTTGTCTCATTTTTAATTTTTTTAAGTGATTTTACGGGTTTGCGCTACACCACTAACGTCTGAAAAATATGTTTCCGGTATCTCAGAACTATCATTCAACTACAGTCTGCAAATCAGACATATTGCTATGATGCAGTTCGGTAAAATTCTTTGACAATTTTGAAAATTCGGTCAGATCAAACGCTACGCGGAAAATGTCTGATATTGGTATTTTCGAGTTCAGGATAATCGTATCTATCGATTTGATGCGGTTTTGGCCGTATTGAGACAAAAATTTTGGTCGTGGGCTCTCGTACTAGAGAAGGGGCGATAAGGTGGTAATATATAGGTTTTTCCAATAAGGGTCGATTTTAAAATGTGTAAAATATTAATTACTTTTCAGTTTTATTTGAAACGTCCATATGTGCCATTTTTTATAAAACATCACTTCATTGAAATGTCCGCCTCGGCCCGTTTTATTGCATTTTAAAATCGACCCGCCCCGCCCTTCAATTCACCATTTCCTGTTACCTTTGCTAATTCTCATGAATCCTATCCTTTCAACTTCCTAATATACAATAACTATAAAGAGTACCAATCACTCTGCCGCCATCCCTATCTTTACATCCCCATTGTTTACATTCCCGCCAGTCTGACTTCCCTAATGACCCATTTCTGCATAGCATCTTAGTAAACGAGTTACTTTACTCACCTCCCTACCACAACCACGGCGAGATGTCCCTTTATAAACTACCTGCTACACCCACCGTTAGTCATAATAGTCATTCTATCTCCAAACTCCGAACTCAACTGATCGTTACACCAAGTGTTCATAGTGTTCTTCTAAGTTGTAATTAATCAATATCACTTATAAACATACATAAAAAAAACAAAGATCCCGACGGATTGAGAACCTCCTCCTTTGAAATCTTAAAGTCGGTTGAAAAAGGAAAAAGAGTCGTAAAGTTTAATAAAAGGGCAACATGGACATAAAATTAAAATATTTATAATTTACTTAGTATGAAAAACCAATGATATTTACTATGGATGGGTTATAGGTACCTACTCTACAAAATGAGCAGAAAAAATACTTCCAGCGTTATTTCATAACCTAGCAACGTTTTTATCTATTTTGACAATCATTACATCTTTGTCACGGTCATTGTTAGAAAATTACAGTTTGTCTCTTTCTCACGCGGGAGGCGGGAGCTCATTGGCACGTCCGTATCTCACGCTGGCCGGCCACTAGCGTCAATTGTTTGAAATCATTCATTTTAAGTGCTTCACTTTTGGAGCGTGCATAACCCATCTGTCATTATTATATATCATAGTGAAAAACTCGATATTGTTTAGTTAAGTTTAACTCTCAACTCGGTACTTTACTTGAATCTAATAAATTTTAAAAAGCCATGTCATATCAACGTCGATACTTTACTCTGTGTGAGCAAAGCATCCAAAATCGCATTTTACAAGAATTATCACTTCTAAGTATTTAATTTAAATTCAAAATTGCCATCTGCTTAATGCACTTGAAATAAAACCTAACACACTACACTTTTACATTAAAATTAAAAAAAAGCATTGATTGAGTTAATGCTTTTTGGAACAAAACACATTAACAATGCACGCCTGCATGGCTTATTTACTCGAATATGAGTCTAAATGGATCGACTTACGGTTTAAATTAAGATAATTATAGACAAGAATCTGTTGTTATAAGAAGCCATCGTGTCGGGTGTCAACAGCTTTTGCTCAATTTCTAAGTATCGTCAGTTTATTTTGAATGAATGTTAATTTACATAGTGTAAGTTTTGCTAAAAGTATTTATATCAAGTTGAAATGCTACATGAACGTATAAAAGTCGAAAATACCTGCGTTTTCAAAGTTCTTATTGTGTAGTCGATCGTTTTCATCCGACTTCAAGATTTCGAAGGAGGAGGTTATCAATTCGTAGGGATCTTTGTTTTAGCTTATTTTTTTTTATGTATGTACCGATTATTCGAAGACGGCTGGACCGATTTAGAAAATTATTTTTTGTTTGAAAGAGTATACTTCACAGTTGGTCCCATTGTAACCAGGTCAGGATCTGATGATGGGATCCTGGAGAAATCGAGGGAACTCTTCAACAATTATAGGCACACCTATAATTATAGGCTGATATGAGTATTTTTTACAGCAGCTCGAGCATTTGCTGTTGGAAAGGTGGATGCTAAGTGAAGTCGGTTCTTTTTTGTTTAAAATAATTTTTATAAATATTTACGTATTCACAGGTAAACGATTCGCCATGATCCAGATGAAGTGCTGCATAGCGCGTCTGCTGCGCGTGGTGCGCGTGTCGCCCGCGCCCCGCGCCCCGCCCCGCACGCAGCCCTTCCGCCCCGACCCGCGCTCGCCGCTCGCCCTGCACCCTGGCGACTCCACGGTCACCATCAGCCTTGTTACATGATACATAGCGCGTCACCGCGTGTCGCCCGCGTGTGCCCGCGTGTGCCCGCGTGTGCCCGCGTGTCGCCCGCGTGTCGCCCGCGTGTCGCCTGCGTGTCGCCTGCGTGTCGCCCGCGTGTCGCCCACGTGTCGCCCGCGTGTCGCCCGCGTGTCTCCCGCGCCCTGGGCCCCGCCCTAAACACTGCACACTTTCTCTCTAAAATGCCACACCTATATTCTGGCTGGCCAAAAAGTGGCCAAACAGTGGAAGCAACAAGCTATACTCATACCTTTTTTTAGTAGCGAAAATCACACTGTCTCCTTCGTACGCTAGAAGTACGAATGAGACAGTATGATTCTCCCTGTCTATATTTGAAGTAAAACAGTCGCTGGCCAAACTATACGTCAAATATTTCGTAATTAATTTTAACGAAATCATAATATACTTATGTTTAATATTAGTACATTATGATACAAGTGTGCTAAGTTGATCATTACATACGAAGCGTTATTGTGCGCACCAACGCATGTGAGCGCATAAGGAAGCTGAGCTTATGTAATGATCAAGCACACGCGTTTCATACGACGTTTTTCAACACACTTGCGAGGAAATAACAGAATAGTATAATTAATAACTTTTGATAAATACATTAATTGTCAGAATGTTTACAGGATAGAGGTACTTACGAACCTAAGATAATTAAATTTAACTAACCTTTTTTGTGATGTTATTGAGTATCTGGAACTCTTTTTCAAATCATTTCATAAAATTAAAGTCTTCACATTTAGTGTGCAATAAATTATAGTATTTTTTTCTTACGTATTGCTCACTAGATTTTTATGATGACATTTTACTAGTATGTATCACAATTTTGAAATATATCCAGAGGTTAAATTAACGCTAAAGTTGTCTTCTTATTCATTGAAAATATAATTTGTTTAAATTAATAAAACACGACGAGAAAAATCTAACAAATAAACAATGATTTGAGGTTAACTTATAAACGGCGCGCAATTTTCTTTTTTGGATGTGCGTGCAGCTTGAGGCAAAGGCGCGGACGTATAATGTCAAACAGCCAATTAGCCCACCCAATAAAGGAAAACTAAGAGGAAATAATTCGTGTATAGCCAAATTTTGGTGTAGTTGTAGGCAAAGGTATCTTACACAACATACTAAAAGTACCGGTGGATGGGGGTGCCGCTAGCGGAAAGGGGGGGTTGTAAAGGTCCCTAATTTTGGTTTTTCGTAAATAACTCGGTAACGGTAGCTCATACGAAAAAATGTTATATTGCTCAATTCATCCACATCTAATTTTCTATAAAAAAGATTCTCTGCAATTTTTTGCTAGGATCAATGTTTAATGAGATATCGAGGAAATACGATAAACACTTTTTTAAACTTTCGGAGCTAATATTTACGAAAGTATTAGTTTTATCCAAAAGTGGTTTCAGAATACCCTTATTTTTTTAAAAAGACCTATCTAATGATACCCCACACATTAGGGTTGGAGTAAAAAAAATATTTACCCCCCACTTCATGTGTACGTGAGGTACCCGAAAGAATAATATTTTTTCACATTTTGTTTTAAAACTTTGTCTGCGTAATTAAAACACATACTTATACGAAATTTAATTTCTCTAGTACTAGCCATCACTGAGCAGGGTGAGGAGGGGTCCTACCCTTGGAGTTTCGGCATGTCCGTCTGTCCCCGTCTGTCCGTCCACGGCTTTGCTCAGTGATGTTTAGTACTAGACGTCTAGACGAACAGATGGGGTCAGACGGACTTGGCGAAACTATAAGGGTAGGAAGTGAGGTAGCAGGGTGAGCAGCCTGCTCAGTGATGGTTAGTACTAGAAAATAAAAAAATCGTGTGAGTATGTACTTTATTCACGCCGGCAAAGTTTTAAAACAAAATGTGAAAAAATATTATTTTTTCGGGTACCTCCCGTACACATGGAGTGGGGGGGTAAATATTATTTTTACTCCAACCCTAATGTGTGGGGTATCGTTAGATAGGTCTTTTTAAAACAATAAGGGTATTCTGAAACAATTTTTGGATAAAACTAATACTTTCGTAAATATTAGCTCCGAAAGTTTAAAAAAGTGTTTATCGTATTTCCTCGATATCTCATTAAACATTGATCCTAGCAAAAAATTGTAAAGAATCTTTTTTATAGAAAATTAGATGTGGATGAATTAAGCAATAGAACATTTTTTCGTATGAGCTACCGTTACCGAGTTATTTACGAAAAACCAAAATAAGGGACCTTTACACCCCCCTCTCCCCGCTAGCGGCGCCCCCATCCACCGGTACTTTTAGTATGTTGTGTAAGATACCTTTGCCTACAACTACACCAAAATTCAGCTATACACGAATTACTTCCCCTATCAGGCAGTTCGTGTTTATAACGTAATTTATTGTGTATTACGAGTAATATAATAAGTTGAAATGATTCTTATTCACAATCAGGATTGTATAATTTGTATTCTATCGTAAACGTGTATATTTTTAATACATTTACTTTTTTTTTACTTTTTTAGAATGTAAACTCATAAAGAGTAAAAAAAAAGTAAAGGTAATTACCTGACTAAATTACAACGGTTCGTCTGCGTACGTACAACTTGGTACTAGAGTACAAACGTCACTTGATCGGATTATTAAATTATTCCACTAGTTGGATAATTATTGTGAAATGCACACGTGTTTAATATCTAGGATTATGAGCATAAAAGCGGTGGAATAAGAACCTCGTTACGAGCTGGTGTGTTGAAAAATAATATTATGTTACAATATCAAATAACCTCCTGTTATTACTATTTTACTCATAAAATAATGAAAATTGTGATTTATTAATTATATCTTAAGATAAGGAAATAAAGTCCAATATGTATTTTTACTTTCTTTTATTAGTAAGTACAAAATCCCTATAGGACTGGAGCCACGGGGCCTGGGGTCTAAATGTATCAAATTTTCTACTGGTTGACTTCCATAAAGTGTTGTACAGTCGAGTTCTAAAATATTGATGCGATTTATTGGGCATAAATATGTTTACACGACCTTAAACCCATACAAATAAAACCGTATTCATACATTTTTGTCCAATAAATCGCATATAATAAATTTTAGAACTTTACTGTACATACGCATATACGTAGTACATAGTATGCATAGATGAATATGTATATAACTGAGAATAGTATGTATATAGTACTTACATACATATAGTGCTAATTTCGTAGCTCAAAAAATGTTTTGAAGTTTAAGTCCTAGTCCGCCGTAACCATATACAGGGCCCCGAGTCGACATGGCATAACTGACAGTCGCTTGCGAGACAGCTATGATATCACACTTTTGTGACAGTTGAAATTTGGGAATCACTCAAGAATGATATCTAAAATGGTGGCCATAGCCATAGCCAAAACGCTCTAGCGAGACCTACTGACAGCTTGACAGTTAGGTGTGGACAAGTGGACAGATGGATTTCACTTTATCCACTAGCGATACAAGTGTGACATCCACGTCTCACAGTTTGGCATGTCGAATCCAGGCCCAGGTTAGCCAGAAAAATGGGTAAAATGGGTAATAGGTAACATAATTGCAACCTAAAGGCGAAAAAGTAAAAAGTTTTCCGCTGCAGTTAGCAGCAATATGTCTCGGGACTCATGTGGCAATGACACACTTGCCGCATCTGCATTAAAATATATTATTAATGGGCGTAAACGAAAGCTAATGCAAAAAGTTCACCAAATAATTATGATCACTGATCAGTTACATTACAAACACAGGTAGCATTAGAATGTATAAATCTGAAAGAGCCACAAAAAAGAGCCCATGATGGACATTTCTAGTGTGTGAATGGTCCTTAAGTTATTGAGATAATTATCGAATTCTTAAACGCCCAAGTGTAACACTCAACACGGGAACACATTTATCGAAACTATAGGAGAACAAAAAGGTGAGTTAATAGTTATTGAGTTCTGCAAACAATGATACCCTCCTTTTTTTCCACACTGTATTATTACATTATATTGTATGGTTCAAATATGAATAATTAATTGACTGATGTTTTCAACCCATTTGTCATTTTAAAATACATGTTTTTTGGAACGAAAGAGACAAAACTTTGCCGATATATTCAGTAATTGCTACCTCAAAAACTCTAGTACTCTATTAACGCTATTATTACTGAAAGAATGAAGTGTCCATGTACATCAACTAAAATGGACCCTTTTCTAAACTCGTTCACATTTATAGTTTTATTTAAGGTACAGTCTTAACATTAGCACCTTACTAATTTTTAAAAAGAAGGAAAAGATTCAATCTATCTTTGACGTCTACCAAACTTATACATATATAAGTAAGTATATGTCTTAGTTCGCCTTTGTACAATATATGTTGTGTTATATGTCTTTCGTTGCGTTTTCTTGTACAATAAAGTGTTTTACTACTACTACTTATGGTAAAAATCACATACTTAACAAAGTAACAATCATAATTAATATTTAATCGTATTTAATATTTAATTTATGTCTTGTAATATTTATCCAAGTAAATATAGTATTTGAAAAAAATAAATAAACAGATATCCTCGGTAGATATAGAGTTTATGAATATAGCTTAATATGTATCTAAATTTAGTATATTAAACAGTTAGTTAGATGTAGGTATGTATGTGCCAATTACAGAAAATTTTAGATATGTTATTTAAGCGCTTCGCTTAATAGGCTGCATGTTATTTATAAATGGCGGTCACTTCGCCATTAGCAGTGTCAGCAAATAAAGAGTATTTAACGTGATATTCCTGTATAGGAATTTCATTAGTTTTACAAAAGGGCGGGCAATAACAAGGTAAGTGTATTAATTAATTATAATATTATTTATAGCCACTGTCAAAATTAACCAGTTTCATTTTCAATTTTTTCATGTCTTTGGTATGCAGATTGTGTCTTTTACAGAAATTAAAAATAATAATGTCGTAGAAATTGATATGTCATTACATTAAGTCCATATACTTATAATTGCAAAAAAACTAAAATTAGCCTTGCTTTGTTACTTATACGGTTCATTAAACTATAAACTTGTGGTTGTAAATAATTTGTGAGTTTTGGTTGTCATTCGACGATTTATTTACTATTTAATAAACATACTTCATCTAACTTGCTCTTGACTTCATTCTTTACTACTTAAATATCTCTTGTTTAATATCCGTATGCACATTCGTGATCAAGATAACAAGCAAGTTTACTGCATTGAAACAGTAATAATTAAGAATCGCATCCAGGGCCGTAGGCTACGGCTCACTACCTAGTAGCTACCTGGCCCGTAAGACTAGGATTTCTGTTGTAACAATGATAAAGTTTTACAACGCCGTCTTTACAATGACACCACGTGCGAAAGTTCTTGTATTGTTTCACGAAGTTTGTAAAGGCAGCGGTGCCACATGTTATGCAGATCATAAAAGTTCCTTTTAAAAAGGCCGATTACATATTTTTTTTATTCTGCTTTTTGCTATTTTTTTATGAGCCTTTTTACCGTTTTAACCAATGCTATTGGTGCTAGGGAAAATAACAATAAAAAGGCAGCAATAGAGGAACTTGGTTAGGTCGAAACCACTCTGTTGTGTTTTTGATTTGTTAATGAAATGAAATAACATCGGACAATCACACGGATTTCATCTTGGTTGGTCTATGACTATATGAACGTACTCGTAACGTCGCGTTCAAAACGTCAGTCGAATGAATAAAAGTAATTAAGTGTTCGCAATTAGCACCTTGCATTGTATGAAAATATGTATATAAATTATAATTTATATTGTTTAAAATTATAACGGTCAACAAAATGTGTTTTTTTGCAGAGATGTGACTTATTTGAAATACTTGTATTTAAAATGCAAATACAAAATGCAAAATACCCATTTCCTATTTTGTATTTAAATACCCTTTTAACAAAAGCATTTTGTATTTTATTTGAAATACTTTTTGGGACCCATTTTCTATTTTGAAAATACAAAATACTTTTTTTTTGTAATTTAATATTATGTTGGTAGAAATGGCAGGTTTAACAGGTTATAGTTATATTGTTCCTACGTGGGTGATTGGTAGGATAGGACACCGCGTTACCAAGGGAAAAAAGGCACTCATTTCTGACGATCTCGACATTTTGTAACTAGTCGTCTGTTTTGAAACGGAGAGTTAAGATAAGTATGGAAATCATCATCCTTAGCGTTTGTCCCGGCTTGGCAAACTAATCACATGAATTGGCATAGACACTAGTTTTACAAAAGCGACTACCATCTGACTTTTCAACCCAGAGGAGAAACTACGCCTTATTGGGATTAGTTCCGGTTTCCGCGGGATGTTTTCCTTCACCGAAAAGCGACTGATATCAACCGATAATTCGTACATAAGTTCCGAAAATCTCAGTGGTACAAAGTCGGGATTGATCCCGAGACCTCCAGATTGAAAGTCGGACGTTTTATCGCCAAGATACTAGCGCTTAATAGCCAGCAGCGCATAATTTCCATTTTATGCTTATAAGAAATACATTGCAATGAAACTAAAAAAAATATACATACTTGGAAAATAATTCCCTGGAACGGAAATGAATGACATTTGGATCCATATAGATAAATATAACTCACTATCAGAGCATGAAAAAAAAACATTCATTTACATGTATCGAGTGCCGACCCTAAAAAATATTTTAACCATTTACCTACAAAACAAATTAGTGGCACACAAAACTCACCTCTAGTTAAAATTTGATTAACATTTGCTTTATATTTATTGATTAAAATGGCTATGCTATGACTATGACATATGATCACGGGCAGACGGACATGACGAGATAAGGATTCCGTTTTTCCATCTTGGCGACGGAATCCTAAAAAGCATTTGTATTTTAAAAAAGTATTTTGAAAATACCTATTTTGTATTTAGTAGTTGAAATACAATTTTGCTAAGTATTTTGTATTTTGCAATTGAAATAGTAAATCATGAAAGTACCTATTTGCATTTTGTATTTAAATACATTTTCTAAACCATTTTGTACATCTCTGCTTTTTTGTCAATCATCAATGATGTTCATCATCCTCCTAGCGTTTGTCCCGGCTTTTTGATATTGTTTTTACGAAACCACCATCTGGCCTTCAGACACAGAGGAGAAACTAGGCCTTGTTAGGATTAGATCCGGTTTCCTCACGATGTTTTTCTCCACCGAACAGCGACTGGTAAATATTAAATAATGTTTCGTACATGAAAGTTCCGAAAAACTCAGTGGTACGAGCCGGGGTTTGAACCCGAGACCTTCGGATTAAAAGTCTGACGTCTTGCCGGTCTTATCTTTTTGTCAACATCGATATCAAAACGAAAATCCACTTAAATTACGAGTTACCCGCTATAAATATTTGTATTTAATTCTTTGGAATACGTGAGTAATAAATTTTATATTATGCTAAAAATACTGTACCAACAGTAGGTATATAATTACGTAGTGATATTATATAACACGGACATATATTTAAAGTATCTACCTAAAGTTGACAAATTGACAATGAATCGACATGGCATTATTTTACCTTACGAGATAAGCAACTAACGAGATATTTCGTAATTTCGCCAAAAATATGACTATATTATAGTAGGTCATGGCACCAGTGGTCATGCAGCCTTTCTTGCCTATTTTTGGCTGTAATAATTAAAGTTTTTCTAATTTTCATGTCAAAAACAGGCAGTATATCATAGATTAATTAAATATTTTATTATTTTATATATTATATTATTTAACAAAATAAAAAATATTAATTGAAAAATAGCTTAATTATTAAAAGAATTCTCAACCCAACCAATGAACTTAAACCAAAATAAAAAATATTAATCAAATATTTATTGAAAAATAGCTTATTCTTAAAAGAATTCTCAACCCAATACTAATTCAAAGAAGTGGTAAAAAAATCTTGATAATTAGTGACATGGAGTGCCTCCTCAAAAAAATTTTTTACAACAATTTTACTACAAAACTAAGTAGCAGCATACAAAATACACGTTATATTAAAATTTGAATAAGATACCTACATTAAGATGAAACTATAAGTAGTTTCCGATTAAAATGGCTGTGACATACGGACGGACGGACAGACGCACATGACAAAACTATAAGGGTCGCGTTTTTGCCATTTTTTCTACGAAACCAAAAAAGGGCACTGTTTCGACGTGTCACATAAATTTGACTTCAAGACAGTTTCAATTATTGCCGTCTTTTTCACTGATCTTTTGTATGAACAGGACAAGAATACAGGGTACGCAGCAGGTACCTAAATTGGATCAAGTGTTTAAAAACATATTTAAAGGCTCCGGAGTTTAGTGTTAATTTAGTCACTGTTGTGTAGTGAAGCGAAGCTTACTTATTTTGGTTAAGATTTATTTAAAACTATATAATAAGTGACAATTGTGATAAAAATTGGGCTGATCCTAATACTTAAGTGTTTTCTTGAATACGCCAATTTATAACGTTTGTTATGATACTACGTGTTACAGGTAAATATATTTTCCTTCTATATTCTTTATATATTTTATATATTTACCAAGTCTCAAAGGGTCAGGGGTAAGGACAACTCCTCTTGCCATGCCAATCTCGTCGTGCCAAATAAGTGACAAATTAAAATAAAATAAAAATAAAAAGCCTTTATTTACTGATCCCTACACCTTGTGTTGCATGCTAAACACTTACAAACTAGATAGTATTCCATTAGTATTTTGTACACATATACATATATATTTATTTTTCGTTTGGGATCCCCACCTGGGTAAAGGCCTCCTCCAGTTTTTGCCATATATGTCGGTCTTGTATTATTTTATTTAAACGAATTAATATTTTCTAAGGGTTGTTTCGTTTTTCCATATTTGGCCGCCTTATTTTAAAGAGCACTTAAATTTTTAAACGTATACAGTAGTTATAATATAATACTATATTTTAAACTTTCCTTACGTAGGTATATCACTTATTTATGTACATATTATGAGTATTTTATGTAGGTAGATATTGTGATGTGACAATTACGAGTATGTGTGTAATGTTTATCATAGTTATATGTAAATAAATAAATAAATATTATAGGACAATCTTACACAAATCGACCTAGGCCCACAGTAAGCTCAATAAGGCTTGTGTTATGGGTACTAGACGATGATATATATAATAGATAAATATGGATAAATACTTAAATACATAGATAACATCCATAACTCAGGAACAAATATCTATGATCAACACACAAATAAATGCCCTGACCAGGATTCGAACCCGGGAGCTCCTGCTTCGTAGGCAGGGTCACTACCGACTGGGCTAGGAGGCCGTTAAATGTATTTTAATGTTTAGTATATCTATACACGGTGCTCGTAAGAATTGCAAGAGATTTTAACCACGAATTCCTGAGGTCATAAGGAGTAATAAATGTTATATGAATTTAGGTCACTATCGCCAAGATTTTTTTTTTTTTGAACATTTTTTTAAATGCTTTTGAACATAAAAACATAAATGCTATTGGTAAAACTGTCGATTAAAATAAATTAGTACATTTTTTTTCGTAAAAAATAGTTTACGTAGAGTATTCCTTTGGCACTTCGATATCTGTCAATAAGAAAGTCTAGACTAGACGGATAAAGGGTGAAATCGCCATCAAATAAGCGTTTTGCACTGAGTCACAATAAAAAAAATGTTTTTTTATTTAATTAGTAGTAACTCTGAAACTAGACGAATTCCAGAAAAGTTTTTACGACATTTTAGTCACCAATTATGATGAGGAATACGCTGGCAAAATTATTTGGGTTCCTCACGAGCAATTGGTATGCATTATCTTGGAAGATGGTTTAGTATTTTTAGGTTCCAGGGAGAAAACAATTTTTTTTGTTCATGTAAACTAACATTCCTTCTTTATTGATAATGATTAGATTGATTTGTAATAAATAAGGCATTAAATCATACATAAGATAGATAGAAAGAAAATAAACTTGTTTAGGCGCTAAAATATTCTTAAGACTCAACTCACAATTATTGAGATGGACGTAGGGAAAGATTGGCTTAATTTAGGCTGCAGCGCCATCAGTGATTTTGAAATGGTCAATTCTTGAATCTTGATACGTACTACAATCGTGGTATTTACCACAACAAGTTACTTTTGGAGTTTCAGAAAGACATGAACAAAATACATTTTTGTTCCTGCCTCTTGTTCAAGTTATAACAAAAACATATAAAAGCGTCACTGAACGGGTTTCCACTCAGCTTGATGTGAAGGTACGTTAAGGGTACCTTACTCACTGGTCTTCCGTGGATAATAATAATAGATACATCTAAAGACTAAACAAGTACATACGTACTTGTACTAAGAACATACGTTCGTAAATCTAAACCTTTTATGTTACTTCACTGCTGTAAAATTAAATAGGTACATTTTTAGGGTTCCGTAGCCAAATGGAAAAAAACGGAACCCTTATGGATTCGTCATGTCTGTCTGTCTGTCTGTCCGTCCGTATGTCACAGGCATTTTACTCGGAAACTATACGACGTATCTGAATAAAATTTACACATAAGGTGTATTTTGTATGCAGCTACTTAGTATGTAGTTAAATTTAAAAAATATATATTTTTAGGGGGGCGCTCCATACAGATAACTAAAAAAAAAAAAATTAACCAAATATCAACATGTGACACATCAATCGATAGGTCTTTCAAAATAACATTGAGGTTTCTTTGACTATTTTGTGATTAAGTGAATATTTTCTGAAATAATCGCTTCGAAAGTCAGAAAAGTTGTGTAGCCCCCCCGTAACTTTTGAACCGTAAGTTCAAAAAATATGAAAAAAATTGAAGAGATGCGCCTTATCATATACTTTCTACGAAAATTATTCTGAATATTATCGGTTCAGCCATTTTTGAGTTATTATATATTAAAAAACTTCATCCATAGGCATCAGATACGACCTATTGGTATTAGTTTGGTTCTTATTCCATTGAAGGTACGGAACCCTCCTATGCGTGGTCGAACACGCACGTGGTCGAACACGCACTTGGCCGGTTTTTTTCTTATTACGGGCCACCCTGTATACTTTAGGTAAATAAAATTTTGTTTATAAGCGATCGCGATAGGCTACTGATCTTTTGTTGCTCCAGGGGTGTTACATGCGCGTTGCTGAATCCAGAAAGTCCTTGTTTCTAAGTATTACTATATATTATCGACACTTTAATCCTGATTATTGTTATTTGTAGTGGTGACTCTCCTTAAAAAATAGGTGCCATTGAATGGTACTTTTCACAGTGTCAATCATTGGGTAGTTGACGCTACGATTTGCGACACGTACTTATTGTGTTCTACTTAAACAATTCTACGAATCTGGCAGGTCTTGTGTCATCTCTAGAATAAAATCTCCTTAGAATGATAATACCTAAAATCTATTTCAATAACATATAAGTTCAATAATAAAAAGTGAGAAAATACGACTAGGCACCTATCTCCATATCTATACAAGTACAATCATCCTCGCCAATCATCATTATAATATTACCCACTCTCATCTTTATCGATATATATATCTATAATCCTACTTAATAAAAAAAGTGTGTAAAAGTGTGTACCTATAGTCTGGCAAACCATTTCTGTCAATAGAAAAACGCGGCAAATTCAAAATACGTACATGTGACAACCCTTTGTGATGAGACACCGTATTTCATGACGAACATTTCAATTCACATTTCTTTTAAGTACCTACATTGAATTTGTTTCTAGTGGCTTTCATTCTCTCATCTTAAACGCGAGTGCGGCAGAACTCCTGCAACGTTCTACATTGAATTTAAATTAGTTTTTAAGGCATAATGTCAATTGCCTCGACCAGATTATCTGTTGTAGTTGATGATAGATCCAACGAAATCTATCCGTTTCCTTTATACACACACTACACAGTAAATGTCACCTAATGAAAGGGGTGGAAAAACCAACTAAAATTAAAAACATAGAATTGCTGCTTTTTCCACTGATTCTTAGTGTTGTCATACTTTTGTTCGCTGTAATACATTGCTACTGCGTTCGTTGGCTGGCCAGACTATATTTGTATGTATGTTTGGACATTTGGAAAGGAGATCGCCGATTTTAAGGCCTTCGAGATGTCAAATTTGAACACGAATGATATTACCGTAAAAGTATTGTTATTTTTTTCAACCGTCTGATCCTGCATAGTCGCATGATGAGTTTACTCAGGAAGTCAGGACCGAGTAAAATATCGTCATGTAATGTAGATAACAGATCTACCATTTATTTTCGTTAACTTGAAGTTAAAGACTTCATGTATAGATGAATTATCGAGATCATGGTATTGCATTTGTAGTGGTTGTACCGTTTGCAACAAAAGGAGAATAATTTAAGGGTAAGACCTTAAGAAATGGAATAAGTAGTAGTCCTCTGTTTTTTTGCTTTTAGTCGCTATCATGTTATTCATCTGAGCTGTCACAAGTATTGATAATAAGATTGTTTGAAATTCGATCCATTTCCCCTTCCTGACATCGATATTTATTTTCTTCACTTTCGACATGGCGACAAATATTTTCCCACTCCTCAGCAGTAATAGTATTCATTCGTTCAGTTGCTAAACTCATAATGCCTTGCATGTTTAATGAAACGTTTCTTTTCGCTACATATCCTTTTACCATGGACCAAATATTTTCGATCGGATTGATGTCGGGTGATACGGTGGCAATCGTAAAACGGAGTGGCCATGTTCTTTTAAAATTGCATCTATGTGGTACTCACGAAACCGCTCTTTATTTTGTTTAATTAAATCATACAAACTGGTTTTGTACACCAACGGGCTATACGAAATGTTGTGTTCTGTCAACCAATCCATCATTTCTTGTTTATGAGAATTTGACGTTGGAGCACGATTCAAAAGTTTGTTGTGATAGGACGCATTATCTACGATAAGTACGCTATTCGGTTTAAGGTTCGGTATTAATTTTTCTTTTAACCATTTTTCGTTGTTGACAAAGTTCATCTGGTCATGGTAATCTCCCGTTTTTTGGTTTACCTTAAACATTAACAAAGCGTTGGGAATAAAACCATCTTTCCCTCCTGCGTGCACTATTATTAACCGCTGGCCTGTACTGATTTGTTTTTTACACCAAATTCTGTTCCATCGGTCCAAGCCTCTCCGGACACATGTGAAGTGTGGATGTAGGTTTCATCAGTATAAACTAGTGGTCTATCTTCAGACCGATATTCCGCAATTTTGGTAAGGTAATTTATTCTTAGCAGTCGTATGTTGTGTCTTTCCATTAATATTTTCCGGTTGTCCTCGGTCTTTTTCCATTTAAATCCTAATTTTTGTATTTGTTTTCGTAAGGTGGAAATGCCAAATTTGTAATCTATATCGGATTTTAACACAGAGTGGAGTGCCTTTAAGGTTGGAAATTGCCTATGGGACAGATGAACATTTTATATAATTCTCCGGATGACTTCCTGATCAAAATCGTCTACTGCTGATGACGGACAAGTACGTAACTTTTTATTTCTCGGGGAGGTGAATTTCTTTGTTGTTGCGAATTTCTCACTATTGCTCTCAGATACAATGTTATAAACAGTAGAGAGACAAACACCTGTAGCTTTTTCAACTAACTGGGTAGCGGTGTAAGGGGAATTTAAATTTTTCTGCAGTTCAAGTTCAAAATATTTATAACAGTTAAAAATAATTTGCTTACTTTGACTCTCAATCGGACCAAAATTACTCACTGCCATATCTTTTGAAAATTATGTAACTTACACTTAGTCGTACGGGCTGACACAAAATTATTCTAAAAATTGTGAGAATACAATAAAATCAGACGTCAAAATATATGCACAACGTAAATAATATTCACAATTTGAAACTGACATTATTTTGGTATTTACTTCTTCAATATATAACAAACCTCTTTTTATGCTGATAGTACGAGAAAATAGAAAATTCAAATATAGAATGCCTGTAAACATACAATACTACTACATATGCAATCCCATGCTCTCGTTAATTTATCTATAATACGTTTTGTCTGAAATTTGTCTGAAATTCGTAAAAAAAAAATACATTCCAATAGCGTGCTGATTAAAAACAATATTGAATACACAACAGCTAGTTAAGCAACCCACCACTAAAGTGCTGAACCTTATTTATTGGAACGCAACAATGTAACCAAATATTAGTTACAAAAGCGGATCTAAAATATGTTTTTACCTAATTTGACTAATCCGCGACACCGGTTCATGTGCGTCGCGTAAAAGCAATAAATTTCATGTTTTACGATGACAAGTAATGGCGCATGTATTCTGGAAGGAGTCACGCATATTAGATGGAAACATTCTTAACTGCCTACTGTAACATTGTAACTGATTAGTTACCAGTCAAACTTCACCCATTCAGCACTAATCACGACACGTTGCCGACCACGGCACTGTGTTGTTATAGTAGTTTATGCAACAGTTGTATAAGAGGGGTCAAAAAAGGTGAGTGGTGTGGGTAACAATTTGAGCCGTAGGCGCAGCCGGAGGCGTAAATTGTTAAGAAAAACGCCACGAACATGTTTTGACCTACTTATACGACGTGGCATACAATACTTTTTCTACGACTACACGTACTTTTACATAAAAAGCGAAATTGAAAACTTCATACATATCGCAGCTATTTTGTCAACATAATCAACAATCATTTAAGTTTTACCTTTTAAAACACAATTTTTCAAGAATACTAACATTACTAACATAAATACACACCGTTGTTATTTGATCAACTATTAAAGAGCTACAGAGATTAGTAAAAATACCCAAAATTACTTTCAAAGTTTGCAATTTGCCCCTACAAACGAACGGGAAACGTAAAAAACTACGAAGTAGGTCTGTGGTTCTTTTATTTTTTCTTTTTTAAAGTTTTTTTTTTCTAAAAACGCCGCGTTTATTTAGGTTGGCAGTAATTTACTTTATATGAATAGTCGTGTTTGCACGCGATTACGCGATACTATTTTGGCGCTTTTATAGAACAAGTGTTATTTTGGGGAATAGACTAGATAGACTTTTCATCGAGTATATTATATATGTTATTATAAAGGTGTTGACGAATGTATAAATGACAGATAAAAGTACAGGTAGAAAAACACCTTTTGTCTTTTTACACAGTTTTTGTTTAACTTTACGTAGTTAACAAGATGTATCAATTCAATACTTATAGAACCAGAGCCCACGACTTTAGTTCGATAATAGTTATGTATAATTAGTGTAAAGACGTGACGTCTTTAATGGGGGGGTTTTTGAAAGAAAAAAAAACCGGTGTTTAGTATAATAAGTATACTAGATTTCCTTTGTTCCTAAAAGCAGGGGAGGGGCAGGGCTACACGATAATCCGGTGCTGCAAGCCCCCGTGCGTGGCCTTGTCAGTGGCAGCAGCATCAAAAGATTGTAGATGTATGCCAAAACAAAGCGCCTAATCTTTTTATAACAAAAACAAGATGTTATCTAACCTAAACCTAGCGCCTGAACTGCAACAAGATGTTTCGTTATTAAAATGATGTTATATTTTAAAAGATCAGGCGCAAGTTTAAATGTAACTCGTTTGGCTCCAAATTTACGTCACTTTTAAACCAGCCATGCAGATGAACTGGCAGAATGGATTTTTCGTGAGCGTCAGGATGGCGGGTGGACCTCGGGAATTTTATCGATTGTTAATAAAAGTACTGTACCTTTAGTGTACCTCAGTGTACCTTCAGTAAAAATCAGTGTACCTCTTTCTAAAACGAGATGTTTCCAAAAAAAGGTCCACCCGCCATCCTGACGTCAGGATGGCGGGTGGACCTGGTAAATGATACATTAAACCACATATAATGTATGTGGTTATAGTGTACCTTCAGTGTACCTCTGTATAACTTTAACCCATCAAAAACATAAATGTGAAAGGCTTTCAGGCAAAAGTTTTCACACACCACATACCTTTTCAATGCAATGAATCGACACCTTTGGACTGCAATGTGTCAAGTATATAATTTTCTATTAAAACTTGCCAAGTTACATCATTAAAAAGTACTGAAAATAATAAATGTTATCAGGAAACTGCTAAAAAAACCGGTGTGCGTTTCTCTGACTATTATAATTTTAGTTATTTCTATGTAACGTGATACTTATTCAAAATGTACCTTAAAAACTGCTGGAAATCAAGTGTGCATTCCTATAACTATTTATGATTTGAGGTATTTTTATGGAACTTGGTACTTATTCAGATCTCACTTCTTTTATAGGCAAAGCATTCCCATAGTATCGAACTTGGCAGCCTTTCACATTTATGTTTTTGATGGGATTTCATTTATTTTTGTTAGGTTAGTATTTATTTATAGGTGATTTTTACAAATAAACTGGCTCCATACACCTATAAAATGTACCTACTTACATATAATTACATACATCAATAACGTACTTTATTCTGTTTGTAAGTACGCTACCTACATAGATAATTAATAACTTGGTAATACCTACCTACCAGTAGGTATTATAATTGGTGGCCTATTATGTAGCCCTAGAAGTGCACCATCCCATCTCATCCCGTGGCGTATCGGAGGGTGAGATGGGCAGTAGTATATATAATTCCATCTTAGAGTATATATGATTTCCATGTTCTTGAATCTGCGATTTTATTAGTTGTAAAATTAGAAATTATTTAGACTATGCGAGAAAAAATAGTCTTTTCATTTTTGTTTGACTGATTTAGCGCACCTAGTGTACCTAGTGACCTGCTTTGCACTTCGTAAATCGTGGGTTCGGTTCCCGCAACAGATACACACAGAGTGGTGAACAATTTTATTGTTCTTGTCTTTAAGACAAACATGTATTGTCTTAAATTGGTTTGTACCTAAATTTAAATAAGTCTTATCTCATTTCCACTCCATACCTACTTATAGTAGAACAAAATTACACATTCGTTGTTTTCGAAACTGACTCACACTTGGCCGTTTTCAGATTTTTAATTTATTTCGACCTAAAGACAAACCTTCGAGCCAAATTTCAGGTCGGTACGACCATTGGAAGATAGACCCATTTAGTTCATTATGACTTCATAGTAGAACAAAGTTACACCTTCGCTATTTTTAAAACTGACTCACACTTGGCCGTTTTCAGATTTTTCCCTTTACTTTGACCTTAAGACCTATCTCCATGCCAAATTTCAAGTTAGTACGACCATTGGAAGTGGTCTAGGTTTTTGATGAGTCAGTGAGTGAGTGTATAGTAAAAATAGCGATTTTCTGACGTCAATATCTCAAGAACTGCTATAGGTAGAATAATGAAATTTTGTATTCTAGACAATTAAGGGGATGTCAACAGACACTCGAAATTTCATATGCGTAGATAAAATATGTTTTGAGTTATAGGGTGGTCGAAATTGGCCCGAAATGGTTCGTGTAATATAACCCATGGCCGGTGTGTCGCTTTTTTTTGCTCGAACTTGGCGGACACACTGCCGTGTGTCTAGAAAAAACAATCTGCATACCTCTCCTGAAAAGGAGCTACGCTCAAAATAAGGTCCACCCGCCATCCTGACGTCAGGATGGCGGGTGGACCTGGTAAATCTTGCACTATATCACTCAAAAGGTATGTGATTAGTTTGCATCTTCAGTGTACCTCAGTGTACCTTTAGTTAAAATCAGTGTACCTCTTGCTAAACCGAGATTTTTTCGAAAAAGGTCCACCCGCCATTAATCTTATTTTAAGCATGGCTCCTTTTCAGGAGAGGTATGCAGATTGTTTTTAAGGTTATACAGAGGTACACTGAAGGTGCACTATAACCACATACATTATATGTGGTTTAATGTATCATTTCATAGGTACACCCGCCATTCTGACGGGTGGACCTTTTTCGAAATTATCTCGTTTCAGCAAGAGGTACACTGATTTTTACTAAAGGTACACTGAGGTACACTGAATATGCAATCTAATTACACACCTTTTGAGTGATAAAGTGCAAGATTTACCAGGTCCACCCGCCATTCTGACGTCAGGATGGCGGATGGACCTGGTAAATCTTGCACTACAGGGTGTTTAGTCCATCGTTGGCCAAATTAAAATGGCGGATAGGTGGGGTCGTTCCCTATCTCACCACGCTTTCCAAAAATTTTTTTGACCGACGTGCATTTTTTTTTTAATTTTTTTGTTGTTTTGAAAAGAAAATCAGGACCAACTCGTTTAAAATTAAATTTTGATAAAAAATAAGTGCTAGAGACATGCAATTCTTATTGCATCGTGATGTGCAACGTTGCACTGCTTTATTAAAGTGAAAATTTCGGACACCTAACGCTTAGTTTATTTTTTATTGGCCCTCGAAGGTTTTACAGCATGTAAAAATTTTGCCAAAGGTCAACTTTGATTTGCAATGAAAAAATAAATAAAAAAGATTACGTTCTTAAAATTCTTTTACTAAATTGTGTGTTTTATCCTCTTTTTAATGATGTAAAATAATCCCGGAAAACCTTTCATAAACTTGATTTTTCCGCGGTTATTGTAACGGACGCGACAGGCAAATCATCATTGCCCAAACATTGACGCCTCTTTTTTGAAATCCCGTAAGTAACAAGCGGGTTTGTTTTCTCGATGACCGATGAGGTTTGCAGGTTATTAAGATTTAAAACTTATCTTACGTTAATTTGGCCTTGGAGTTGAAGGTCAACTTTCACATTTCAGCGTGATAAGATAAGGAAGTGTTTTTGAAAACAACACGTGCAAAGCCGGTAAAGACTGCTATCTCCCTCTTACACAGCACAATACGTGCAGTTGTCTCTCTATTTCATGGGTGAGTCGTCAAACTGATCTATCAAAGGCCAGCAGTAGGGCTAGATAAGAAGACTACACTTTACTTAGGTAGTGACATCAGATTAGACTTGAGACGTGATTTAACCATCTTATGGTACATTAATCCTGAACCTTTCCTGAAATAAATTTTTCCCCGGTTCTTGTATGGAAGCATCGGAAAAGTATCGACATGCAGGTTAAAAAAAAAACATTTTCTTTTTAATTTTTTATTACACGTGTTATTTTTACAAATTTTGTTCAAACTGGCGACCTCCGTTGCGAATGCATGCATAGCACCTTTTTCTTATTTCCACTGTTGTTATTCGCAATCGAACTTCTGCTTTGATCACCTCGAAGGCCGCCAATATTCGTTGAGACAAATCTTCCCGCGATTCCACCTCCGTTTAAACAAGTTCCTTCGCCCGTCCCCAGATGTAAAAGTCCAACGGAGTTAGGTCAGGAGAACGTGGAGGCCATGGAATAGGGCCATCTCTCCCAATCCATGAATTAGGGAAAGCGTTGTCAAGGTGCTCCCTGACTGTTATCCTCCAATGGGCCGGACATCCGTCTTGTTGGAAGATGATATGCCTATCCTCGTTGAAATGCGGCACATTCTCCAGCAAATTAGGTAAATCATTTTGTAGAAAATGAAGATAGTTGTCTCCATTCAAATTGTCTGGCAGGAAATGTGGCCCGATGACTTGATCGCCAATAACTCCTGCCCAGACATTGACACAGTATCTTCTTTGAAACCCCCTATGTCTTTTTTGGCGTGGGTTTTCATTTTTAGGTGACCAGTGGTGGAGGTTGTGCACATTGAAAATTCCTTCTCTTGTAAATTTTGACTTTTGAATTTTGATTTCGTCTGTCCACAGAATGCTTTTTAAAAAGTCACGGTCTTCTAAATCTGTGTGCAGCAATAAACGGCAAAACTGAACACGATTTTCAAAGTCGTTATCTTCAAGACCTGAAAAGAAACAAAAATCGAATAAGAACCTGTTCCTACATGTTTAATGATTGTTAGGTACAAATGACATGAGCAAGCCTGTTTCTTCACGGTTTACGGCCTCTACCTGCATAAAAAGCGTGAAAAAACAGACGTGCTCGCTGCGGCGGATTTCAGTTTTTAATTACGGTTATCAAACATCATGTTAAAATGTATGAACTTCAGTTCAAACGTTAAATACCTTGTACGGGAGTGTAGTGAAATGCGTGCTGGTTATTTTGGCGAAGAACTTTCCACACCTTCCAGAGAGAAAGTTCAAGTAATGCAGCTACATCTCTTATGCTTCTAGTCGGGTCTTCCTCAATCATTGCCAAAATCCGGTTATCAACTTCAACATTGTGTCGCACCACAATCCTTCTTGGTTCATTCACGTTCAAATTTCCAGTTTCCCGTAAGCGTCGGTAAGTGTTTTGAAACACGTTCCGGTATGGTAAGCGTCTGTTAGGGAATCGTTCCTGGTAGATTCTTTGCGCTGCTCGTGCAACACCATCAGCTTTACCATACGCCATCAAAATATCCGCGTATTCTTCATTCGTAAATGTTGCCATTCTCGAATAAACGAAGTAAACAGAACAGAGATTAACAATAACACTAATAAAACTCAACAAAAAACAACATCAGGATTGGAAATGTGTTAGCCACCAGAGACAGTCAAATAACGACTAAAGTCTAATCTGATCCCACAGTCTTATCTAGCCCTACTGCTGGCCTTGGTAGAGCAGTTTGACGTCTAACCCATGAAAGAGAGAGACAACTGCACGTATTGTGCTGTGTAAGAGGGAGATAGCAGTCTTTACCGGCTTTGCACGTGTTGTTTTCAAAAACACTTCCTTATCTTATCACGCTGAAATGTGAAAGTTGACCTTCAACTCCAAGGCCAAATTAACGTAAGATAAGTTTTAAATCTTAATAACCTGCAAACCTCATCGGTCATCGAGAAAACAAACCCGCTTGTTACTTACGGGATTTCAAAAAAGAGGCGTCAATGTTTGGGCAATGATGATTGGCAGCCTGTCGCGTCCGTTACAATAACCGCGGAAAAATCAAGTTTATGAAAGGTTTTCCGGGATTATTGTACATCATTAGAAAGAGGATAAAACACACAATTTAGTAAAAGAATTTTAAGAACGTAATCTTTTTTATTTATTTTTTCATTGCAAATCAAAGTTGACCTTTGGGAAAATTTTTGAACATGCTGTAAAACCTTCGAGGGCCAATAAAAAATAAACTAAGCGTTAGGTGTCCGAAATTTTCACTTTAATAAAGCAGTGCAACGTTACACATCACGATGCAATAACAATTGCATGTCTCTAGCACTTATTTTTTATCAAAATTGAATTTTAAACGAGTTGGTCGTGATTTTCTTTTCAAAACAACAAAAAAATTAAAAAAAAAATGCACGTCGGTCAAAAAAATTTTTGGAAAGTGTGGTGAGATAGGGAACGACCCCACCTATCCGCCATTTTAATTTGGCCAACGATGGACCAAACACCCTGTATATCACTCAAAAGTTGTGTAATTAGTTCGCATCTTCAGTGTACCTCAGTGTACCTTTAGTTAAAATCAGTGTATCTCTTGCAAAGAAGAGATTTTTTGAAATAAAGGTTCATGGCGGCTGGACCTTTATTTGAAAAAAAACTCTTTTTTGCAAGAGGTACACTGACTTTTACTAAAGGTACACTGAGGTGCACTGAAGATACAAACTAATTACATACCTTTTGAGTGATATAGTGCAAGTTTTACCAGGCCCACCTGCCATCCTGACGTCAGAATGGCGGGTGGACCTGGTAAATCTTGCACTTTATCACTCAAAAGGTGTGTAATTAGTTCGCATCTTCAGTGTACCTCAGTGTACCTTTAGTTAAAATCAGTGTATCTCTTGCTAAAACGAGATAATTTCGAAAAAGGTCCACCCGTCAGAATGGCGGGTGTACCTATGAAATGATACATTAAACCACATATAATGTATGTGGTTATAGTATACCTTCAGTGTACCTCTGTATAACTTTAAAAACAGTCTGCATACCTCTCCTGAAAAGGAGCTACGCTTAAAATAAGATTTGTGGCGGGTGGACCTTTTTCGAAAAAATCTCGGTTTAGCAAGAGGTACACTGATTTTAACTAAAGGTACACTGAGGTACACTGAAGATGCAAACTAATCACATACCTTTTGAGTGATATAGTGCAAGATTTACCAGGTCCATCCGCCATCCTGACGTCAGGATGGCGGGTGGACCTTATTTTGAGCGTAGCTCCTTTTCAGGAGAGGTATGCAGATTGTTTTTAAAGTTATACAGAGGTACACTGAAGGTACACTATAACCACATACATTATATGTGGTTTAATGTATCATTTACCAGGTCCACCCGCCATCCTGACGTCAGGATGGCGGGTGGACCTATTTTTGGAAAAATCTCGTTTTAGAAAGAGGTACACTGATTTTTACTGAAGGTACACTGAGGTACACTAAAGGTACAGTACTTATATTAACAATTCGATAAAATTCTCGAGGTCCACCCGCCATCTTGACGCTCACGATTTTTCTGTATCTACGTGGTATCTACATAAAAATTGCTATCTGTTGCCACAAGTGTCATCTTTGTATCAAATGACGTAGGTAAATACCATGCATTTTTTACACCGGATGTGGTACTTTTTTGTGCTTTCGGCCAATTCTAATTTTTTAACTATTTTTTCGGGAACTCAGCATCACTTTTATGAACACGTGCCATGGAGCTTATCTTTGTATCAGGTAACGTAGCATCATACGGTGACCGCCCGTACTAAAACTAGCGTGCCCACCGCGAAATTCAAAATTTCGTTATCTCCATCTATATCGCACTTGTATATACGAGCGAAAAAGACGCAGATAAAGACATTTCTATTTTCGAAGTTCGCGGTAGGCTCTTATAGATTAAGAGAGGCTACGTTAGATATGACACAATAATGAGAACAACAAAACCCGTGTGGTTAGGTTGCAAAACTATCCTTATTGCTAGATCCGGGCATCTATAGTTCAAAATCATTCTTACAGATTTTGAACTATAGATGCCTGTGAACTTTTGACACTTCAGTATTGACGTCATTAGTGATGGGGCTAAGACCTATCGTTTGTCAAATTTAGCGATTATTTATGAATTGTTCGAATCGATTTTACAACAAAATTTTTGAATTGGATAATAGTTATACCAGCCGACTTCACTTAGCCTCCAAAGCAAATTCTCGAGCTGCTTTAAAAAATACTCAAATCACTATAGGTGTAGGTACCTATAATAGTTGTGGAGAACTCAGATCATCAGATCCTGACCTGGTTACAATGGGACCAACTTTCAAACAAATGAATAAATTTCCAAATCGGTCCAGCCGTCTTCGAATGAACATACATAAAAAAAATAAAAAAATAGCAAAAACAAAGATCCCGACGAATTGATAACCCCCTCCTTCGAAATCTTGAAGTCGGTTGAAAAGGTAAAAACTACCGAAGTTGTTTCAGTTATAAAGGGCTTATATTTTAACGATAGAACAAAAAACATTGCGTATTATTGCGAAAAAAAAACAGTAGGCGAAAAACTATGTGGCACTACTTTCCCCCAACATAAACGTTTGGCAATTATCCATACTATATTGGCAATTATACATTATAAATGGGAAAGTGTATGTGTGTGTTTGTTTGTTTGTACGTCTTTCACGGCAAAACGGGGCGACGAATTGACGTGATTTTTTAAGTGGAGATAGTTGAAGGGATGGAGAGTGACATAGGCTACTTTTTGTCTCTTTCTAACCCCCCACTTCCTTAAAATGGGGGGTGGAAGTTTGTATGGAGCATTCCGCAATTTTCAAGGTAGAAAGCTAAAAATTGGTATGCGGACTATATGTGACTAACAATAAAATCGTGCATCATTTTTTTTTAATTCTGCACCCAACCCCTTAAAAGAGGGGGTGAAATTTTAATAATATTCTGTTCAGAGTTCTCTTCTGTGTTTTAAATCAGGAAAGGGGAACCGTGTTACCCCGAATTTCACGCAAGCGAAGCCGCGGGCAAAAGCTAGGATAATCTAATTATTTATATAGTTTGTCATAATATTGCATTAAACCCGTTCTGGGGTTCTAGGATTTGTTTTCTTGTTTCTTTGTGGTTTGTATTCTTTGACCTCCACCACTTTACAGCTGCCAGATGTCCAGATCTAGAAATGAGCATATTATAGTAAACTACTGTACAATTTTTCTAACAACCAATATTTGAAGGCTGTCATCCACATACATATTTTGCCGCCTTTTGGAAATGACAGCCGTCAAATATTGGTTGTTAGAAAAATTGTACAGTAACTAGAGGCGTTTTGTTGCTTTCATTTTTGTAACCTGACTGACGTAACCAACACATAATATTTTTTTGTGTCATCAGCACAAAGTCAAGTTACACGGACACAGCGTTCTAGTAGATGTTGCGCGCTGGTTAGGTAATTCGAATGTTTCTCGGAACTTATGGTCATACACCGGCGTTTTCGTTGTGGGAACGATTTGTGAAAGGGTAGAGATAAACAGATAGGTTAGTCTGGAAAAACATCATATCATGCCTACAGAATAACTACCTCTCTGCGAATCGTACACTATGATAGGTACTAACAACTTTATTTTAAATCGTGTATTGCTTGAGCTTTAATAATAAAACGAAATTTTGAATTTAAGTATTTTCTGGTGCCTTTACACTGGGGTTGGACTATAAGAGACTTTTGATCCCTGTCAGAAACAGAACCGATTGGCAACAATCATATTTTTCTGAAAAAAAAAGTTTTTCTCGCCGACTTTTTTTCAAAAATCTGCAATTGCCAATAGACGTAAATTAAAAAGTTAGGGATGGCCTTCTTAGACATTTTCACGTAGCATTATGGGGTCTGATAGTTCATCTGCATACGTCGTTATCGCGGGAGCAAAAACGATTTGACAGCAGTCAAAGATTATGACAAATAAGATATAACAGAAGTGACAGTAGTATCAACACGTTTGTACCTACAAGTTCTAAATTTATCAATGTTTTTTCTAATATCTAACCATCGTACTCGACTTGATTATAGAACAATACTAATAGAAATAGAAATAGAAATATTTATTTGCTTGAATACGTACAATGGTTCTTAAAAATAAAGTAGTTGAGACACAGTACTCAGTCGACACAACATCGACATGCAAATTATTTACAAATAAGTACACGAGGGTACTAAATAATCCTAATTATTAACATGCAATTAAAAATATACAAAACGGAATAATTAATAAATTGGAAAATAGAGTTAAAATAAAAATATGTCAATTACGTATGTCAGATTTGGGTCAAATCAAAATAAGCTAGTAAAATTAGGTAGATATTATGTCAAATTTAGGTCAGGGTGAAATTATACAAAATTGATTAATTACATAACTATGATTAAACCTAGGATATAACAGACTTGTGACAATAATAAAAATAAAAATACATTTGTCAAATTTAGGTCAGCTAATATGAATTCGATACGTCCCATTTAAAATACTCCTTAATGCTATAAAAACGATGGTCATGTAGCCACTTGGTCAATTTAGTCCTAAATATTTTACCACTCAGCATTCTCAGCTCTTGAGGGAGTTTATTAAAAATTATAATACACATATTGACTGCATTTCTCTCATATATGTCAGACTTACAAGGTGGATGGTACAAAAGATACTGGTACTGAGTTCGGAGCTCTCTTGTAGACATTACTTCGCGCTTTATAAAATATTCTGGGTGGTTCGCTGTAAAAATACAAACTTTCAGTATATACATTGATGCTAATGGAAGAATGTTGAACTTTTTGAAGAGAAGTCTACAGCTTTCATCAAAATTAACACCAGCCAATGCTCGTACGCAGTCTTTCTGAATCACAAAAGCCCTCTGAATGTTAACAGAATTACCCCAAAGTAAAATGCCGTAATTAAGGGTAGATGCCACATATCCGTGGTAAGCTGCTAACGCAGCCTGAGTGGAGGTAGTGTTCTTTAGATTTCTTAAGGCAAAAACAAATCGCGATAGTTTAGAACACACCATGTCGACGTGGAATTTCCAGTTTAAATAATGAAACCTAGGAATTCAGCACAATGAGATTCTTCAATTGGAGTGTTATTGGTATTAATTGTAAGATTGAAAAATAAATTTGGATTGGGATGATAAAATTATGTAAATAGTGTTTTATTTAGGTTAATATGGAGGCTGTTACATTCTATCCATGTACTTACATCTAGAAATGATTTTTTTATGTCCGATTCATAAGAGTTTATGTCACTTCCCTTCACTATTAAGGTCGTATCATCTGCGAAGAGTATACACCTTTGTGATGTTGATTGCGGGAGGTCATTAATAAATAATAAAAATAATAATGGACCTAAATTACTCCCTTGTGGCACTCCTGTTTCATAATATTCTGTTTATACGGACATTCTGTTATATATATTCTTCAACACATTTGTTTTGGCTCCCGCGATAACGATGTATGTTCATCTGTTGTTGACCCATTTGGAACATCCATCCATCCTGTATAATAAAGTATGAATTGTTCAATGGAGAACATGCTTGAAAAATATTTTATCTACACTCACATTGTAAGCCCTCTAAAACGTGTTCAAAATCGGTAGGCAATGGCTAGCATTACCACAACCGATTTTACTATGATAAGCTTTTTATGTAATATGATTAGCTTTAACGTAATTTTAACTTTACATGCTCAACTATTGATGTGTTATGAGTTTTGATAACATAATGTACACCTGCACGCTCCCGCGCGGCCGCCGACACGCGCCTCCCCGACCGCCGGCACAATCGAGTTGGCCATGGCGGTGCTATGGCGGCCATTCTATGGTTTCGGAATACGGCATTTAGGATAAATAATATGAGTGTAGATAAAGCAGTGTATGCAACTGTACGTAATTAGGCCTTAAAACACTCGTGTGATCTTATTATGAAACTCACCTGCGGCTCGTTTCATAAAACCACACTCATGTTTTAAGGACCCTTATTACGTAACAGTTACATAAACTACTATTATTGTTCTTCAGTTGTACTATTATTGAATTTGTTCAATAAACACGTCCAACAACCCCAAGTTAATATAAATAAGTGGAAATCCGTAATAATTTTTAACAGTTTTTTAAAGTTATTGCGGTTTAAAAACGTAAAATTTTAGTTATTTTTTTATACCTCAAATATATTTTCTAAACCTCAGTTCGATTACTTATGTTCTAACAAGAAAAAAAAATGTATTACAACTATATAGCTAAACGCATTTTTTCGTGCCTAAAATTACAAAAATCTTAGATAGCCATATTTTCGGTGAACCTTGTTTGAGACTGTACATATAGACGGAGAGCTGGCCACGGCAGAAATGACACAATAATGAGAGCAACGAAATTGATATAGTTAGACTGCTATACTATTGTTATTACCTAATCTGGCAATCTGGCAGCTTTAAGCCGGGGGGTTCAAGAGTAGCAGACCAGTAAAGTTGTTTGACACTCTGACATTTGGACATGTATGCCCCTAAACGGTTCTTGCTTTAGTACGATATCGTGGCATTTGATGTATGTAATTGGAATATAACGT
The DNA here is from genome assembly GCA_947086415.1 of Pammene aurita. Lineage (NCBI taxonomy): Eukaryota > Metazoa > Arthropoda > Insecta > Lepidoptera > Tortricidae > Pammene > Pammene aurita. Next base: position 18,070,147 of record OX352305.1, on the reverse strand, counting down.
GGAAGCGGTCGCAGTGGGGGGGAAAAGAGGCAGGTTGAAGTTAAATGCATGTATACCGGACGCCTGCAGTTTATTTTATTCTGATCTGTGAAAACTGTTTGTAATTAATCAGGCGCTCGAATAAAACTTATTAGTTGACCGTTTTCGATGCCAAGACGATATTACCGATAGTTATTTCTAAATAGGAAATCGACTTTAACAGCCAGGATTCTCGGTTTAAATTATTATGAAAAAACATGTGACATATTAGGTTTTGTTCTGATAATGAACTTAGCTTACAAAGCCACATCATAATACAGCTACTCGTTACTAGATTGCGCTTATATCTACTAAACATAGACAGAATATTACATTGAATTCCAACTGCTGAGCCAGCACGGGTGAGCAGTAGATAATAAAGCAATATAAGTGTGCCGCATTGCTACGAATCTCGCGGTCATGTTACGAGTACACTGGCAGTTAGAGAAATTGGCTCGCCAAGGGGCGCACAACCATTAGGAAATTACAGATATATGGCTGGCTAATTTGTCGATAAAAATATTAACCCTTAGCCATACCTGGCAATATTTTGATCATTAAATACTTAGAGAATTCAACCAACCGGAGTCGCCATTGACAGGCGTTCCCTTCTGCCGAAAACATATGACCAGTGGTCATACACATGTATGGACTGACGTTTATCTGACGTATCATCCCGTCCGGGTTGAAATCTCTAAGTTGAATACCGATTCTGATAGCCATCAGCATTAAAATAAAAGTTCTTATTTTATTATTATATTCTCTTTATTTTTTACAATATCAATATAAAAGTAATGTTGGAAATGTCATTGTGATAGTTGCCTTCCCCATTCATTTTAATAACATCAAGTAAGATTTAAACAAGGGTGTACATCTGAACGAAGTGACAGCGACGGCCTTGGAACGTATCGGATACCGTTTCGGGGTTGCCAAAATCTCCTTTGTTTATTTGCTGCATGACCACAGGTATGATAAAATATTTATGTAGTTTATTGTAGTAGTTTCGTTCTAAAATAACGGTTAGATTGGGCAAATTAACTAATAAATCTTACATTAATGTATTTTTGTATTAAAATTACTGATGTATCAGGTAGATTAGGGTAGGTCCAGCAATTAAACTAATCGCGTACTTGTCAACCCTAGATAATCGACAGGAAAAATTGTATGTAGACGTCATGTGCCACCGTTCATATGTCAAAGTTCTGTCAAACACTGATTTTGTAGGGAAGATTGAAGAGGAATGGCATGAAACCTTTGCGGAATGAAGATTAACACAATAAATGTCAAAGTCAAAGTCAAATAGTTTATTTGTACAACATGGGTATATATATAGTACAAACAGAGGTACAGGTCTTACAGAAATGACACTTCAAAAATGGGTATTTTATTGGTTAACAAGACATGAGACATTTTATTTTTGTAAACCTAAAAATGGGTTAAGTTTTCACATGAGCATTGTTTAACTTTACTCGTTTTAATATTATATGTCGATGCTTATTCTTGCCTATTAATCATGAACTTGTATCGATATAAATATCGACTTTGCGCAGCATTTGAGTAGCGAGTATTTGAAGTGACAGAATGATAGAAAGTTCTAGATAAATAATAATTTACTTGGTGGTACTACCAATGAGCAACATAGATTACCTCACTAAGATCGCGCACTTTAGCGTTTATGAAGGCTTGCAGTCGTTATCTATATGCTGTTTTATTTATTAAATATTGAGCCGCCTGTCGCACCAGTGGATTGTAGGTTATGACAATATTTGAAACTACAAAACCTAACGCGTACTCAATGAACTCGATTCATTTCTCATTTTATAAGAAATATTGGCGCCATTCTTATGCGGGAACATTCATACTTTGGCCATATCTCGATTTTAAAAACACGCTGACACTTATTTTTGTACTTATGGAAGATTCCTTCTCATACGCTTAAAATACTCTCGAAGAATGGTAACATTAACACTGTTGGTTTCCTTGAAAAGAGAGTTTTTGTGTTTTTGATAACTGCGGACTCTGCATAGGTTTAAAAACTTCCTGCCTGTGAGTACCAAGAAGCTGCTTGTGCAGGCTTAAATTTTTCCTATTATAGACTAAGCTGATGTGTGCACTACCAACATTTAACAGGCTTCCCTAAACAGACTCGATCGTATATTAAATAATGCCAAACGCTTTATTTTCGGCTTGCGTAAATTCGATCACGTCTCAGGTTATCGTTACCAACTACAATGGCTGCCTGCACGTCAACGCAGGACTCTTAGAATTCTCTGTAAATACTCTCTTCTCTATTTTGTTTGATCTCTCTGTTCCAGACTACCTTAAGTCCAAATTCAGTTTTGTCAACCCCCGTCCCGGGTGTGTACTTCGCTCCTCCCAGTCTCTTAAGCTTCTAGTACATCCTCCCCATAGCGGTTATCTCTCTTCTTCTTTTACAATCCAGACTATTTGTCTCTGGAATGCACTTCCCCTGACAATAAGACAAGCCCCAAGCAAGTTCGTTTTCAAACGCCTGCTTCACAAGCACCTGCTGGATCATGACAGCGTGAATGAGTTTTTCCCCTTTGCGCATATGCATTATAATATATACGTATGTTTATTAGTATGTATATATATTGGTATTTGTGAAGTTTATGTAGCATATATCGAAGTATATTTAAGTAGGTAAAAATAAGTTATAGGATAAATCAGCAAGTTTTCTCTTACAGCACCCACTTTAGCGAATTTCTGTTTGGCCCTATGGTTGACTAGTAGAGAATGCCTTGAGGCATTAAGTCCGCCATTTGTACTTATTTTTACTGTGCAATGAAGTTTAAATAAATAACTAAAATTCTTGGGTGCATATTTAGATGCACCTATCTGTAGTAATGTTTGTTACAATTGCAGAGTTATTTTGCATAGTTTATGACCAAATACCAAACAATATAAAATGTACATTATTTTTGGGATATTTATCCCAAACCTAATGTACCATCGGGTTCATAATTGCATACCCAATTTATACGTAAACGTACAGTAAACGTGATGCTACAAAAAAACGTATAACATCCTAGTAACTATTTTTATGAGTATTTTTTTAGTATTTACTAAATTCCGGAAAATATTTCAGGGCAGATGCCCCGGTTGTGGCCACTGTGCCGGTTTTCAAAATTACTAAGGCATAGACAAATTTACAAGTCTATGGTTTATAGAGTTGATATAAGAGTAAATTATGGCAGCACAGATGGCCCTGTCATCTGTCATGTATCAGTTGTCAGCGTAGCACTATCTATGTGGCTGCTAAAGTGTTTAATAAGTTACCCGTAGAAATTAAATCACTCAATTACTTAAAATTTCTGACAGCACTTAAAAACATGTTATTGACTTATGCCCCTACAGCTTAAGTGAATATTATAATACTGGTCACTGTTAGTTAATAAGTATGTATATATTATAAAATGTTAGTTCATAAGTACATAAATTTGTAGCTACACCCACTGGATAAAATTGTATTGATACTATCTGTATTGCTTAACATCATTATTGGCTAAATAAAAAAATAAAATAAAAATAAAATACCATGGAAAAAAATGGCCAAAAGTGACTCTTGGGCTTTTTTAAATATTTCTCAAAAGAAAAAAAGATCAGAATCTTAACAGCGGAAGTTCATATAAATATAGTCATATGTATTTTATTGAATTTAAACTTTCGTGAGACATAGTAACACTGTATAAGTTTCAAACGGCTGTACTTACTTGTGTTAAGTCACTACACAATATTATCAAAGACTCATTAAATAAATATTTTCATCATTCCTTATTGATACAAAATGACAGACGTCTGAATAAACAAACTCTCCTTAAAGTGGCCCAAACCGGGGCATTAGCCCTAATATTTTTAGATGATCGTTTTCAGAAAAAATATTAGCCATTTTAAAAATTGTTTTCCTAGTACCTGCACTCAATTTTCTACTCTTTAAAACAATATATTATTTTTAATTAGTAGGTCCAGTCGCCATCAAATATATCGGAGAGGCCAAGGTACTCAAAAATATCTGAACATACACTTTATCGCCTTGACAATAGAGGCGTTGTTCAAATATTTGTGACCACCTTGCCCGCTACGATATATCTGATGGCGACTGTACTTAAATTTTTAACGCTAATATATGTACCCGTAGTGATCACGCGAGTCGTTTTGTATGCTCAATCTAACATGTACATACGTTGTGCCGTTTATTCCCACCAATAGTTGTGCGCACCTTGGCGAGCCAACTGCTCAACTACCAGTGTAACATGACCGCGAGATTCGTAGCAATGCAGCACACTTATACTGGTTTATTTTCTACTGCTCACCCGTGCTAGGTCAGCAGTTGGAGTTCAAATGTCATTCCCTGTCAATGTTTAGTAGATATTAGCGCAATCTAGTAACGAGTAGCTGTATTATGATGTGGCTTTGTAAGCTAAGTTCATTATCAGAACAAAACCTAATATGTCACATGTTTTTTCATAACAATTTAAACCGAGAATCCTGGCTGTTAAAGTCGATTTCCTATTTAGACAACTATCGGTAATATCGTCTTGGCATCTAAAACTGTCAACTAATTAGTTTTATCTACACTCATACTGTAAGTACTCTAAAATGCGTTCAAAAACCGTAGACAATGACAAGCATTACATTACAACAAACGATTTAACTATGATAAGATTCTTATCTGCGGCAGTAACGTAATTTTAACTATGCATGCTCAAATATTGTTAAGCAATGAGTTTCAAATTTGGAACATCGAATTTGATAACATAATGTTACCGCCATGACCATAACCGCCATAACCATAGAATGACCGCCATTGTACCGTCATGGCCAACTCGATTGTGCCGGCGCTCGCGCGGGACCAATCGAGTTGGCCATGACGGTACAATGGCGGTCATTCTATGGTTTCCGAACACTTAATTTAATATATTAATATGAGTGTAGATAAAGCAGTGTATGCAACTGTACGTAATTAGGCCTTAAAACACTCGTGTGATCTTATTATGAAATTCGCCTGCGGCTCATTTCATAAAACCACACTCATGTTTTAAGGACCCTTATTACGTAACAGTTACATAAACTACTATTATTCGAGCGCCTGATTAATTACAAACAGTTTTCACAGATCAGAATAAAATAAACTGCAGGCGTCCGGTATAAATGCATTTAACTTCAACCTGCCTCTTTTCCCCCCCACTGCGACAGCTTCCACGTTATATTCCAATTACATACATCAAATGCCACGATATCGTACTAAAGCAAGAACTCTCAGTATTGCGTCGTTCCCTAGATTTATAAACAACTTTACTGGTCTGCTACTCTTGAACCGGGGCTTAAAGCTGCCAGATTGCCAGATTTGCTAATAACAATAGTATAGCAGTCTAACTATATCAATTTCGTTGCTCTCATTATTGTGTCATTCCTGCCGTGGCCAGCTCTTAGTCCAATACCTCTACGATGGATTTATATGAAGTGGATCAAATTCTTCCTCTTTTTCCCTAACCACAGTAGAAACCTAATTACCGAGTAAAACAGTAGTTCATAGGTGACTAGTAAAAAGTAGTAAAAACGGTCCGATAGAGAGCATAATAGTAGGGGGCGGTGCCTCACTCGCACTCGTTACAAAATTGTTACATTTGACGCATATTGACATTTTGATTGTCTGATGACGTCATTACCTCCTTAGTAAAAACGAGACACAGTCCCCTAGATAACCTTCTCTTTCGGCCTCACTTTGTAACCGAAGAATTAGACCCACTTCATATAAATCCATGACCTCTACTAATATCTAGATTTTTCCTAACTCGTAGGAAATAATAATGCGAGCGTCATAAAGCTCATAAGCATCCGTTTTCTTTTCAGCCAGTTTTCAACGTAAAGTTAGTCATCAAAAAATCAAAAAGGTTTTTTTAGTGCACGCTCGGAGACGCTCCCTTTCACGTCAGTCGCCAGAGACATTTGCTATCGTAATTGCGATCTGTCGCTGTGAATGGCGTGTGTTTGATAAAAGAGCCGTGCGTTCATTCCGCTTGGACACAATATTGTGCGGGATTATCCTTTAATGCTACGTAGATTGCCAATAAACTACCGCCTTTGTAAAACTCTGCGACATGGACTGTTTTTCTAGCTTAGTCGCGTAACGAATTAAAAATCTATTTGGTTAGCTTGCTTGAGAGTCAGAAAAAGAATAACTGCGTTTTAATTACTATGTATACAGTTCGACCCATTACCGACCACGCGAAGCCTTTAACACTTGTTTTAGTAAAAAAACAAAAAGGACAAAGAAAAATGTTAAACAAAACGAAAATAAAAACCGAAACAAAAAACTACTAAAATTATAATTTAATTTAATTTCTTAAAAAAAAGATTCAGAATCGGTTCAGCCAATCGCGAGACAATCGCGAACAAACATACATACATACGTACATACATACGGGTCACACTGAGAACCTCCTTTTTTTTGAACTCGGTTAAAATGCCTGGTAACTTGCTAAATAGATAAATGTCAAATGGGACATACGAAACAATTTGGATTCGATTTGACTTTATCAAGGACGGTCACTGTAAGCTATAAAAAAAATCTTTATTTTAGAACATTGCGATTCCATAAACATTGTTAGTATACTTAAGCTACATGTTAGTGCATACAAAGCTATGGCTGACTTGATACGGACAAAAATCACAAACAGTGCTATTCTTAGTACTTTAGTCAAAGGAAAGTTAATTTGCAAATTTATAAGTTTACATTGTTGCCTTTTGTTTAGTGGATAGAAAACATAAGGATTGGTAAAATAATAAAAGGATTTGCAATTATATCTTGGTAAGCACACTTATCACAAAAAGCGACCAATGTTATGTTTACCGTTTCCATCTATTAATTAATGCGTACATATTACAAATGATGTTTGTGAATATACAAAAGAAGTCTGCGTTATCAGTTATTGATCATTTAATTCGGGTATAAATATCTGGACTTGCGGTAATGAGCTCAGTTATCCACAATGTTCTTATTACATTGGACACTTAGTTTAAATAAATATTAGGGGAAATATTGTTACTTTGCAAGGAAAAAAAAAAATTGGTAGTACTCTAGGTGAGAACTGTGAGCTCGCACCCATCAGATCCTTTCAAAATATCGATTCTCCAATCAAGTAATTATTGAAATATTTTTTTATGCCATACAAACCTAAGCCATATATTAGTAAATTGAAGCAAATATTGACGGTGCTGTCAAGTTTTCTCGCAGACGATTTTGCTTTATTAGAAACATTTCAATTTTACTACACGGTCCGAAACACCTGGGTTGGTAGCTATATTGGCGACCGTGTTCATGTAGCTATAGCAATCTTTTTCCTTATTTAATTATTTTAATCTAAAACAAGGAATAATAAATAAATAAACTATTACATATTTCTGATCATTAGCCTATATAACATACCAATATAAAAATAAAAATAAGTAATAATAACTTGCAAATTAACATAATTTAGTACATTTATTTGTGACACTGATGCATGCAATGACAACCAGTGTCTCCTAAATGGACAGTCAAGCCGGTAAGCAGCAGGTAGCTGCCGCTGGCACGGACACGGACGCGGTGCATTATATACTGCAGAGGAGATAGCTCTTTTGCGCATAGTGGCGTAAAAACAATCCACGCGCGCCACCGTGAACATACCTTATGCGCTGCAAAACTTTGGCAAATACAGCAGCGCCCTTAAAGCATTATTATATTAAACACAGAGAGCGTTATATGCTTTCTGTGTGTATTTAACCCACAGGCTGTTCGTATAGAAAGTTGTACATTATGCACAGAACAGTTTAATTTTCACGTTAAAGGAGCAACGAGCAAACTTCTCGTTGCTCGCATACCAAATCGGTTAAGCGGGCTATCAAATTAGCTCAGATTGACAACGCTCTTCGCTCTCGTTCAATGTCATCGTCGTCTTTAAGGTCATCAGTGAGAATATGACCCAGATATTTAAACAGGCGGCGTACGCGGTCAAGATTCTCCAATTGAGATGCCACTTCAGTAGGACATTTAATACCCGCTCTGAAAATCATGAGCTCGCTTTTCTCAGCGTTGTATTTTAGGCCTTGAATACTTGAAAATCGCTCGTAGAGGCTGACGATTTGGCGGAGTCCTCCAACAGATGTAGTCAGCATCGCCATATCGTCTGCATAGGCAGCTAATGTTATTGAAACATACCCCATCAATGTGACAACCGACATAGCGATAGCAGAGCGCTTCGATTAGATAATTTACGTACAGGTTGAAGAGTGGATGAGCTCAGCCCCCCCTTGTTATTGTATTATGTTAGTCTTTGGGTATGTCATGCGTTCTGACCAACACCAGCTCGAAAAAAGCATCATACTGGTCCCAGTATGATCCTTTTTTCGAGCTGGTAAGCACACCACTAGTCCAGTAGTGGACGAGCATACCAAAGGGCCTAAAGCCATTAAATGATGTAATACCATCCGGACGGCGTGTGGCTCCATGTAGAGGGCGGCCCGTATCGTATCACCCATATGGTATGGCCCTCGATCGCGTCACATGGAGGAGCATCACAGTTTGGTCACGATCTTCAGTCATGAGGGAAAGACGAAGAAGAAGATTATGTGTATAAAAGCCAAAATTACTATTAAATATAATAAAAAGGCCAAAATAGAGGGAATTAGCGGCTGATCTATATATATATAACTCAAAGGTGACTGACTGACTGACTGACTGACTGACTGACTGACTGACATAGTGATCTATCAACGCACAGTCCAAACCGCTGGTTCTAGAGATTCCAAATTTAGCACGTAGGTTCCTTATAAAGTCTAGGGGTGCGCTAAGAAAGGATTTTTCAAAATTCATCCCCTAAGGGGGTGAAATGGGGGTCTAAAGTTTGTATGAGGAAACAAGATTAGTTAGTCTATTTTATTCGAAACTTCACAGAAGTATTCCTAACAATAAATGAGTAAATACGTGTTGCAGGTTTTTTGAGAATTCAACCCCTAAAAGGGGTTTCCCCCTTGGTCAAAAAGTCTGAAAATCAACATGGGTATTGTTTCTATGGATTATCGGGTCGTTGATTACGAAAACAACAACGATTCTAAAATCCGACGTGGCGGACGTGAAATACCATCTCCCCTGTTAGGGTACAATGGGGTTGAAATGTCTAAATATCCATATGGGTGTCGTTTTTGTGATTTTTTGGGACGTTAATTAAGAAAATGGCATCGATTTTGAAATTTAATATTGTGGACATAAAAATTCTTGAAAGTATTTGTGCCCAATTGCAATCTTCTTCTAAATATATAAAAGAAGAAACTGACTGACATATCAACGCACAGCCCAAACCGCTGGTTCTAGAGATTCCAAATGTGGTACGTAGGCTCCTTATAAGGCATAAGGATGCACTTAGAAATTATTTTTAAAATTTTACCTCCTAAGGGGGGAAATGGGGTTCAAAGTTTGTATGGGAAACGAGATTAGTTCAACTATTTTATTCGAAACTTTACAGGAGTATTCCTAACGATAAATGAGAAAACAAGTGTTTCAGTTTTTTTGAGAATTCAACCCATAAGGGGGAAATGTGGTGACAAAATTTAAATATCAACATGGGTATTGTTTCTATGGTTTATCGGGTCGCTGATTACATGGGTGAAATGGGGGTTGATAGTTTGTATGGGGAATTTTTAAACGTTGAACCAATTTAGATGAAACTTGGTACAGAGATAGTTTGTGTACCGGAAAACGACATGGGACAGTTTTTATCTCGAAAATCGATCTTTAAGGGGGTGAAATGGGGGTTGGAGGTTTGTATGGAGATTTTTTTACCGCGAACCGTTTTAGATAATTTTGTTGTGGATATAGTATGAGTCTCAGGAAACAATATAGAATATTTTTTAAGCCGAAAATCAATCTTAGAGGGGTAGAAAACATGTTGGTAGTTTGTATGGCGAATTATTAACCGCTGAACAGACGATTGAAATGAAACTTGGTACATATTATATAGATTGAGTCGCGGTAAACAATATAGGATAGTTTTTATCTCGAAAATCAACCCTCTAGGGGGTGAAACGGGGGTTGAAAGTTTGTATGGGAAATTAATAACCGTTGAACCTATTTAGATGATTTGGAATGGAGATATTTTGCGTTCTGGGGAAGGATATATAATAGTTGTTATCCCAGAAGTCATTCCTTAAGCGGGTAAAAAGGAGGGTGGATTACTAATTCCACGCAAATGAAGTCGCGGGGAAAAACTTCTATTCAAGAGTAGAAATCTGTATTAATCTCAGTAGTAAGTCGTTGATGGCGTAACAATTAAACAATTATTGCAATAATTTATTTAAAATAAAAAATGAGGGAACCGCCGTCTTCAAAACGTGGTATACCGAAACCTCCAGAATGTAACGAATACTTTTCCGAAAACCGCTTCTAAATCAGTTCAGCGAAACGCAAGATGATCGCGGACAAACATACATTCCTACATACAAACATACGAGTCTAACTGAGAACCTCCTTTTTTAGTACTTTTAGTACGCGGGCGAAGCAGCGGGAAAAAGCTAGTTTGATATAAGGTTCTAGACCTAGTTAAATGAATCCTTTAAATAACATAAAACCGCAACTTCTATCCATCAGGGAGCGATACGGGGCCGAATATGTGAACGAACATTCGTGTTGGCACTCGTACGCAACCGTTAACGTCATACATTTCAACAAATGCCAATGCGAGCGCGCACACGCAAGTCTAAAGGTGCGTTTTCACCAGATATGAGCGAGGATACGTTGCCAGGAATGTGTTTTTTAAGAACCAATCCTAGAGCTGTGCTGTGCGAAGATAAACAAATGAAGTGATTCTACTGTGCTGAACAAACACATACCTCGCAACGCATCCTCGCGCATCTCTGGTGGAAACGCAGCCTAAACGTAGTAACACATAAGCACAGTTTACACACGCATCGGTTGTGAATAAAAAGAAACTAAGTTATATGAATGGAATAAGCTATCTTATTATGTTATTATGAGTTGAATAAGTTAAGGGTTATCTCAAAGTTCCTTAATAAACGTAAGCGTAATCATGACATAATAAATAGCTTTACAATACTTTTTCTACGAGTGGTCAAAATAGGCCATCCGACTATATTTTGTCTCTACAATTTTGGTTCAAATGTATAAATATATATTCAAATGTATGTAACATTTATTTTGTATGGTTTATGAAAATTAGGTGCAGCGCGGCGGGCGCGGGCATCGACGGGGCTCCGGCCTCACGAGGCCGGTACGTGATGGGTTAATATTCTCTTTACGGTCGAGCATTCTTTAAGAATTCCTAAAGGTCAGTTAAGAAGTATGAAATATATTTCGGTCCATCAAAAGTATGCGCTTGCAGTTCGGTCTACAAATTTTTAATTCAAGCATTAAAGTCGACTTGTAGATAAAGTTTATTAGACGTTTATCAATATCCTGGTACGGGAAGGTAGTGTTGGGCAAAAAGTAATTGAATTAATTAACAATTGCAATTGCCAATTACAATTACAAGAAAACAGTAATTGATGCCTCAACTACGTATCGCAATAAATAAATGTAATTTGTCATTTCAATTACCAATTAAATTGTTAATCAAATCTATTAAGACAGGAAAAATATACAATTACAATATAAAAACATTACATACCTAATTTAACGACCTTAAAATACGAAATACAACTTTGTCAAACATACCCTACATTACTACCGTTAAAACTGTAAAGTCACAACAATTTTAGGAAAACATACCTATCATACAAATTAATTACTCAATAACCGACATTAAAACATAAAGCCCGCTCCGCGCCATGCCTGGTCCAAAGGTCCCCATCACGCTTGCAGCATTTCCACCACCGCACAACACACCGTATATTTTGTTATTGAATTGGTAATTAATTACTTTTTCAATTTAAATTGAAACCTTTTATTGCAGACCGGGGTCCATATTTTGTTAGTACTACATGATTTATTTACATTATATGATATATACTTATTCTATAGTTAGTAAGCGATGACAATACAATACAATACAAACAAAAATAATAACTAAGAACTACTTACATGCTAGACTGGGTGGCTGCTCTTACATGGAGCTGAATCCAGTGCTTCTGGAATGGGCAGTCTAGCCTGTTGCTCACCAAGGATAGGATGCCATTGGTGCCGCCGCGAGCACGCTGCGCTAAAGATGCGGCGCGTTTGCGTATAATCGCATGGAACCCGTTAGTGCGTGCTTCCGCAAACATACCTGACGCACTGCAATGTTGCGGCAGCCCCATTAGCATCCTAAACCCATTATTACACTGAACCCTCATCGTGTTCAGTGTGTGTGTGTGTGTGCAATTAAAAATGACTTTTGTCTAACATAACGGGTGAGCATATTTTGGAGAGAAATTTTTCATAAAAAAATGTGTCTTACTTTTTAATTTCCGTCATACAAAATGCTTTAAAAGAAGCACAAAATGTCACATGAACTTTTCCCCAAAATCACTACTTTCAATGATATACTTTAATCCTTTAAATCCTAGCTTTAAACGCACTTCGGGCTTTTACACTAACATATACATTATTAACAATGTTTCGTTCTAGACTATGAGTAGTTTTGGGCATTTTTTGTCATTTATTATTTATATTTACACACTTGACAATTTTTTATGGCTTTTATTCCTTACAATATACTTTTATAAACTTAAAATAAACAAAATTATTTATTTTCTAAACTAATCACAAAAATTTCGTAAATTTAAACATCCATATCAAATCGGTCCATATATAAAAAAAGTTTGAATACACGAAATTTCGCCATTTTCGCCACGACAACCGATTAACCATACCGCAGCTGAACATGTCGCGGTCGCGGCGTCTTGTCAATGCCAAATTGTTATGTTTGTAAAGGCCTTAATTCCATGATGACAGTTTTAGATGGCATGTCAAATTTGAAAATTTTTGAACACCGCCAGAATTGCAGAATGTTTTATTTTAATGTCGAAGAATTTGTTTGGTATTTTGCAATGAACGAGAAAGTCGAGAAATAATGCTCAAACGGTTTATTTTTATGATGGTGTAAGTTTTATGGAGATTTGTTGTATCGGATTACCGTTTTCAGAGGTGAGTGTTGTTAAATAATCTTAAGAAAGTGCTTTCAAAATTTCATTACTTACTAAAACTAAAATGGAGGTTTGTTGTCGAACACAAACGCATAGTTCAAAACTTAGAGCGTGATCAATGTCTTCGATATTCTATTCCGACACAAGTTTTTAGTCGAGTTTTTAATTTTCTGTTAATTTGTGATTAAGTACCAGCTTTGCATTAAATATGCTTGTATAGAAATACTGTCTGTATAAAAAAATCGTTTCCTGCATGTACAATTACTTATATATTCCCAATGGATGTTTAAAAATATTCTTTTAAATAAGTATAAAAGTTGTTTTTGTATTGCAATTATTTAGGTACTTAATTACAAGTTATTAACACAAACAATTTTAACAAATACCAAGTCAGTAATGACTATCATACTAATATTACATGATAAACAATGGTATTTTTTGTAAATTAAAATCTTGGAAAACATTCACACAAGCAGTATTGATATACATATATCATTACAAGCTTTTATTTAGTGTCACCTGTAATCAAATCTTGCAATGCAAATTTTGCTCACTTCCCTGCTTCCAATTGAGCTGAAATTTTGCACTGTTATGTATCACGTGACAATGCAATATCATGATGACATGGAGTTAATCTGGTGGATTGTGGATTTGGTCTCCTAAGGTGGTCATAAGAACTGTGCTAAAACAATGGAAGCTCATTGTGTTTGGGTTTGTTAGAATCATCTTGTTGAGCAGTAGGTAACTTTTGCAAGAAAAGCGTCACTCAGCGTTGATATGTTGTCAAAAATGAAAATTTTGACAACATATTATTAGTAATAACTTAAGATAGGTATTTTTGCAGTGTAGTTAGAGGGTAATGTGTTCAAAATGATATTGACACACTTGTTCTCTAAAAAATAAAGTTGTGTCAACATTGAAGTACCCTAATATCGACAAATACTGAGAGCACACAAGAGTGGTATAAAACACCCAACTTATGCTGTCGATAGCCGATTGTTTAAGGGAAATTTGCTAGTCACAAAGGACCAATAATGTGCTTTGTTTAAATTAAACCAGCATAAGCAAGAGTGCGTAATAAATGTGATACTTTGAATATTTAGGTCAAGTTATACTAGTCATTTGTGATAGAATTTATAGCTTTTGTGAATATAACTGGAATTGTCATGCACTATTTTGAATTATATTTTTGTTTGTGTGTTTTTCTATTATCTTTAATTCTTTGTGTGTCAAGTTCATTTTGAAGAACTCAACCGCTTATCAACTTCTGTTACTGAGTGTACCAACGTTGTGATCATTTCAGAAGGAAAGTTAAAACCTAAGGTTTGAAAGTTTATTCAGAAAAATTGGGATCTTATATTGGCCAATAAATTATTATGATATGACATTCATTCATAACAAAATTTACACTTTTAAATAGCATTCTCTTTATATAGCATTAAAAGAGGGCAAAAGTTAAAACCTAAGATTTGGAAGTTTATTCAGAAAAATTGGGATCCTAAGATGTCAATCAAAATTGATATCTAATAAATCAAATCAAATTGACCAATAAATTATTACGACAAATAATAAATTAATTCACACTTTTAAGTAGCATTAAAAGAGGGCAAAAATCAACTAAACAATCTCTGGCTCAAAGTTACAGGGGACATACAATTATTTATAAAAATATTCACTAAATCAAAAAATGCTTTTATTTTAAACCTCAATGTTATTTTTAAAGACCTATAGATTGATGTGCAACATGTTAATATTTAGAAACATTTTTTTGATAATCTGTTACATATGGACTCTACGGAGACCACGGAGTGCCTCCCAAAAATATTTTTTTCAGCTATATTACTTCATAAGTCATAACTAAGAAGCGGCATACAAAATACACCTTATGATAAAATTATATATAGTTTCCTAGTAAAATGGCTGTGACATACGGACGGACAGACGGACTTGTTGAAACTATAAGGGTACCGTTTTTGCCATTTTGGTTACGGAACCCTAAAAATTAGAATACGTCATCAGGCCGCTTAGTGCGTTGTAGGGCTTATCACTCCACGATTTAGGGATTTTGGAAGTATCCCTTCGGTCGGTTCGGTCGCGGTCGAGTGTGACTAATCACACTCGACCGCGATACCGCGGCTTGAGCGGGACGCGACGATGATGTTAGGTACTTATACATTAGGCACAATGGTGTCGCACCGCGCTACGTCCGGCATTGCGCTCGAGTGTAACGTTTAATTTTTTTTTACTATTTTGTAACTGCTGGGCAAAGGCCTCCCCTATTTTGCGCCACCTGTCACGGCTCAGTGCACGCTCCCGCCAATCGCCACAAAACGAGTTCAGATCATCACGCCATCTCCGTTTTGGCCTACCTCTGCCTCAGCCTTCCTGTGGGGTCCAGTCGGTCGCCAATTTGGCCCCTCGATCTCGATGCATTCGGCATACGTGTCCCGCCCGGTCCCACTGAATGCGCTCCATTGATCGCAGTGTGACTAAGCCTTTTGAAATTGCTGCGCATGCATGCCTACTGCTGCCACAGAATAACTAATAGTACTACCCTGCTGCTTCTTTACAAACCTTCATTTTGTCTAAAATTCAATTCCTTGTGTCAGATTAAAGGCCCGTGCACACTGGCTGCGTGTGCGTAGACGTGCACGTCCCCCTGCGTTGTGAAATAAGAATTCTCATAAGACATGTCATACCGCACGCGCACGCACTTGTCACGCACCGTCACCCAAGCGGTGTGACATGTCTTATGAGAATTCTTATTTTACAACGCAGGGGGACGTGCAACTGCAGAAGTTGTCTCAGTTATAAAGAACAGGGCCTATATTTTAACATTAGAACAAAAAATATTGCGTATTATTACGGAAACAAAAACAGTATGCGACATACTATGAATTTAGTGGAAGGCAAAATAAAACCGCAAATTGATGTAGGTACAGTTTAGCCGTTTGGCACACGCTTAATAGAGGTCAAAAAATTCGTTATGACCTCGCGTGTGCCATGGCTAAACTGTACTATCGGGTTCATAATTGCAAACCCAATTTATCAATGAATTCATTCATAAATTGGGTATGCAATTATGAACCCGACGGTACATCGATTTGCAGTTTTTTTTAAAGTGGGCTCGTACACTGTCCACTGATTTCATTATACGTCGTTTGTCACTACTTTCCTCGAACTGAAACTTTTGGAAATGATATAATCTAATTATTTATATAATTTCTCATACTATTGCATCAAACCCAGTTCTCTAGGATTTGTTTTCTTGAAGTGGTTTGCATTCTTTGACCTCCACGACTTTACAGCTGCCAGATGTCCAGATCCGGAAATGAGCATAGTATAGCAAACTGACTTATTGTGTCATATCTGAGGTGGCTAGCTCTTCGTCTTGCTCACGTACTCGATAGTGACCCTACCTATGAAGCAGGAGGTCCCGGGTTCGAATCCTGATCACGGCATTTATTTGTGTGTTTAGCACAGATATTTATTTGTTCCTGAGTTATGGATGTTTTCTATGTATTTAAGTATTTTTATCTACATATATCTATACATATGTATAATAAAGCTGAAGAGGGTCGAAAGTCTGTACATGGAAGATAATCGAAAAAAAGTTGGCTGGGGATACTTAGAATCGATAACAGAACACGTTACAACAATTTTTAGAATTTATGTCTGTTTGTCTGTTCATCTGTTTATCTGTTTGTCTGTTTATTTGACCGCGCATCACGTGAAAACGGCTGAACGGATTTTGATGAAATTTTGTATAGAGATAGTTTGAGTCCCGGGAAAGGATAATATATAGTTTTAATCCCGAAAATCAACCTCGGTGGGGGTGAAAATGGGGTTGAAAGTTAGTATGGAGAATTTTTAACCGCTGAAACGATTAAGATAGAAATGAGTATGGAGATAATTTGAGTCTCGAGAAACGTCATAGGATAGTTTTCAAACCCTTGTGGGGGTGAAAAGGGGGTTGGAAGTTGGTATGAGGAATTTTTTACCGCTGAACTGATTTAGATGGAAATGTGTATAGAGATAGTATGGGTCTCGAGAAAGGACAAAGGATAGTTTTTACCCCAAAATCAACCCTAAAGGGGTGAAAAGGGAGTTGGAAATTTGTATAGGGAATTATTAACCGCAGAATCGATTTAGATAAAATTGGTTTGGAGATAATTTGAGCTCTGGAAAAGGAAATAAAATAGTTTTATCTCGGAAATTATCCCTTAAGCGGATGCAAAAGGGGTGGAAGTTTACATTGGGAAGAAACAACAAATAACCACTGTCTGTACGTATTTAGATGAAAGGGTTTAGCAGGCTAAGGAAGGACGTGTGGCCCCTGTGAGGAATAGTTGAATTAGTAAATGTCAATTGTTTGTCGCCTCATAACTAGTAATCACTCCAACTTTCAGCCCTCTATCTTGAACTGTCACAGAGATAATGTCAAAAATGTATTTTCTTAACATTTTTTTTCAAACTCATATATCTCCTAATCCATAGCAGCTAAAGCGTTGAAACAAAATCACAGCTACGTAGTTTGAGTGGGAGTATACCCTATAATTTTATTAATATTTTATACGTGAAAAATAAAAGAAATAAATGTCAATTTATTTTTTGACATCTCTTTCCAACACGTTTTTTTGAAAGTACAATTATGAAAAAAATCATGTAAATTGCTTATAGTATTAGCAACTAGCATACAAAAGATCAATTGATTATATTTGGTGCAACATACTGTAAAAAAAAACTAACGAAAGTATTCAAGTATCAAGAGTAGGCTTCTGAACTGAAAGTTCGTTTTTAAGTTTTATGTTTGTTGCCTAGCAACAAAGGGTGTATTGTTTTTAATTTGACGTATGACTGTCAAAAAAGGTTACTGAACTACTGCTGTGCTAGCATTTGTAACTAATTTTACTAACTACTTAATCAACGAAACGACGGATGTGCTATATGTTTATTATTTTATAAACAAAATTAATTGGTTTCATTATAGTACCCGTATTAACATAACGAATTAAATAACTCATTAGAGCAGATATCACAATATAAATCACTTAGATAATGACTATCGTAATATTCGTCGTCCCAGGTATAGGACAATGTTATCCTGCAGTCATCGCATTTTCATTTTAACATAATATTTTCGTCAGAGAGCGATATCTCAATATCTGGTAAAGACTGTAAAAACAGTTGCTTCGCTATTAACCGTGGCAAGTTGAGCCCAAATATTTTTGATTTTATGATTTCCATCTGAAAGAATGTATATACATGAAGTTTCTGTTTTATTTTTTATTTTATTTACATTTAAAACTTACTTTCGCCGTTATGGAAAAATCGGACTCCTCTTCTACATAACGTGTTGTATATTCCCTTAAACAATTCACTATTATGTTAAATAAGCTAGCGTATAAATTGTATAATAGTATTGTATAATTTAAAGATAGCTCATACCTAATAAATCATAATATCTAATGTTACTCGGAATCGACAAACGCTTAGTTTATACGCTAGCACATTTAACATAATAGTGGATTGTTTAAGGGAATATACAACACGTTATGTAGAAGAGGAGTCCGATTTTTCCATAACGGCGAAAGTAAGTTTTAAATGTAAATAAAATAAAAAATAAAACAGAAACTTCATGTATATACATTCTTTCAGATGGAAATCATAAAATCAAAAATATTTGGGCTCAACTTGCCACGGTTAATAGCGAAGCAACTGTTTTTACAGTCTTTACCAGATATTGAGATATAGCTCTCTGACGAAAATATTATGTTAAAAGGATATTGCGATGACTGCAGGATAACATTGTCCTATACCTGGGACGACGAATATTACGATAGTCATTATCTAAGTGACTATTATATTGTGATATCTGCTCTAATGAGTTATTTAATTCGTTATGTTAATACGTGTACTATAATGAAACCAATTAATTTTGTATATAAAATATTAAAATTATAGCACATCCGTCGTTTCGTTGATTTAGTAGTTAGTAAAATTAGTTACAAATGCTAACACAGCAGTAGTTCAGTGACCTTTTTTGACAGTCATACGTCAAATTAAAAACAATACACCCTTTGTTGCTAGGCAACAAACATAAAACTTAAAAACGAACTTTCAGTGCCTACACTTGATACTTGAATACTTTCGTTAGTTTTTTTTTACAGTATGTTGCACCAAATATAATCAATTGATTTTTTGTAAGCTAGTAGCTAATACTATAAGCAATTTACATGATTTTTTTCATAATTGTACTTTCAAAAAAACGTGTTGGAAAGAGCTGTCAAAAAATAAATTGACATTTATTTCTTTTATTTTTCGCGTATAAAATATTAATAAAATTATAGGGTATACTCCCACTCAAACTACGTAGCTGTGATTTTGTTTCAACGCTTTAGCTGCTATGGATTAGGAGATATGTATATGAGTTTGAAAAAAAATGTTAAGAAAATACATTTTTGACATTATCTCTGTGACAGTTCAAGATAGAGGGCTGAAAGTTGGAGTGATTACTAGTTATGAGGCGACAAACAATTGACATTTACCAATTCAACTATTCCTCACAGGGGCCACACGTCCTTCCTTAGCCTGCTAAAAAACCCTTTGGTATTGAAATAATTTGTAATTTTTTGGTCAAGGTGTTCATATTTATAACATGTTACCCGTCGATGCTTTAAATTTACCTTTACCAAAAATGAAATAAAATAAAATAACATAACTTCGTTCCAATCGCGTGTTCTACGACACTCACGTATTTTATTTTTCTCTGACGTTCATTAGTGCATTGTAATGTGCTTACATTGAAGAATAAATATCTTGATTTATCTGTGACAGTGTGGTAAAAACGTATGAAAATTCATTACCCCCGACCGCCGGCACGCCCTCCCCCCCCTGGATTTCTAATATGTGTGTAGGTAAAGCAGTGTATGCTTCTGTACATAATTAGGCCTTATTACGTAACAGTTACATAATTAAGTTACCCCCGAGGAATTGTTCGGATTAATCCCTGCCGCCTCTTTCCGCCATCGTCCTACGCGACAGCATTACCATCATCACCACTTAGATGGTTGGCAGTCCTCAACTGTGCGTTTCTCGAAAAACTTCCTGCCTCGCACAACAAAACTGTGGAATGAACTGTCGTCTGCGGTATTTCCGGACCGATACGACCTTCAAACCTTCAAGAAAAGAGCGTATTCCCATCTTAAAGGCCGGCAACGTGCTTGTGACCCCTCTGGTGTTGCGGGCGTCCATGGGCGGCGTTAATTGCTTACCATCAGGCGATTCGTCTGCTCGTTTGCCTCCTATTTCACAAAAAAAAAAACTACCATTTATCTCTTTTAAGGGTTCCGTAGTCAACTAGGAACCCTTATAGTTTCGCCATGTCCGTCCGTCTGTCCGCGGTCTAGCTCAGTTACCGTTCGCACTAGAAAGCTGAAATTTGGTGAGGCCTGATAAGAACTTTCAATAAAAACTATATTGAATAAAATCGGTTCAGCCGTTTTTGAATTATCAGTCAAAAACGCATAGTGAAAGGAAGTGCCGAATGGTAAAATGACGTAAGCGCCGCCAAATATCCCTTAATAAACGACCTTTTGAACGTTTTGTAACAGGGCGGCCTCTACGAAACTCTACACTGAGCATCGCCCAACATGCTCTTGGCCTGCTCAAATTCAACGTCTAAAAGGGGGGGGGGGGTAGCCACTACACTCGATTGAGTTAAATTTGCATGGGTCATGGACCCCCTCCTCCCTCCAAGTGCACCTCAAATAGAAAAAAATCATTTCTGCATTTGTGAATAAGACTTATTACGTATTGGTCTAAAAGCGAATTTGACACGAGAGCATTTTTTAAGTCATGATTGAAAGAAGTTTTTATACCAATTATTTTAAAAGTAAAATGGATATGGGTACCTACTGTCTATTAAACTGTCAGAACTATTGTCAGTTCAGACTTCAACGGATATGATTTCTGCAAACTGACTAAGTACTGCTTGATTGTGCTACGAGAGACTTTGAAATATTACAGCGTACGAGTATTAAGGTGCTAATCCCAGCAAAATGGCAGGATACATTGGAGCAAACAATTTCGGATTATTGCGGACACCCGAAGTTATAGGTGTATGTGTTTTTCCCGCATGCCCTCAAAATGACTTCGGGGAAGTCTCCAAAATAATAAAAATTAACTTCCTGTGCCGGCTGAACTTTCTAATCTCACGCAGGACGCAAGTCTGTAGCTATCACTGCACAGCTGGGGAACAAGAGTGGACTGAAGTTTTGGAGTCGCCTAACAACTGCACCAGTTTTGACACCAGCCACGCGGAGACAATCGTTGATCTCTCCTTAGGTTTGCACTAAATATGGTTAACGGTGTGGTGTCAGCCATGGTGAGCGATATTGTGTAGGTAGTGGATTGATCGGTTTATATAATTTCAAGTATGTTAATTTTACTTTTTATATTTGGGAGGTATACCTATTTAATTAAAGAAGTTATTATTAATGATGACTATTTTTATTTCCTTTAACCCTTTTCCAGGCATAGTACGCATACACATAAAGTAAAATACCCTATAGTGGACGGTGATGGACAAAAAAACACAAATCCTTAAAAAAATAACTTCGATCAATGTCTATAGGATAATGTTTATAGGATAATGTATTTAGTAAGAGAAGGGAATAAGACCATTGACTTTCCATAGTTTATAATTTTAATAAAAAATAACTTTGAAACATAAATAATATTATGCAGCTTCTTGGTTATAAATTAACTAAGTTATCTGTTATCTGTTCTACAAATAACGAAACATAAACTTATTTTTTTATAATTAATTATTATTATAATGGCCCAATAATTCCTTTTTAATGTCGCACATCTTCTGTAAGAAATAAAAGGCTAAAATTTCCCCATCATGCAAGTTTTTTAATTTTTTGTTATACCTTGAGTTAAATACTATATCCAACTTCCTTCTTGAGTTGCCTTCAAAGAGATTTTGTCTAAGTTTTAGATTCTGCCATTGTGATTCTATTTTCAATTTCCACAAAAAATTGATGAAGTTTGGCCTGCACTTCATTCGAGAGTTTAAACGGCGATGCCATCCCTCTAAGCTATTATTTGTTCGGTGGATTTCATTAGCACACCTAATTATGTTATTAAGTTCGTTGATCCAGTATCTTTCCACGTAAGAATATAGAAACTTATTCACTTTTACCTGATTTCTACCTTGTGGTAATTGTTTAATTTGCTGCCAAACTTCGGATATGTAATTTGATGGAACAAGTGGCAAATTAGCACAAAGTGTAGCTACTGTATTTCCTATGTCTGTACTCAGTATTTCTGATTTCTCGGCTCTTTTCCAAACAGCTCTTGAATAATGGAAATAACATCCTGTTAATGATATTTCCGGAAAAACGGCTTTTAACGCTTGAATCTGAGCAATTTCATAATCGGTTTTGATTTTTTTTAATTCAATGCCAAAAACATTTTTTATTAGCTGGAACAGCCTTACGTAGGTTTCCTGCGTCTTATTCAGCAACAGACAATATATTATTGGCAGAATATTCACAGTGTCGCTGTTGCCCTCGTTCAAGTTTATATGTACCGTATATAGCTGGAAAAATAATGGCACTGATTTGAATGTCCCATCGCCATAAAATTGCGAGTCTGCTTTTGCCTTTAATGTTTTCATGGCTAATTGCGAGCTAAAAATCAAAATCTTATTGCATCCGTCGCCGTCATCACAAACGAGAAATTTTTCAGCTATGATACTTGGTATCACTATGTCATTTAAAGTAACTTTGGTATGTTTTACTTTCAAAAAATTATGTCTAGCCCTGTACAAAGAATCCTTTTTGGCTTTAAAAATAGCTGCCTCGTTTATACCTTCTCTTGCAAGCAGTTCGGGTTGCTTCAAAATTGCCTTTTCTACAATTTTCGGCACGGGTCCAAAGGATTTACACACATCCTTTTTACAAGCATCGATTAATACAGAAATTGCATTTTTCGCGTGATTCGGTGTGCATGTGTGGTCAACAACTCGCAACACCACATTGTTGGAATTAATTTTTATGGAAGCACTGCATTGAATTCGGTTACCGCACCGCCAGAGCGAGGACCCGTCAACGTTAGAACAGTTTTTTGTAAATTGGAATCCACTGTACAGTAAATTATAGCCGCCTTTTTTATTTTTTACAAATACAACACTTTCGTTTGTATCCATTGGTAGTAAAATAAATTATCTCTTTATTAGGTACCTACAACGCGGACTGCACACAAAGATTGGCACTAAACGTCATGTTATAACTAATTACTGTAATTTTGAATGATTAACAATACTTAAGTTTCAAGTGGCCAGTGAAGAGGTAAAATGTGATAGGAGTTCGTATGGAGAAATATATTAAATACGTTATTTATGATATTGGTGTAACGAGTTTTAGGCTAACTGATAATTAGACTTAACGCGAAATGGGCAAACAGCGACTTAGGCGTATTACGTTTGGGTCAGATTGCGAAATAGGTAATATAAGAATTAGACAATAGCCGACATAGTCTAACAGCGAATTTCAAATGACGTTTAGGCATAACGCGAATTAGTCAGACTGCGTTTTAGGCAGACCCGGACAAAAGGGTTTAAATCATGCCAAAAAAAAATATTTGATAAAAAAAGTATTCATTTTTGTATAGTTTCATTTAGTGGTAATTGTAAAATATTTTATTAGGACTACTGTCCTCTAGCGTCATCTGTCAACTTTACTTCAAGTTCCGCCTCCAGGGTAGCCGGAGAGAAATTAGGGGTGAATTAGCCGCTTACTGACACAGACCGCATTCCACGCGGTCGGAGCCGCGGGCGCAGTGTAACCTCAGTGTTACAGTATTATATATCAACTCCTTTTAAATAACTAGTATATTACTGCGGATCTCTAAAAAATATATTCACACGTCGCAAGTTCTTTGAAATCGATCTAGTATAAACACAAAAGTAATTAGTTTGGTTATTTATTGCTCTTTTTCTGCGGACCAAGTCGGAGCGCTTTCGGACACTTGACTCTTATCATGCGTATGTCGCCTAAACACAAGTTCGGTTACTAGCACGTACTAAAAAGGGCGTATGATAATTAAAATAGGACGACACATTCGTCATCTAGCTAAAAACTTTTACTAATCAAATGTTTTAATGACGTATGTTGGTTCGAAATCTATGCACATAACATCTTTATGTTACTCGGACTTATTCGTGTGAATATTATTGTTTTAAAAATATACTTGAAGGAGAGTTAGTCGAGATTTGGACCCGGGACGTAGCGTTTGACCATATGAAGTCAATTCTGATTTGTCAGATATAATTAATTGTAAATTAGTATTAAATAATTCGGGCTCGCGATTACCTTAACCTGTGTGCAAAGACATTTGTTCTAGTGTTTATTTGCTTTATTCGGTGTTAATTTAATTAATCGTTTATTAGAATCAGTGATACCAGGGAGTAGAATTACTTAATAAAATTAAGATTAATGTATAACGAATTTTCTTATTTTATCTTATTAGGTCATCACGACGGGTGTCAGTTCTGCTTTTAGCTGAGTCCAGCGTGTTCTAAGGGGTTAGGGAAGTCGTCAGTGGACGATTTGTATGTAGGACATAATAGTTAACTTCTGCAAATGTTCCAGAGTTGTCCAAGCGTACGAGAAGAAGACTATAGGGAGCCACTATGGCTACATTTTTAAGTTCTACAATTAGCTAGTACCTTCCCCAATAACCACATTTTGTGTAAAAGAGCGATAAACCTTTAAAGTATTGATTATTTTATTTAGCCTAGCCTGCTTGAATTGAATGTTCACATTGCAAAATAGTTATTTTGAAGGGAGAGCTCAACACCATTCATCACACAAATCATATTTTGGCTCTTTCCGACAGAATGACGAAATTGTAGTGTCACTCATTTAATTGCTTCTTTGATTCTATTATTTGTGACGAGATAGTGAACCAACAATAAGAAACTATTACACACAAACATTGTATATTTGCGTTACGTACAAAATACATGTACACACACTCGCTACACACCACACTACACTTACAAATACACAGCTGACACACCACACGTTTAGTCTATTTGCACACATTCACTTAGGTACACTCGGAATAAGGTTTGGTGGCTGAGATTAGCTCCTGCCAGCTGGAAGCCGAAACAGGCCTTGGCCTAATGTATCTGACGGGTCAGTGCATTAGAAGTCTGAAGCCATTACACTTCACACTAGGTACACAAGCAAGGCCTGAGTTGTTTATATTTCTGTAACATTTCGCTCTGTAGTCCTGGGATCCAACCACTCGATATGTGCCGACCCCTGACGTCTGATGTCGTGTGTGAAGGTAGAGTGCTCTTCATCCAATTTAAGGGGCTGCAGTACAGTGAGTGTTATAGGCTGTAAATAATATTCAGAGCACCTTGTACAGATCGACAACACTCACTAACTTTGTCACAAATACCGCGGCTGCATGACGTTGTAGGGACAAGCGTAAATACCGCAGCGCGTAAGCTTAGCGTAAATTATAAAATGCATTGTGCGTAAATACCATTTTGAGAACGACAGGAAAGTGAAGAGTGTTGATGAATGATTAGGAGGGATGTTTTGAATGAACTCCTGGTTTAGCTAGGATTGTTTCCTGTCGGTTTTGATGGACGCGTGGACGGGCATGTTCCATTCTCAACGTCACGCGAGGCAGGGGTGTAGGTTGGCAGGGAGCCCCTGGACATTCCAAAACTAAGTAATAACTACAGGTTCCCCTTTCTAGACCTACAGGTCTGAATTCACAAGGTCTCTTTGTTGTCGAGTATTTCTTTCAGGTCGCTATTCCATCGTGTTCAAGCCATATTCTAAAATTAAGTTAAATTAACAGTAAAATAGTAATTCATTGAATGTAAAAATCTAGTAATTAAATCAATTAATTTATTTTCCTTTTAGTACTGCTGTCATTGGTGAGTGGCATGTTCATATATGTAGTTAGTATTTTTTTCAAATATTATTTTACGCTTACGGGTTAATTGAATTTTGATTGAATTTTTCATCACGTGTTTTGGTTTATTATTATTACATAAAATATATAATAATTACTTAATTCGATTTAATTTAGGAAACGGATACAGATACGGATCTCCGAGTAAATTCTTGTTCCGTGTTTTACGGACACGGATCAAAAGTACGGATGGTATCAGTATTCCTTTATGAATACGGATACAAATACGGAATATGGATTATATTTTTATTTAATCATGATTTCTATACTTTAATTTTATTAGTGGTCTATATTGTTTTCCTTCATTAATTTGTTTATTTTTTCTCAAACGATTTTTTTATTAACGGATCTTTATCATGGCGTTTTATTTTTGACTGTTTTATTATTGCGTACATTATTGTTAGTTTATTACATTCGTATTTAATTAACAATTTGATTTATCAATGTTTCTTACACAAAGTAGCAGGTCCTTCATTTTTGACTAGACGATCACATGTATTTATGGCCAATATTAAATTATATTTTATTTTTAAAAGCAGTCGGATTAGTGCTATTACAGCAGCTAGTATCTAATATATCTATCGTCGTCTAGTACCTACAACACAAGCCTTAAGCCCATAATATCGGGTGTTCCAGAAAGTATAAGCACGAGTTCTACATACAATTAAACAAAACAGTATTAATCGTCATACTTATTTTTAAAATGAATTGTATATTTAACTTATTATCTAAACAATTATTGTACCATTTCTTCCAGAATAATTAATTGTAAGCCAATGACCGAACCTTAGACCTGACACTCGACATAAGCTTCAGCACAGACTTGTTCCCAACGACTTTGGAGGCTTTCAACCAGTTTCTTTTAAAAGCCTCAATGGGATCCGCGGCCCTAGTATTTTTCCGAAGATATGCCTTGGTTAGTGCCCAAAAAGTCTCAATAGGCCTGGCTTCTGGGCAGTTCGGAGGATTTTTGTCCTTGGGCACGTAGTCGACTTTGTTATCTTTATTGGTATATAGCAAGGATGATTAAGACATGGATTGACAATGCCTATACAAAATCGCGTTCCCTTATTTCAGGCTAAAGCACTAGCGTCATCTATCGGTCACCACAAACACTAAATTCCTACTTAACCTTTCTGTTAAGCCCATTGGTTGACTGGTAGAGAATGCCTTATGGCATTAAGTCCGCCATTTGTACCACATTATTTTGTGCAATTAAGATTAAATAAATAAATTCTAGTTTCGAATATTTTGTTTGGCGATTAACGCTGACAGAATAACTCGACTTCGGACTCAACAGATGGCGCTGTGGCACTCAGTACCGTAAACAGACGTATAGCCTGAAGGTTCGAGGAACGCTATTTTGTATAGGCATTGTCCATCCATGTCTTAATCATCCTTGGTATATAGCTATAGTTTATTGGTATAGGCTTACGTGGCCTTCGAATAGTGCACGGATGGCAAATCCGGCCAAAATAAGACAGGTCCATCATGCTCACGGATCATAGGCAGTAGGCGACGATTTAAGCACTCGGTGATGTAGGTATCGGACTTCATTGTTTTGCGTAGTGACAAATGGCTTGGATAATTTGCCACACTCACAAATAGCTTGCCAAACCATTGCTTTTTTACTGAATTTTTCAGTGAAGATGGATTTGTTCGCGTCACTGATATCCTGGCCCTCTCGTACGGTATAAAATTGATCACCCGGGAGCATTTTGTAATCAAATTTAATGTATGTCTCGTCGTCCATTATAATGCATGCTGATTTTCGGCACAAGAGAGTATAATAAAACTTGCGAGCCCTTGGTTTCACACTTGCGGCCTGTTTTTCGCTTGGTTTCGGTTTTTTCTGTTTCTTGTATTAACACAATCAAAATACGACAAAACTCGAAATCCGCCGGACAGTTTTGAGATTTGGTGTGTATGTTGATTAGAGGTCCCGTTTTATTGTTCACACCATTTGACATTTGAGGACCTCGAGGAACCGCCATCACCTTGGAAAATGTCCTCCATCCAGAAGAAATTCGCTTTTCCCTCCGAATCTACGCACTCTATGAAAATATGATCTAGGACAATATTAAAGCTCATTAAATTCTACATAGAAACATGCATACTCTTTTGCTGAAAAATGCACCTCCTTCAGAGATATCACTTGAGGAAGTGAAGTGTATCGTCAATGCCTTTCCAGGGGATATTCTCATGATATGAAACTTGTGAGAATACAAAGTTACGTTTATTTATAGTTTTGTATGTCAGCTACACCAATATCAAAATTTTAACCGACTGCGACAAAAACAGTAAGTAAGGTAATGGTTTCAAAACTGAAAACTGAATACTGTAGCCTAGGATGCTAAGCGGATTTCTATAAGTGACATATCCTAAATAAAGGTTGTCTGGAAGAAATCGCTCATGAGCGATAAGACCGCCTGTTGTTACCTCTACCTAAATTTATCTAATTGTAAAATTTGTGCTTGTAACTGTATGAGGTGTGCAATAAAGAGTGTTTATTAGTATTATTATTATATCCCTTAATTCCACTTGACCTGAACAATGAATCCACACTTATGTATCTCTAAAAAAAAAACTTTATGCGGCCGCAAGAGGTCACCAAATATGAAATCATGTTTATTCCTTGGTGCCTAAACTATTGCGCAAATTTCAATGAAAGATACACCAGGAGGTCTGTAATCAACACACCAGTGCCATGCAATGCAAATTTTCTAAAATGTATGTAGGATAAATCACTAAGACTAAATAATTTGATGATAAAACCCTATTTTTGCTCTTAATTTCATCATCAAATAGGGTTTCATCATCAAATTATTTAGTCTTAGTGATTTATCCTTCATACATTTTAGAAAATTTGCATTGCATGGCACGGTGTGTTGATTACAGACCTGCTGGTGTATCTTTCACTGAAATCCGCGCAATAGTTTAGGCACCAAGGAATAAACATGATTTCATATTTGGTGACCTCCCTAACAGATAAGTCGGGTTTTCTAACAAACGTTTGAGCGATTTTCCGGTCCAAATTTCGGTCTGAAGGTCCCGGTTTTCGGCCGCTTTTCGGTGCATCCCAAAAGTAATATTCTTCGCCGTACTTTCGTATCGCTCTGCGGACGGCTCCAATACTGACTCCTATATACCGTTTTCGCCAACTGTTTCAACGTTATGTTAGGGATTGTACACCATTTGTGCACGATCATTTTACGTTTTTCGGGAGAAATACCTCGCATTTTGAGTATTTTACAGAAATGCACTTCAAATAATAACCGTATTTGTTGGTAACCATGGAAACAGAAAACTTGCATTCAAACTTTTTTCTTATCATTATTAGAAAAAAAAATGGCAGCCCTTCAAATATGTGCTTATACTTTCTGGAACACCCGATATTTATTTATACTCTTATCAGAGTAGTCGTAGATATTGATTGATTGAAAAATTGGTTGATATATCAAATGAAAGGACTTATTGTAAGGATCTGAAATATATATTTCTTTATAGTTTTGGGGGCGTCCATTAATCGCGTCATACGTTTTTGGCTTGTTTTAGACCCCCCCCCCCTCCCCCATGGTGATCTTTGGTGATATTTTCATGACCCCTCCACCCCTGTCCAATATGACGTGTAATTTTTTTGCTAACTAAAGTAAGTACAGTTTTCTAACACGTGAACCTACTTACGTAACGTACGTACACGTAAAGGGTAAAAAAATGGAAGTACATGTATACATATAAAATAAAATTATCGTTAATAGAAAAAAACCGGCCAAGTGCGTGTCGGACCACGCGGTTTCGTACCTACTATCGAAAAAGTAATATCAAAAGGTCGTATCTGCGTATGAAATGAGTTTTTAGGAGATAACTCAATAATTCCTAAACCGATAATGTTCTCAATTTTTGGATCTCCGGTTCAAAAGTGACACAAGGGGGACACAAGTTTTTTAGACTTACGGGGTGATTTTTTCTTAAAATATTCACTAAATAAAATAAAAATTCAAACAGACCTCAATGTTATTTTGAATGACCTATCGAGTGATGTGCATCATGTCGATATTTGGAAACGAAAAAAATTTTTTGGCAAATAATTACATGTATGGAGTAGTGCCCCTCCTTAAAATATATTTTTCAGCAATTTTACTACAAAACTAAGTAGCAGCATACAAAAATATACCTTATATTTAAATATTTATTAAGATACGTTTTATAGTTTCCGAGTAAAATGGCTGTGACATACGGACGGACGGACGGACAGACGGACATAACGAAACTATAAGGGTTACGTTTTTGCCACTTTGGCTACGGAACCCTAAAAACCTACTTCACAAAATAATATGTCAAACGCCATTAAAAATTATAATTACTATCATAGTGCTTAGTGCAATTTTACTCTGCTTTTGACAGATTGATTCATTTAAAAGTTGATAATTTTTATTTTATTGACCATAATACAGTACAGCACAAGGAACAAAAAAATTACACGTGATATGTGTCCAGACCCCCCTCCCCCCTGTGGTGATCATTGGTGATTTTTTCTTGACCCCCTCCCCCCTATACAATATGACGCGATTAATGGACGCCCCCTTTACAAGAAAGAAAGTCATTTAAGTTATTTTAGTTAAGAAGTTATTTAAGAAAATCGATTATTCCCCTCCCTTATCTCGGAAATTCCTGGACCTAAAATAAAAAAAAAAAAACAGAAAATAGTTAGGAAGAATAATTATATGTCTACGGTCAAGCATGACTCAGACTCACGGAAAAAACATTGTTAAAATTGTGTGATATACGGAATCCTCGGGGCATGAGTCTGACTCGCACTTGGCCGATTTTATATTGTTGCTTATGCAGTAAGTGGCTGCTACAACTATCGTTATCGAGATAGTTTTGGGCCATGTTAATAAATTAATGAATCATATCTCTTATTGTTTCAGATTTAACCAACATGTGCACCAACACTGATGACGTCGATGATGAGTATTTAGATGACCCGATCTCATTGGTGCCTATTGAGGATATTAAAACAGAAATATGTGATGATGAAGGTACAGTCGCCATCAGATATATCGGAGCGGCCAAGGTGGTCACAAATATCTCTGAACAACGCCTCTATTGTTAAAGCCGTAAAATGCATGTTCAGATATTTTTGAGTACATTGGCCGCTCCGATATATTTGATGGCGACTGTATAGTACTTAATAATCTATATTATATTAGTCTTAAGAATAAAGTGAATTATGCTGATGACAATTTATGGTAAGACCACGACTTCTTTCGTTTCTCGAATTCAGAATTATTTATTTATCATATCGAATTTCGCTGCCCAAATGAAGTTTTTTTTTTTATCGGGTTTGTTTAGTCAATGGTCTAAATATATACAGTCGTGGCCAGATAATTAAGGACAATATTATTTTTGCCATACAACTGCATACAAATATGACATTTTAAATTTGATAAAAATATAAATTTTGCTTATGCTATTTATATTTTAAAAAATACTGACGTATCCGTGTTTAAACAAGACTTAATATGGGCCATAAACATCTTCCATAAAATTTGAACTTTAAAAAATAAAGACAGTCAAATCAACACTTTTTATAAGTTCATACTATAATTAGGAACGATGTATGAAAATCGTTCCTAATTACAAAAAGTATTGATTTGACCGTCTGTATTTTTTAAAGTTCAAATTTTATGGAAGATGTTTATGGCCCATATTAAGTCTTGTTTAAACACGGATACGTCAGTATTTTTTTAAATATAAATAGCATAAGCAAAATTTATATTTTTATCAAATTTAAAATGTCATATTTGTATGCAGTTGTATGGCAAAAATAATCTTGTTCTTAATTATCTGGCCACGACTGTATATATTCAAGTTGAGCAAACAGAAAAAGAGATTACGTGTAAGTGTGCGTAGTTATGTTTTTTTGGGTTTTATTAATTTGAATATTTTTGTCCGTATGTATAGATCAGATTATCGACGTTAGTTCAGACGAGGAGGAAACATTTACTTCAGCCTACGGGAAGAAGAACTTCGTATTGCCGGTCACATTCTTTGACATATCTGAAAACGTGAGGCTTCTGAACAGATGTAAACCTTTGAGCATCAGAATTGTTGACTGCAAACAATATCCCACGTACTATACCAAATATCAAGAGAAATGTAGAAATAATTATGATGAAAGTTGTGTAGAAGTAGACAGTAAATGCAAAAGTGATAAAGAAAGTAACCCATGTAATGTTAGTGTGGAAGATACTGTGATTATTACTAGTACAAAAGAAAAAGCCGATAAAATGCAAGAAGGAGAGCAGAAACGTCGAACACATAGCGATTCTTTCTATGACAAACTAAAGAAACGCAAAGAAGAAAGGAAACAAGTTGCTCTTAAGTGTAAAGATTTGAGCCAAGTCGATTTCAAAAAAAATATAGGACTCGTGGGATTGAAAATAACAGATACAATCTTTAAGCAAATCGTAGACTCAGAAAAGGCATTGATTAGTAATAAATGTAACTCTGTTGAAAACAAATCCAATGAAAACAATTCACAAAAATCAGAAAATCCATCAATTGCTGCAGAAACTATCACCTCAAATAGTATATGTAAGGACAAGTATGATAGTGTTGCAGAAAAGGCATTGCTTATGAGCAAGAGTGTAAGTCTTGAAAATAACTCTAAGGAAAATAATAAAACATATCTAAGTGAATCAGAGAAGATGTTACTATTAACGACAAAAACGAACACTTCTGACGATACATTTAGGGAAAAGATTGCAAGAGTTTCGGAGAGTTTGTCTATTAAGAAAATCACATGTACGGGAAATAAATATTATAACAAAAAAGAGAGTGATAAAGATAAAGCAAATATTGAAACCAAAAGTGTTCACACTGACAAAAATAAATGCAAGGAAAAAAGTGATAGTATCGCAGAAAAAGATTCTATTAAAACGAAGATTAAATCAGTTGAGATTAAACGTAAAGAAAAAATGACAACGGATGCAGAAAGAGCTTTAATTGAAAGCCACTGCAACTCTACCACTGCCACTACAGCCACCTTAGAAAAGTGTAAGAAACAAGAATTTGAAAGTAATAAATACATAAAAAAAGTAGGCGACGTTTTAGATAACCTAGGAACGTCTATGATACCTCTCACGGCTAATTATACCGATGATAGTGTGCCTAAATATGTCACCCTTCAAGACGACTCCGAATTGAACAGATTTAAGGCAAGTATAAGCCAAACTGACAATTTAGATAGTAATAAAGAAGGTAGTCAAATACGGTGCAGTTTAAAAATATTGAGTAATAATGTTATTAAAAAGGTCCTTAAACTTAAGAAAGCTAAGAAGGATCCTAAAAATGTAGCAAACCCAGTTTTACAGCAAAATCCAGACGAATCACAGTCTAAAGTTGATCAAATTTCTACTAATAGTAATTTGAACCAAAGCAAACATAACATTGAACGTATTTGCGTATCTTCAGATAGAGACAAAATGCAAATTAAACGTACGGCCAGTAATGAAGTTGAAAAACATTCAGATGGGACAAAGCGAGTAGAGAAATCTGCCGTCAAAGATGCAAGCAGTGACCAGGCTGGACCTAACTCTCCTGTCATACCCTGTACAACCATTTCTGTTAGAGCTGCAACACCTAAATTGGCTGAAACTAAAAGTACTCCTTCTGTACAAAAACAATGTGGCTTTCCTAACGTTTCCACTATGAATAAGACGGATGTGACCAACTCCAAATGTACAGCCATTTCAAAGCATAATAAATCTGTCGTGCCAAACGCGATTAACAAAACAAGTGATACAAAAGGCACTTTGTTGTGTAACCAAAATACAACATTCAATAGTAAAACAGTGACTGAATTTAAATATCCTAAGAGTTATACACTGGCTGCTCTTAGTGGTGTCCAAAACAACGTTCCAGCCATGATTGAACGTTCACTATCCCATCGCAATCTTTCCAAAATTAACCCGACGAAGGGGCCTGACTTGGCAAATGCACAAGTTAAACCTGCTACATCTGCCGGGAATCAAGCGAACGCTAATCAACAGACAAATACACCGCTAGCCTCCCTAACACTTTCCAAATTTTCCGGTCATAATGCCATAATACTTAGGAAGTCACGTTCAACCCCGTCCCCGTCCCCGTCCCAACAGTTACTAAATTATCCTCCCCCAAATCAAGGACTACCTATTCAAACATTGGTAAATAACAGATTTCAGTATCAACCAATTCCGCGTGGTCCAAGACCAATGCGATTTCATCACCCACCGCCATGTCCACCACCTCCACTAACGCCACCAAATAATGAAAATTTGACACAAGTTACGCCACAAAGATTTATTCCGCCGCAGAGATTACAACCTACTTATTTAAGAGGGATGGAAATGGGTTTATACCGTTGGCGATTCTTTAATCCACCCTTTCCCCCCGTGAATCATCCTCCATTATCAGTTCCTAGACCTCCATGCCCACAGGTCAACGAAGATTCTCTCATTGGTAACACTGCTAATGGTCACCCGATCCAAAAAATCAACATACCCGTGGTACCGAACACCGTCGACGATAAACAGAAGATGCTAGCAGAGTTAAACAATGCAATTCTGTCGCCAGAGCTAACAAATAAACACGAAAATGCCCTTAAACGTAAGGCTGATAACTTACCGATAGACTCGGTAACTCCAAAGCATTCAAAACCTAGCCCTTTATCTAAAAAAATAAACATAACGACTGATGAATATGAAGTGAAAATTCCTGATAAGTTGTCTCCTGGATATTCGCCTCCAATCTTGCCTATATATCCGTACCAGGAATCGTTTAAAATATTTTCTCCAAATGATAGTAAAAAACACGGTCTCATCAGTGACGGTCAGAACCGTACTCCGTTAAAACGTACGAAATCTACAGGGAGTATTAGGAAACTAGATAAAGATCACAAAAGACTTTCTCAGCAAGAGAGTGGAAACCAAGATAAAGCTAAGAAGATATCTTACGAAGATTACAGAAAAAGAGTTATTAAGGATGTTGTTGACAGAATAGATGTTTCAAAAATGAGAAAATACGATGCCAAGAACATCGCAGACGATTACAACCAAGATCAGGGCTATGACTCCGATTCAACTGTTAAATTGTAGTTGTAATAGTTTTACTTGTTGCTACATTTTAAGCGGCTCAATCAAAATGATTTCTTTTTTGGTGAAACAAAAGATCGAATTAAGCCGCTGCTGATTTGAGCTCGTTTTGTTACATCTGGCTGTTGTATGACCAGTTGTACTATGATCAGTTAGTTATTTTATGTGGAATCTTTGAATGGAAGTATATTACGTTAAAGTTAGATGCGTAAAAAGTTTAGTAATTCTTGTATGAAAAAACCTTAATTATTTTATGTTTATTCTCAGAAGATAATAGAAAATAAGGTTATTTCTTACATATATTTTTTATATACATTTCGTTCTTGAGCTGTATAATGAGTCGGTTTTTTTTAGTTGAATAGGTTTATTTTGTCACGAGTACGAATTTTATTATTTTTCCAAACCGAAATTAACCTCGCAGATGGCTTTTGATGTACTTGGTTAAATAATTGTTTCAGTGAAATTGTGTCAACACTTTCGTAGGGAGTTTTATCTAAAAATGACAGAGTGTGCTTGATTTCATCCCTACTTGCTTTTTCTGTTTAATCAGATTCTGAGGTGGTTCCGGCTAAGTCAGATATTTGAGTATAAATTTGTGAGGAAACTTGGATTATTATTCCTTGATTTAAATGTCAAAAACTGGAATCTGATAAATTCAGCAAACAAGAAAAGATTTGTATTTAGATGGACCTTGTACAAAAGTTGCAGTTTTTTTGTAGTTGTGTATTTTCCTCATTTGCTATGATGCATTTGCTATTGCTATGATGGACGGGGATGATGATTTATTTGGTTATGTATGATACTTCCAGCAACTGAAATGCATTTTTACAATACATGTGTTGACATCTTTTTGCAACCTTTTTGTAACTGTTGGTTGTTTCTTGTGTTTCATCATTATTAACATAAAGCATGTTCTATGCAGTTTAGGATGATTTTTTATTCAAGTATTAATAACTTACCGCCATAATTTGTATTTGCCATTAACTTTTATTTCATCATACCTACTTAAGTTTTATTCTCATAACGCGTTGCCCTGATGGAAAACCATGATGCCTACTTCAACGAAGTAAGTTGTGCCAACAATTACAATCCATTTTGAATCTGACAAAAAGCAATGTTTCAGTCAAGGGTTTTCTGTTTCTAAGCCATCAATTTTTGTTATGTCATGTTGACCTTAGTCATTATCATTACAAACGCCGTCTTGCTTAATATTAAATTATTATGTAAAAAAATCAATAATGAATATTACGGTTAGTACATGATTTTGAAAAATTTGCTATGCACTCCCTTTCTGTGAATGTACTCGTAGAGCAACAACGCATATGCAAGTAAATTTATTAAAATGCCCTGTAAGTTTTTCGTTTGTTTACCCAAAATAACAACGTTTTTTTATTTATATTAAAGCTAAGACTATATTTCATGTAATATGTCTCAAAGAATAACGTTTTTAAGTTTATATTGTTTGTTTTAAATGATTTTTCATTTTATTTTAATTTTTGTACCAAAGATGAGTGGTGTTATGTGTGTAAAAGGCTGCGAAATATAAGAGTTCTTGGTTTATAGTGTTTAATTTATGAAGGTGACAAAGATAAAGACCACGTTAACTTTGCATGAACTTATCGGGAGCAAAAACTGCACCTTAAATGTCATTTACCTTTAAGTGTCACTTGCATTGATAAGTAAGCGTAGAGTTACCGTAGCCTGGGTTTATGTCTAGGTACAGTCGGAAGCAAAGGTAGATTAGGTAGCTGAGCGGGCGAGGTGTTCAACATGAGCTTGGCGAGACTTTATTGTTAAGAGAATAAGAGCGTGTAAAGGTCATTTTGAACACCTCACCTGCTAAATCTACTTCTGCTGACGACTGTACTTGCCTATCTAATATTGAGTCAGCAGCCCATATAACCATTCCGGTCGCAGAATCATCAAGTAGTAACTAAATGTCAAATGTGTCGTAACGGTGTCGTAACAGTTACTACACTTTGCGACTGTGTTCAGTTTTGATTACTTATGGCCTGTTTCACAATCTACAGTTAAAGCATATCTGTTAGATAAATGTTTGCTGTCCTTTTCTTTTATATGACTGAAGAAAAGGATAGCAATAATTTTAACTG
This sequence comes from Pammene aurita, assembly GCA_947086415.1. Taxonomy (NCBI): domain Eukaryota; kingdom Metazoa; phylum Arthropoda; class Insecta; order Lepidoptera; family Tortricidae; genus Pammene; species Pammene aurita. Next base: position 18,032,736 of record OX352305.1, on the reverse strand, counting down.
GCAGATAAGTTTATCTGGAGATTGTGAAACAGGCCCTTAGTGTGGTAACAGTGTGCACACAATGTGACCAGATTTGTTTCAGTAACTAAGGGTGGGTTGCACCAAACCGCCTGTAAAAGTAAGCCAAATGTTACGCTAATCGGAGCTACTTAACGATTGCTAACATAAATGGGTTGCACCAAGTGCAAAATAACAGAACGTAAGAGTTAAGCGGGATGCCACTGTCTAAACGCATTTCTACTCACATTTTTATGGTAGAATATTTATTCAATATGGCAACACAACCATAAATGCCAAACTAAACTTGTCAAAATCGTCACACGAAGAAAAAAATCTAAAGAAAGGAGCGCGAACTAAACTTAACTTTGCACTCTGCAGCTTGAAAATCAAGAATATACAAACATTTAGCCATTCCTGAACATGTTTATTACTCAATCAAAAAGTGGGCTATCCATTGCGCCTTACGAGGAAATTTTTTCAAAGGATAATGCAACTTGTGCTGAGAGTGGAGTTTAAAGCGAAAGCCAGAATAGTCGGCTGGTGTATTGTGCATTATATTATAGTGAGTAAATCATCCTGCTAGTTTATTACTACTTACAGAACCCTAAACAAGTAAAGCCGTTGCTGGAAGCACCAAATGGCGAGAAGGAGCCCAATCGCAAAACAAAGGCATCACTAGTTTTAACTCTTGAAAATTCGTAAAAATAGGGTACTGAATCCCTCCAACCTGGTTGATTATGGCTGGCACTGTAACCAACGTCCTAAATATTGAACTTATACATGTACTTACTTATTAAATGAGTGTTCTAAAGTATCTTAACGGCCTCCTAGCCCAGTCGGTAGTGACACTGCCTACGAAGCAGGGGGTCCCGGGTTCGAATCCTGGTAAGGGCATTTATTTGTGTCTTTATCACAGATATTTGTACCTGAGTTATGGATGTTTTCTATGTATTTAAGTATTTATCAATATCTATCTATTATATATATCGTCGTCTAGTACCCACAACACAAGCCTTATTGAGCTTACTGTGGGACTAGGTCGGTTTGTGTAAGATTGTCCTATAATATTTATTTATTTATAATATTTATCTTTGTTAACAAATGATGAGTAGCACATATGTTACACTAATGAATAATGATACACAATGTTTTTTATTTCAGGTTTGAATTTACCTTTGGTATTGAAGACAAGATGAAATCGAGGCTTGTTATGCTACTCAGTGCCTAACTCCAGGATGTTTGAAAGTAAAAATGCAGTGATTTCAAGAAATTGGTAGAATCTCAATGTAAAAATAAAGTATAATTATACTAACCTAATCAATCAGTATTTTAATTTTGATAATAAAATACATAATTATATTTATTTAGTTACCTTATTTTTGTTTTATTTATTATTCAAACACTGGCATAGGTTTCCTTTGTAGATGGAAGCAAGATCCTCCCCCCTCCAAACATATTTCTACTGCAAATATTATTCACCAGTTTTCTAGCACTTGGCATAAATAATCAATGAAACTTGACACTTGAAGTATTTTAAGTCAGATCAATCAGTTCTTAGATAGTGTGAAGCGGACCCTTGGCCAAAGTGAGCCAGCTTATTGATCGGACAAAAAACTTCATATACTGAACCACAGATCTTTGATAATGGTTATTAACAATACTCTACTCTTGATACATGTTACAAATATTATTCAGGTAAAAGTGACCATAAAACAGTGTGGCTAGGATTCCAAAAATGTTTTCTTATCACTTGTATCTTAATAATCATAATCATTTATTTCTTTGTAATGATATATGTTTACAAGTCATACAACAGCCATGTAGGTAGGTACCTAGTTACTATTATGTTTTATTTGTAAATAGGTACCTATGCTGGTTGGGAAAGATATATGATAAAGAGAGACCTTTATTATTTATTACTAATAAATTCATAGTAAAATCATAACATAACACATATTTTATAATTGATTTTGAGCACTGATGATAGGACTAGGACTAATCAAAAATGCATGCATACATACATCTTAGGAAGCTTTTTCCCTTATAGAAATGTAAGTATGAAAATATATCTACTTTTTATACTTACAAAATGAAATGCATGTACTTATTTTGCGTACAGTCACCGGCAATAGTATCTTCCTACATGAACTGTACAGTGAGTACAATTTGGATTAAAAAAAGCATGTTCATAATAATGTCCGATTTAAAATATACTAATGGGGAAGGTATCTGTCAAAAGTCAGGAGGTGCCAGCATAAGTAGGCACCTACCACTAGTTTTGTTGAATGAGATTTGGCTTAAAGGGCTAAAATTAATGCCAGTAAATTCCAAATAAAACAAGAATTTGACACTATTGGCAGGACTGAGACTACAACCTATGCCGGCACCATCTGTAAACACTTGATTGGCCATAATCCTGATTGCAGAGACGAGCAGCAAATGGTAGGTAACAATTGCCATAGAAGAGCGACACACATGAAGTCAAATTAGTTGTCAGTAGATAGTTTATTTATTTATATGGGTTTAATGTTTCAATAGATCTGTAAAATCTTTGTGTTTATTTCACAAATTAAACTGAAATACAGTGTAAGCTCTTTATCAACACTCAAGGGACCGGACATTTTGTGACATTATCACAAGTTGTCATTAAATAGAGGCCTACGGTGCTTGTTTTAAGGCAAATAATGAAATCAAATAAAAAACAAGAATTATATGAATTACTATAATGAATTTTCATACACATTTGAATTTGTGGATACCTAACCATTGTTGAACTATTTTTTTATTGTCCCACAACACATGACACTCTTATTTACTTGATTGTAAATTCCGCATCACACTTTATTTACATGTACTGTTCTGAACATTGTTTAGTTAGGTGTCGAGGCTCGATTTCTGTAGGACATTGGCGATAAATGTTTGGTGGTATAACTTCATGCCCTTATTAAAAGCATTAAAGAAACCTCTCTGATCATCTGGCATCTTTTGAATCGTATGACTTGCTCCCATCAAGTCCCGTTCGTGGGCTGTTCTACCGTGTCATAAAACTTGTTTTTCTTCTTGACCTGGTCATTCCACCGCGTCGGAGGTTTACGTTCCCTTTTGTCTTCTACCTTGCAGTATTCAAGTCAACCGTTGTTTCCAAAGGTTTGGTCTTCATTGACAAAAACAGAGTGGTTTTTTAATGGTTGTCATGATTCTGGTCCTGCTCATTCTACGGCTGTCGGCTTTCATGACAATGACTGTAGGTTCTGGTATGTTTGTGATACATAACAGAAGTCTGTACTATTTCAACCTGAAGTCACTCGGCACTCGATTTTAACTAAATAACGCACTTTTTACAAAGAATTTTATGTACTTATTATTTAATACCGTTATCTGATCTAAAAATTGTGAATAAAACCAAACGTCAATCGTATACGCCTTTTTACGTTCAGATACTCGCATATATTTATTACTGCAAACAATATTTTAATATTTTTCATCAAATATCACTGTCTTTTTGTCTAATAATGCATTTATCCTTGAAATACGAGACATTTTTGCAAACTGTCAGCCATATTTAAACGTAGATTTGAGTTAACCAGTGCTCGATGGCTGGTTAAGGTTAACGTAACTTTCTGACTGCTAAAGTGCATGGTGCAACGGAAAAACGGACTTGACGTCTACTGTAACCATGATGAGTTCGTTAAGTGTGCGTGGTGCAACCCGCCCTAAGTGTCGTCGCCGTGTGTACACTTTTCGGTAACAAGGTGTCGACACATTGTGTACACTTTGCGTTCAGTTTGTGACCAAATCTGTACACAATGTGTCGTAACGGTTACCGAACTGTTTCGAAACATGGTGACCGCAAATGACAATATAAAATACCTCTTGAAAACCAAGGTTTGTCAAACTGTACCATTAGTGGCTCGTGTGCTCGTGATGCTAGTAAGTCATCATGAGCGATCCAAATGATAATAATCGACCAAAGCCATATAAACACTCGTCAACATTTTACAGAAAAGTGGTAATATTAAAAAAATTACAGAATGCAAATACAAGTAAGTACTTTGAAGTTAATGTATTATACTATAAAGATTTTTGGCGATATAAATTAAATTTTTAGTGATAGAAATTTGAGTATAGTTTTGTTTCACTTAGGCGGTTGTCACACTGCCGCCGCGTCTCGTTGCGAGACGCGGAGCAACAGACTGGCATGCGGAGACAACGCACCAACGTCCGAGTTTTCTGCGCATCTCCGTCCGGAGCTGCGATGCGCGACGTCCCGCGTTACTTCCGTCTCGCGTTCATTTCACATTCGAACGTTAAGGTGAAAATAGTCATTTGATTATTTGCTAAGCAAAATTGGAGTGATTATTACTGGCGCGGACACAAATTTTCGACGTTCTATTACAGCGGAAGAAAAGCCTTGGCTTATATTCAAGTAAGTAATAATCTACTACTTCAATCTTCAATTATACTTTTATAAGAATTCCTAGATTATGATTAAACGAACGACTTTCAATTTCAATAATAAACTTATAGACGTCGATGTCGTCGATATCCATTGCGCCTACGTCCTTTTTTGCACTAAAATCCGTACGGCACTGCGGAGCTCGGTGTGACATACCCTGCGGCACGCACCGCGTCTCCGTCCGAGCGCGCGAGTCGTCGTGCGTCTCGCTCTTCCGCGCGTCGAGGCGGATCCAGTGTGTCGTACCATGCGATTTTTCTATACAAAATCAAGATTCTACATACAAAGTTAAAAAACGCATCAACGGAGGCCGCTGCGAGATGCGGAGCAGTGTGACAACCGCCTTAAATAAATATTTTTTTTAAATAACATATTACATTATAAAGAATAAATTCACCTTTGTACACACTCACTATATTTTTTGTTGGTCATGTACTTGTTCTGTGCAGTAAAGTGTTTACTACTACTACTACTACATTCATACATTAATGACATAATATATTACATATTACATTAATGACGTGCGCGTGCGAGGACAGCAGGCTAAAAAATTATAAGTTATCTATCCTAGCCTATCCTGTGCCATATTTTTTGGGTGTTGAGTTTTGTACATGAAGTTGCGATAAAAATTGCCGAATCCGGAATGTTGACGTCACGGCGATTCCAAGCAACTTGAATATTACTCAATATGGAGCAATCATTGCTCCAGTATGGCTTCCATATTGTCCCATATGCAACTCGGGAAACTAGGCAAATTGCCCAAAAATCGCCCGTGTAAACGCACCTGCACACCAGCAGTAAATACACCAGCAATTCGAGAAATATTTGCCGAAATAATTGCCGCATTTTCTATAAATTGCTCAATATTGCTCGATTAATTGCTCCATTCATTTCGGCATCGTGTCGCCGGGCAATGATTTCCCAAAAAAATCGCCCGTGTAAGAGCACCTTTATAGTTGTTCAAGCAAATCTTGTCAGTAGAAAGAGGCGGCAAATTTAAAAAATGTAGGCGCGAAGGGTTATCGTCCCATAGAAAATTCTAATATCGCGCCTTTTTTCTATTAGCGGGCCATAAAAATATATCGTTGTCGAGTACCCAACAACTGGGTACCAACGAGATCATCTTTTTTTAATTTTACTCCGTCAACACTACCTACTGACCACGGCATGGCTGTTACACTTTGAGAATATCTGAAAACAAATAGTACAAGGAGCCATTTTGCAAATCCAGTAACTTTGTTGCTACTTTTGGTCATGCGCCGAAATGTTTCTACACAGAGTCGTAACATTGCGACTACTTCGTGACTGGAATTTTTCTCAGCCTTAAAACATATTTGTACATCCTAATATTCCTAATTATCAAGTTTAGTAGTAAGTAAAGCGTTATTTTTATTATTTAAGTATAGTATATGCATCGGAGCACTAAAATGCATTAAATAATGTAGATATGAACACATGAACTAGAAGTAAATAATTTCATTGCTGGCTAAACTAATATATTGTGGCGGCGCGTTGATAAATTACACTTAGTTAATCAAATCTCTCGAACAGTTTAATTTCCCATAGTATTTTAAGCCATATTGTAATATAAATGCAAACAATAAATAGTGACGTCTTGTAAATCATTTTTAGGGATGGCGTTTTAATGTACGTCACTTATTTTTCCATCTGACATTTCCCATTTGAAACGAACAAAATGAACGAATGATTTTGGATAACTAGTCGCAAACTGGTAACAATGTGTGCACACGGCGACGACACTTTGTGACCAAAATGTGTCTGCGTCGACTCTTCCCCATTTTGGTAACGGCGACGTAACGGCGACGACACTGCGACCGGAATTGTGACCAGAAAAGACGGTGTCGACGCAAGATGTGTCTACACCGTGTCGTAACGGTGACCGAAAATGGTTGTATGGGAGACTTTGTCCATAATAACTTAAGTTTAAGAATGAACTTACGTAGGTATGGAACAGGAGATGCTATACTAGCAAGAATGATAAACCACCGACCTAGGAATCCTAGGATGAATAATTAATACTAAACCTAACTGAAACTAAAAAATAAAGTATTTAAACGGTTTTATTTAGCTTGACCCCGTATATTTGTATATTTATTTATACGCATCAAATCTTGCAATCGATTTTTCGACCATTTCTACTTAACAGATTTCGATGAAATTTTGTATGCGTATCAGGTCTCTGTGACAATAACTTTTAATAATATTTTCAACCTTCGATCTTCAAATCCTGATGCTGCAGAGACACTGCTTACCCTAACCGAGAGTCGTACACATCTGCTAATTTAACTATATTATTGTTGCTAGTAAATAAATCCTTAGTGACTTAATATTGACCATCAACTCTTCAGTTCTGATGCTGCATAGTTACTGCCTGCCATAACTGACCGGGTGGAGAATGTGTCAATTTAATAATAGTGCTCTAGATTTAGGTAGACGCATTTACGTTTCAAATTGACCTCCAACTCCTCGGTCGTGATGATGCAAGGTTACAGCCTGCCATAACTGACAGGGTGGAGAATGTGTCAATTTAATAATAGTGTTCTAGTTTTAGGTAGACGCATTTATGTCACATATTGATCTCCAACTCCTCAGTCGTGATGATGCAAGGTTACAGCCTGCCATAACTGACAGGGTGGAGAATGGGTCAATTTAATAATAGTGTTCTAGTTTTAGGTAGACGCATTTACGTTACATATTGATCTCCAACTCCTCAGTCGTGATGATGCAAGGTTACAACCTGCCATAACTGACAGGGTGGAGAATGTGTCAATTTAATAATAGTGTTCTAGTTTTAGGTAGACGCATTTACGTTACATATTGATCTCCAACTCCTCAGTCGTGATGATGCAAGGTTACAAACCTGCCATAACTGACAGGGTGGAGAATGTGTCAATTTAATAATAGTGTTCTAGTTTTAGGTAGACGCATTTACATTACATATTGATCTCCAACTCCTCAGTCGTGATGATGCAAGGTTACAAACCTGCCATAACTGACAGGGTGGAGAATGTGTCAATTTAATAATAGTGTTCTAGTTTTAGGTAGACGCATTTACATTACATATTGATCTCCAACTCCTCAGTCGTGATGATGCAAGGTTACAACCAGCCATAACTGACAGGGTGGAGAATGTGTCAATTTAATAATAGTGTTCTAGTTTCAGGTAGACGCATTTACGTTACATATTGATCTCCAACTCCTCAGTCGTGATGATGCAAGGTTACAACCTGCCATAACTGACAGGGTGGAGAATGTGTCAATTTAATAATAGTGTTCTAGTTTTAGGTAGACGCATTTACGTTACATATTGATCTCCAACTCCTCAGTCGTGATGATGCAAGGTTACAGCCTGCCATAACTGACCGGTTGGAGAATGTGTCAATTCAATAGTAGTGCTCTAGTTTTAGGTAGAGGCATTTACATTTCATATTGATCTCCAATTCCTCAGTTCTGATGCTGCATGGTTACTGCCTTCCGTAACTGACCGGTTCCAGAAAGTGTCAATTTAAAAATAGTGCATTAGTTTTAGCTAGAGACATTTACGTTACGTTTGATCTCCAATCCTCAATCGTAATGCTGCTAGGCTACTGGCTGCCATAAAGGACCAGTTGGAGGATATATGCATTTCAAAATAGTGTTCTAGTTTTAGGTATAGGCGTTTACGTGTTTTATTGATCTCCAACTCCTGAGTCGTCACCGCTAGGACACTTAATTATTGGGTTTTGTCCGGTCCATGTCATGCTGCTACTGAAGCAATTCTCATTGTGATGTTCCGATCGTATGCAATACGCGGTACTCGGCCTTTTAGCTTCGCATAGATTGCGGCTCACCCTCGGGCCTTCGGCCCTCGGGCTCGCAAAGACACTTGGCCGTTGAGTTTTATCAAGTCCATGTCATGCTGCTGCTGAAACAATTCTCGCCGTGACGTATTCGACCTTTTAGCTTCGCATAGATTGCGGCTCACCCTCGGGCCTTCGGCGCTCGGGCTCGCTAAGACACTTGACCGTTGAGGTTTATCAAGTCCATGTCATGCTGCTGCTGAAGCAATTCTCGCCGTGACATATTCGGCCTTTTAGCTTCGCATAGATTGCGGCTCACTCTCGGACCTTCGGCCCTCGGGCTCGCTAAGACACTTGGCTGTTGAGTTTTATCAAGTCCATGTCATACTGCTGCTGAAGCAATTCTCGCCGTTACGTACTCGGCCTTTTAGCTTCGCATAGATTGCGGCTCACCCTCGGGCCTTCGGCGCTCGGGCTCACTAAGACACTTGACCGTTGAGTTTTATCAAGTCCATGTCATGCTGCTGCTGAAGCAATTCTCGCCGTGACGTATTCGGCCTTTTAGGCTTCGCATAGATTGCGGCTCACCCTCGGGCCTTCGGCCCTCGGGCTCACTAAGACACTTGGCTGTTGAGTTTTATCAAGTCCATGTCATGCTGCTGCTGAAGCAATTCTCGCCGTTACGTACTCGGCCTTTTAGCTTCGCATAGATTGCGGCTCACCCTCGGGCCTTCGGCCCTCGGGCTCGCTAAGACACTTGGCTGTTGAGTTTTATCAAGTCCATGCCGTGCTGCTGCTGAAGCAATTCTCGCCGTTACGTACTCGGCCTTTTAGCTTCGCATAGATAACGGCACAACCTCGAGCCTACGGCCCTCGGGCTCGCTAAGACACTTGGACATTGAGTTATATAAAGTCCATATCATACTGCTGCTAAAGCAATTCTCGTTGTGATGTTCCGATCGTATGCAATACGCGGTACTCGGCCTTTTAGCTTCGCATAGATTGCGGCTCACCCTCGGGCCTTCGGCGCTCGGGCTTACTAAGACACTTGACCGTTGAGTTTTATCAAGTCCATGTCATGCTGCTGCTGAAGCAATTCTCGCCGTGACGTATTCGGCCTTTTAGGCTTCGCATAGATTGCGGCTCACCCTCGGGCCTTCGGCCCTCGGGCTCACTAAGACACTTGGCTGTTGAGTTTTATCAAGTCCATGGCATGCTGCTGCTGAAGCAATTCTCGCCGTTACGTACTCGGCCTTTTAGCTTCGCATAGATTGCGGCTCACCCTCGGGCCTTCGGCCCTCGGGCTCGCTAAGACACTTGGCTGTTGAGTTTTATCAAGTCCATGCCATGCTGCTGCTGAAGCAATTCTCGCCGTTACGTACTCGGCCTTTTAGCTTCGCATAGATAACGGCACAACCTCGGGCCTACGGCCCTCGGGCTCGCTAAGACACTTGGACATTGAGTTATATAAAGTCCATATCATACTGCTGCTAAAGCAATTCTCGTTGTGATGTTCCGATCGTATGCAATACGCGGTACTCGGCCTTTTAGCTTCGCATATATTGCGGCTCACCCTCGGGCTCGCTAAGACACTTGACCATTGAGTTTTGTCCAGTCCATGTCATGCTGCTATTGAAGCAATTCTCGCCGTGACGTACTCGTCCATTTAGCTTCGCATAGATTGCGGCTCACCCTCGGGCTCGCTAAGACACTTGACCATTGAGTTTTGTCCGGTCCATGTCATGCTGCTATTGAAGCAATTCTCGCCGTGACGTACTCAGCCATTTAGCTTCGCATAGATTGCGGCTCACCCTCGGGCTCGCTAAGACACTTGACCATTGAGATTTGTCCAGTCCATGTCATGCTGCTGTTGAAGCAATTCTCGCCGTGACGTACTCGGCCTTTTAGTTTCGCATAGATTGCGGCTCACCCTCGGGCTTTCGGCCCTCGGGCTCGCTAAGACACTTGGCTGTTGAGTTTTATCAAGTCCATGTCATGCTGCTGCTGAAGCAATTCTCGCCGTTACGTACTCGGCCTTTTAGCTTCGCATAGATAACGGCACAACCTCGGGCCTTCGGCCCTCGGGCTCGCTAAGACACTTGACCATTGAGATTTGTCCAGTCCATGTCATGCTGCTGTTGAAGCAATTCTCGCCGTGACGTACTCGGCCTTTTAGCTTCGCATAGATTGCGGCTCACCCTCGGGCCTTCGGCCCTCGGGCTCGCTATGACACTTGGACATTGAGTTTTATAAAGTCCATGTCATACTGCTGCTGAAGTAATTCTCGTTGTGATGTTCCGATCGTATGCAATACGCTGTACTCGGCCTTTTAGCTTCGCGTATATTGCGGCTCAACCTCGGGCCTTCGGCCCTCGGGCTCGCTAAGTCACTTGACCATTGAGTTTTATCAAGTCCATGACATGCTGCTCCTAGAGCAATTCTCGCTGTGACGTACTCAGCCTTTTAGCCTCGCATAAATTTTTAAAATAAAAGAATGTCCTTTACGTAAATTAAGCTATTTCAAGGATTTAGTTCCCCTCCAGGACCCATACATTTTTCCCACACTGTATACATATATGTACCCTATAATATACGTAGATACCCAGCTACCCAACTTAATGTAGGTACCCTCTACTTTAAACACACGAAAGGTCACATACAATTAATATAATACCACTTGAGCTGTCATCATCACATATAGTTTTCCCACCACATACTACGGTCAATAGGGCTGGTTACAAGTACAAAAATTTTACTAAAAACTTAAAAATAAATTAACGTAAAAAAGTTTTAAGTTAAACGGTTTTATTTCAATCAAATGTTGTACCAAAAACTAGAAAATAAAAATTTATACGAATTTTAGTCCCACATACATTGCTTCTTGGAGAGTCATGTATGACGGATAACAGAATAGGCATCTCGAGTCGGATGCTAAAGGCCCTATTTGTCTCTATATCAGTGGATTATGTCATAATCGGAAGCTTTTATTAGACTAAAATAAAAACGTGGGGCGTTGGTACGACAAAAAAATTAGGTAGGCAGGTAAAGCTACCAATGAACGAAAATCCTGTGATTCAAAATCGTAATGACATGGTAAAACAATAATAGAGAAAATTATAAGACCTAAAAACCATGAAAATCAAGTGGAGAGGCCTTTGCCCAGCAGTGGAGGGCACTCAAGTCGACTAGTAAATAAAAAATTAATAAGAATTGCTAATGCTAGCCCTTATACAAATTAACTCACCATATTTACTTAATTTCACATTTCATTTCGCAAACTAAATATCTAAGTATTTGACTCATTTTATAATTTATATATACATATTTTTAATACTACTCGTAGTACTCTCACACTAACGCCACCTCCAACAACATTTAAGCATAGCTACGTGACTTCAGATTAAATAGTCTGCATTACATACTTAATTAACCCACTCAACCTTATATTAGACGCCCCACGTTTTTATTTTAGTCTGATAAAAGCTTCCGATTATGACATAATCCACTGATATAGAGACAAATAGGGCCTTTAGCATCCGACTCGAGATGCCTATTCTGTTATCCGTCATACATGACTCTCCAGGAAGCAATGTATGTGGGACTTAAATTCGTATAAATTTTTATTTTCTAGTTTTTGGTACAACATTTGATTGAAATAAAACCGTTTAACTTAAAACTTTTTTACGTTAATTTATTTTTATGATAGGTTGAGCCGATAAATCAAAAAATCTAATTTTAAAAAGATAAAACTTTTTAAAATCATCTCCATTCCAATCCCAATAAGCCATATAACTATTAAAGATTAATGGCTTGTCTTAAAACTTAAAATGCAAGAATTTTTTTACGCGGCTTCGGTCGTCAGGTATCCTAGGAAAAGTCTTAATAGTGTGATTCAGAATTGTAGATGGTGCACTCTTATAGATTTCATACAATGAAAAAAATTGTATTGAAAATCTAACTTGCTTAACAAACACATGCAGCGAAGAGGACAAATCGCCAAACGTGAACTATACGTCGTTGAAGAGTTCCGTACATATCATCATCAGCAGTTCCACTTCATCAAATATCACTTCTATAAATGTAAATGTCTGATTTGTTGATGAAAATACTAAACTTACTATGTGTATGCCTCAAATGGTAAAGCCATTTGAGGTATTCTCTAGATTCCTCATGGATCCCATCATCAGAACTCGACTTGACAAAAATTGGTCTTGAAAATCTAACTTGCAAAAACACAACGAAGAGGACAAATCCCCAAACGTGAACTAAGGTAGAATTAATAATTCAGTGGAGTGATTTGACAGAACTTTACATACATTTGACAACCGCTTTGTATGCCGAGAGCTGTCAAATCACTCCACTGAATTATTAATTCTACCTTATGCGTCGTTGAAGAGTTCCGTTCAGATCATCATCAGCAGTTCCACTTCATCAAATGTCACTGTTTTGAATGAAAATGATTGATTTGTTGATAAAAATATATTGTTATTAAATCAAATACAAAAATTTAAAAACATTGAAAAAATAATTAACCCAGTAGGACTCGAACCTACATCGATACGCCTACGTAGCCGTAGATCAAAATAAATGCAAAAAGAGAGGCATTGAAAATTTCGTCAACTTAGTTACTTGAACCCATAGCTTAATTGGTAAAGCGATCGAGTCCCGGCAAGGCGTATCGATGTAGGTTCGAGTCCTACTGGGTTGATTATTTATTCAATGTTTTCAATGTTTGTATTTGATTTAACCCTTTATAAGGCCCCAGTTATACAGATATGCTACGTGAAAGTTAAATACACTACCATGTTTGTAATGCACTGGGGAACACATCTACGGCAAAAAAAACGAAATCATTAAGAAAAACATGTGGTCAATATATGCACTCAGCCTGTTAGTGCACTTGAGTTTTCAGATGATCTGTTTCCAATACACCTATTCATTGACATTGACATAACAAACATAAGGTGCTCTGTAGAGATTGGCGTTTAATTGACTACATACGGTACTCGAATATTATTTTGTAAATCTTGTAGTGGGTAGGATTAATATACGAATATCACTGAAAAAATTATAACCTGTGGCCCGTTTCACGATACAATTTACAAGCGGAAGTCTCTTTCTATCAAGGAGTTATAAAGAGACTTCCGCTTGTAAATTGTGTTCCGTCAGGTCTATAGATATAGCATGTAACCTTTTATAATTTTATTAATCTAAAGTGGCAAATGATACACTTTCCTGACACTACAAACAACGTAGTACAGTTATTGCAATTCACGATGGAGAGTGGATTTATCAAAATTAGACGTTGTCATCATACCAATAAGAGTCTCGCCACTCGCCATCGTGAATTGCAAGAGCTATAATTCAAATTATTAGATACAGCGACGTGTATATTTTTAATAGTATAATGGAAACAATGACGATAGCTTGCTTCCCTTGACAGGCATAGTGCATAAATTGACCACATACTATAAATTAATTAATTAGTTAATTACACTAAAATTAAATACTGACCGAAAAAGTATGAATGAGGAAAGAAAGCCTGATATATTCGCTATATAATACCATTAAAGTTAGATAAAAAAGAGGATGTTCGTCTCCGTAAATGTTTATTAACTAAGTGGTTTCCAAATCGTCTCTGCCTTATAAAGGGTTAATAACAATATATTGTATGAGTGGAATGCCCCACTTTAAAAACATGCAAATATAAGTATGAAAAATATAAAAATCACTACATGTATCCCATTAAGATTTGAGGAGTTCCCTCGATTCCTTATGGATCCCATCATCAGAACTGCGTTTTGACAAAAACGGGACCAATCGGTATATATACATACTTACAATCAAAAAAAGAATTATCAAAATCTTGAAGTCGGTTAAAAATGGCTGCAAAAGAACTACTTACTGTTTACTTCCTCTTTTGCAGCCATTTTTAACCGATCCGTTTCTGCCAGTTTGGCTACGGAACCCTAATTATATTAGGGTTTAGACTTTCTGTAACTCTGTGGCCTTTTGTTATTAAAGTCATCATCATCATCATTCGCTCAGCACACGTCAACGACGATCTCCAATTGGACAATCGTAGTGTTTAAGTTTCAGTCTTAAGACAGCAGACAATTACGTAGTTTGGCATAAATTATATAGGGGTTTAGTTGAAATAATGCCGAGTAGTATGCAAATCCATTAAGTTTTGCGAGTGTCGGGTTACCTACCTCTGGGGAAACAATTAGGTACTGCGCTCTTAACGTCTTGGTCTTGCTCTTATGAAATTGTCGTCGAATTTTGGGTCTCCTTACACAGTTAAACCTACAAAATTCATATAATACTTACGGCTTGATCTGCATTATACTTTAGATAAATCACTTAAATAATTTATTTTTCACAGGGTATACAGTTACAAATAAAATAAGGCTCATGCCGCCCGGGCCATGACCCTATATAGCTAAACCTAATAGCTAAATACCCCCCAGAGTATCACTCACATGGTGGTCGCTTGGGGCTATTGCTGTCGCCGCGAAAATTGACCCACCTCATCAATCTCGCAGGTTACGTGCGCACGTGACTCACGCTGGTGCACGTTTTTAGCAAGTGGACGCTGGAAGTTTCTCCCCTGCTAAACCGATGAGTGACTCACAACTGTTCTACTATACTCCCACACGATGCGCGTAATCGAGGCCAGAGATGGGCAAAATGTAATCGACTAACGATTAACGATTGAGATTAACAAAATTAATTGCGACTGACGGTTGAAAACGACGACTGATCAATCTTAGTTGTATAGAGTGCCAACTAAGTTAGTTGCAATAAATTAGATTGATTTCGGACAACTAAATTTTGTAATCGACTAATTAGTTAGACTACTTTTTCGCGACTAATGGTAGAAGCAAATTGAACGTAAAACCTCGGTATTACTATGTTGACAGACTGAACAGGACATCTTAACGGATGTATAAAAATAAAATGGTCATGTACTTATTTCCTACGATATTTTGATTATTTATGGAGTGAGATCTCTTTGCTAACTATTATTCTCTTTCATAATACCAACCAAATGAGCTAAAATTGTATATCAAACGTTTAATTTGGATGGCAATGCTACAACTTGTCATGTTAGGGCTCGTCAGAGCTCTTTAACCCGCAAATTTCGATAGTCATAAAGCTTGTAACAAAAATGAAACTTAAGTCAAAAAATTTTTGTTATCCATCATGTAATTAAGTAATTGAGTAGTGCATCTCTCTGAAATTGGATTGAATTTCTCTTATCTAAGGGTAAATAAGAACTGTGTACAGTCACCATCAGATATATCGGAGCTGTGGGGAAATATCGGAACAACGCCTCTATTGTCACAGCGATAAAGTGCATGTAACGATTTCCTTTCTTCATACATCGTTCTCTTTCTTACTTTATACCTGGGGTCCGTGACTTAAACCTTTACCTATATTTGCAGTACTAATCGTCTGAGCATCGTAATAAGCAATAACTTAAGCACCTAAAATCTACAATTATTCATGAAAACATGTTCAATATTTTAGACATAAACCCTAATCAGTAACTTATTAAATATTTTTATAACAATCTTTTATAACCAACCGAATTCCTTTGACAATCGTCATTTACGCGTTCAGAGGACATCAACGAGTCCGAACTCTAGTGTATGTATTATTATAGTCACCTGCCGGGGCTAGCACCAGATCAGTTCGATGGTGCCATAACATTAAACTGTCATTCAACCATTTCAAATTAAACGTTTAGCTCAATTTTAGCTCAATCGGTTGAAGATATCTGCTTCAAAATAAGTTGCAAGATTGCACCCAAACTAACATAGTTACAACCTTACAACATACGAGTATCTATTGTCACGGTTAGGATCTGGACTACTAACTAGCGAGAGAGAAATGAATAATCACAGATACGTGCAAATATTTTTATATTTAAAATTTACACAGTTCTTTTAGGTATGTTTAAAACTAGACACAATCGTAGGAAAGCCGCGGGTCGATATTAATTTTAGATTTACACACTATGGTCCCGTTTACTTTGCTGTTAGGTACTCTCGTCTGGTAATGCCGTCGGTGGTGTGCGCGGGCGCTGGAACTGTGGCCGACTGTACTTATGGCTGCCCGGTGTTTTTAAAGAAAAACGATGTCTTCCGACCGGCGAGAGTAGCGTTGGTGCTAGGTGTGGCTGCGGTGGATCTTCGACGCCATATCAGCAGCCCGAACTTTGGACCCTGGAACGCGCCATCAAAAATTCCATTAAAATACAGTCCGGCATCGATTTGTGAGCATACCGGCAAACGGCGGTGAAAGAAAGCACCTAAAATGTAGTAGTGATGCCGTGGATGTTCACAATCAGAATCGGAGATTACAATTGGAAAGATGATGCAATCATTTAGGATTTCAAATAAAGGGTAGATTCAACTTCTGATGCAATACCGTTACGACAGCATGATTGTGCAACTCGAATAAACATTTAATTGTGAAATGATTGAGATGAACTAAGATAAAAGCACTAAGTTAATCCTAATATCTAATTAGCAACTAATTTCTACATTTGCGTTAATAAATGTACCACTTACCCAATATGGGGTTTGTATCACACTCACGATTAGTATGCAATAATATTCTTAATAATTTGAGGAACATACAGGGGCCACACGATATTAAAATTCGGTTACGAAATTACATTTTTATATGCCCACATATTAGCGACCGAGAGGATATGGGACGTGCGTTCTAGCTCAAAGAAAGATCGGGAGTGTCCGGAGGGCGATGCGCCAATGCAACTAACCGTATGGCAAACAATAGAACTCGTTATCGCGAGCGCTAAAATGTTGCATGTGAGATCGCTTCGGAGCGCTAAAATGGCGCCGATGAATACATGTTGCATTCTTTATGTTTTTATATACTTTTTAATGTAAATAAATTGTAAATAGTAGTTTGTAGAATTGGATTTAAGTCGTATTTATATTTATTATTATTATTGTTTTCTTAATAACAATAGACTTGTGTAACGTATAACGTTACACTATACAATGTACATACCTACTCCTAGTTACATATTGCAAGTTATGTAGGAGTATATTGCAACTTAAATAAAAAATGAAAAACGAGTGACTACCGAGTTTTAATATAGATTTAACCGTGAAATTTAGTCGATTGAAACTAAAACTAATTTAATTGTTAGTCGAACATTCTCACAACTAATTTAGTTGCAACTAACTAGTAGCAACTAAAAAAGTACGATTGATAGTTTTAATCGATTGATTAGTTAACTAAAAAATTAATCGATTAATGCCCATCTCTGATCGAGGCCAGTGCGTCTATCCTGCGCCAACTGCATGCTCCTTACACTGCCCTACTGCTACAACTATTTGATTATTTTGTCGTAATGTGGAAAAGTCGTTTAATTGTTTGTTCTAAATAGTTCGCCCGCCGCTCCGTGCCGCTGCATTTTCCATGCGTTTCCAACTAATCCTACTAAGAGGAATAAATAACTCTAGCATTCACTGAAGCGTTAAACGAACCACAAAACGGCCATATTTTGTAAATTGAGTTGGAATTACTCGCATAACTAAATGCACACTAAAGTTTCGGATCTCAGCGCAGAGCTGTCGGGCAAGAATGCTGAGAATTTCTCGGCTTGAATACTTCTCCACTATGCATAACAACCGTTGACATTTTAAAACGGATGGAAGAGTTTGCATTATTCTTGCGTAATACATTTTAAGTAATAACTGGTTTACCTTACGTTTGTTATGTTATGTATGAGTAAGGGGGCAGAATACAGTGGGGCTACCCAGAACATTATCAACATTGCAATTTTAAGATCGTCTAGTCTAGTTAGTGTCTTTATCGTTCGAATAATGGAAAATCGATGGGTAAAGATAGAGATGAATATCTTTGGATTGTCTGCAGTAGCCCCTGGAGGATGTTATTCCAATCGCTCAGAAAACTAGAAAAATATGTTCGTAATATTGGACCAAGCTAGATCCCCGTGTCGCGCGTGACTTGACGACCTAAATTCTGACACCGCGCGACAACAGGCAGTCAGGCCTATTCTAGCGATTGCATTATTATTATAGCCATTTATTCCTTAATAATTTTAACATGCATACAAATCATGTAAGTTCAATAAAAATGTCCAAAAAAAATTAGTATGAAACAAATCATTTCTATTTTAAATAATAGTAAGTACTTACTTAATAACAATTGATATACCTGTACATTTATTATAATTAATTTTGTTTTTCATTTTTAAGGACCTCTACGAGTATAGGCCTCCTCCATCTTCATCCATACTTTTCTGTTTTGGACTGTTTGAATCCAATGTTTTCCCGCTGTTTTGACTATTTCATCAAACCATCTCTCCATCGGTCTGCCGTATTTTCGTTTCCTCGCTGGGCCGCGCCAATTTGTTATTTTATACGTCCATTTTTCATTGTTCATGCGCGCTACGTATGCGCGATTGCATATTGTTTGGGGTATCAAACTACGGCTTGTGAAGTGTAATCCCCTTACAACAATGGCTAACCAGGCTAACTTTATCAAAGTTAAGTAGTGAAGAAGCGAACTATGAAATTAGTTTGGTGAAGCTCTAACTAATCGAATGAAGGCTGGGAAACTGAAGAAAATGGTGGTAGATTGTAACCGCCCTTCGAGTTTATCGCTATTTATATTTTGTTTACCCTTTGATTACCCTAAGCATCGAGATTATAGAGACAGTAAGTGATATAAACAGTGAGGTAAAATAGGTATACAGGATGGAAAAAAATCATGGGTCTTGGAGGGAACTACCTTAAAACGTTAAAACTACCTTAAAGCTAAGTTCACTTAAAGGAAACATTCTTTTCTTTTTCCTAAAAAGTAAAACTGCATCACAGATTTTTTTCCCTTTTTTCCATATTAATTGTAAGATTTTTTTTTCATTATTATGGCTTCTTTTGTGCCATAAACTTGTTATTGAGAAGTTTTTATCCTTGTTGGAAATAAGATCGATTTGCATCATTTCTCATAAAAATAGTTTTTGGCAAAAATGACAAAATAAGTAGTTTTTTTTGTATACTGTTCATTTTCCCAGAAATTTGTAAATGCAGTTATGTCCCTTTTATAAAATAAAATAACGTTTCCATTCAGTGAATTGAGTTATTTCAATGTTTTAAGGTAGTTCCCCTCCAACGCCACTGATTTTTTTCCATCTGTATATAATCCGTAATCTCTAGCTGGAGAGCCATGCATATGTGCGGAATTCACATAATGTGACCAATATTATATGTCAAAAAGACGCGACAATAACTAGGTACTTAAGCACCTACGGTTAGATGAATCCAACATTCAGGGTCCGAATAACGCTCTACCTAGGTACATTGTTGGCCAAAATAAAACATTCACGTTGCACTTTATAGCCCGACAATTTGGAAAACCACGAGCGCCTCTCATACATACGAGAGCAAACCACATAAGTAATCTCTAAAAGAAGTCAAACTGTAGTTGAGGGCGACATTAGGATTCCACACGTGTGCTAATGGCTACTCGGACACAGGCTTTAGGTTACAATTTGGACTAATACTTGTTTGACTTTTTTGGTAGTAAAGTATTCAAGTCTGCTTCCTTTACTCAGTTTATGTCTTAAACTATTTTAATCTGGGTATAGTGTGGTTTCGTAAATTAGAGAATTCAACAACAACCGGAGCGGCCATGTCTGTCATTTTCTATACAAAAAAAAGTCTGCCGATTTTTGCGGGGAGGGGAACGACAAATGTATGGCTTTTCGTACGTAATGTACAAATAGCCACGTAAACGTCAGTTCATACAATAAATATGACCACTGGCAGAGGGAAACGCCTGTCAATGGCCGCTTCGGTTGGTTGAATTCTCCAAGTTTCGTAATGATAATATAAGAAATATTCTTACCAACCTAATTGAAAGAAAACGCGAGGAGAAAGTGCGAAAGTATTAGACTTTACGCCTTTGTAATAGAGTCGTGAGTCGTAGCTACATATTTTTCTCACATTGAATGAATATAAGTACCCATATTTACAGCCGTGACTGTACGTTCAACAAATTTGATTCCTAGGCCACTGTAGAACCTTGTCGTAATGACAGTTGCCCGTGGATACGTATAAACGTAACCTATTCGTTACCAAACTAGCTATTTGTGACAAGGTTCTAGAGTGGCCTAGGAATCAAATTGGTTGACTGTATACTTAGGCTTACCTAGGTGCGTCATTTTAGATTGTCACATGGGCTCGCATTTAGGTACAGTCGACGTCAAAGATGTTTACACATTTGCACAAAGGAACATATCTTTGACCTCGACTGTACATATATTTGATTGTATAAACTTTAACTCCAGACATAGATACTAGAGTCCAATCCAGACCCTAAAATCCAGCTAGCTGTAGAGAAATTCAGTTTTTATGGGCAACTTTTGTAATAATCAAATTTTCTCTTTAGCTAAACTCTACGCGATTTGATATTTCAAAATGTTGCTGCAGCGAAACTAAAATTGCCATAAGCGTTATGCTTATAAAAATATTCTATATTTTTAATAAAATTCGTATACAGGCGGTATTCAAATCGACGCTTCGCCGGCTTCCTGTAATATCACCCACGCTTTTAGTTTGGGTTAAATTGTTTTACAAACACGAGTCGCTGCCAACCGGATATTAAAGAAAACTTATAAACTATTTACTTAGTAATACCAGTATTATCGATTTGATCCCATTTTGTACTCGTATTATCAGAACTTTTAAATCTATCGGTAACTAACTACACCTACCCTGATAAAATTATCAAGACAGTCAATGAACTTCGGGATTCAGGTTTTGTTTGATAATTAATTTTCCGTTACTTAACTACTGAGAATGGATAGTAGTTTAATTACTATCTTTAAAATTTGTTTTTAGTAACTACTTATTTTGGAGTTAAATATTCTGAAACAAATATATTTTGACGAAGCCTAAGGGTGGATTGCATAGCATCACGCATAACTAAACTGATCAACGTTAAATATGGCGACGGAGCTGTCATGCCATAGAAAACTCATTTATCATACAAGATTTTTTTAACGATGACGTTGACGTTAACAGACTGTTTGGTGCAACCGGACTTAAGTATTGCGGATTTAACGATGGTTCACGCTGTAGCGTTTCACGTCCTACACGACACTTCCGACACTTCATTTTGTATACAGAACATCATGTGATCTCCGAGGATCGCGTGACGCTTTCTATACAAAATGAAGTGTCGGAAGTGTCTTGTACGAGGTGGAACGCTACAGCGTGAACCATCCTTTACTCTGTGTGTACTCCTACCTACGATAGATTCTTTCTTGTGGAAGATATCTGAGCCTGTAAGGATAGTTGACGTGCATTTTTAAAGCAAACAACAAAACTCGCCAGCTTGCAATATTCCGACTGAAACAAACAGTCGCCACGCCGGGCTGATTGCAAAACTTTCGTGCTGTTTAGCGTAAACTGTGCCGTATAAACGAAACTTTAAAGTAGGCAAGTTCACACATACATGTAAATATCCTTCTTATTGGTTTCGATGATTATACACTTATGTTTTTTGAAGTGAAAACTTCTTTAGCGGCGCTGTGCACTTTTTGTGATGGGGAAAAATGTTAAACTCGCGTCAGGGTCACGTGACCGACAGATTCGACAGGGTCACGTGACCGACAGATTCGTCAGGTTCAGTGTTGCCAATTTAGCACTTTTGGGGCTAAATTTAGCACTATTTAGACTGACTTAGTCCTAATTTTTTGCATTTAGCACTTAGCACTAGTTTTAGCACTTTTTGGAAATTGCGATTTTATAAAAAAATTTTTTCCAAAAGTTGATAAATTTTATTTGTAGTCTGTCAAAACAAAATTGTCAGTAGTAGTAGCACAGAATAATATTACATAAAGATGCTTTTTATACCACGACGGTGGCAAACAAGCATACGGCCCGTCTGTTGGTAAGCAGCTACCGTAGCCTAATATGGACGCCTGCAACACCAGAGGTGTCACATGTGCGTTGCCGACCCTTTACAGGGAGGATTCACTGT
Source organism: Pammene aurita (assembly GCA_947086415.1). NCBI lineage: Eukaryota > Metazoa > Arthropoda > Insecta > Lepidoptera > Tortricidae > Pammene > Pammene aurita. Next base: position 18,010,428 of record OX352305.1, on the reverse strand, counting down.
GTTGACGGCAAAAGGAACAAGAGGGTCCCTCATCGTCAACACACTGGGTCCTCAATGAGCTCTTTGGCAACCTTACTCACCAGCAGGAACAGAACACAATACTATATGATGTGGTTTCTGAAAGCTCTTGTCAACACCGTCTGTTAGATTGCGATAGTGCGGATAGTGGATCTTGTGTTACGGCGCGGATCTAAGTCTACCTACCACGGTGGCTGGGTTTACCCAGAAACCGTGTGAATCTATAAAAAATTTCTTTAAGAACCTGAAATATTAGAGTTCTTCTATATGTGTAGACCAACCGGAAGTAGTAGTTACTTGGTACAGTATATACTGTTATTAAAACCTCAGTAAGTAATAAAGATGCACCATCCTCTTTCAAAAACAATTATTTTGACTGCCTTACCTGCTAAACTAAGTTTGAATTCACCATTCAGTCACTTGAAAAGACTTCTGATTTTCACACTTCATCGGGGTTTTTTTAAAAATTCAAATACGTCAAGACACACTATGCATTATAAGGCAAAAAAAATTGGTTGTTTGTAAAGTAGGTTTACGATCGAGATGTTTACGTGATAACGTCTAACCGCTCGTGAGGATTCCGCGTGACAAGTTTCACGGAATGACTGGCAGCGCTCGAGATGAGACGGGAGATCGGTCCGTCTCTCTCTCGTTATACCTGCGATCGCGCTCGTGAGGTTTTGGTGTGACACAAGTTTCTGAACATGTCACCCGACTAAAACGATTTTAAAGACGTTATCACGTCAAAAAATATAAGTTTATTATTGTCATACAATGCATTAACGGTAAAGGTAAATTCATGGTAAATTGGTAGTAGTAGCAGTATAATACTTTATTGTACAACAAAGAAACATACAACAGAAATAATACATAATATTTGTACAAAGGCGGACTCATCCCTTAAGGGATCTCTTCCAGTCAACCTTAGAGCAGTTGAGGGAGAATTAGAACTGGTAGACATACCTGACATTAGTCTGATCTGTTTGTCGATTTCGTAAATTGGTTTGTTCTCCTACCAATTAATTAAGTAACTATATAGGTAGGTAGGTAGGTGGGTAGGTAGGTAGGTAACTGGTACGCTCAAACAAACGTACCAAAGACAATTATTACGGTAAAAGCTTGAATTGTTGAGGCATCATTGTCTATCAGTATCTCAGGGCGGCAGGCCTTGAGAAATCATTTCTTATTTTCTCCGGACGAGAAAATCGGATTTGCTTAATTGTCGAGTTCGGACTATCGACCGTTAGGCCGCTTGTTCATTGTCCTGTCGGTTACTCGTATTTTGTTGGACTCCCGCGGACTAAATACGAAAGTTTTGAACAGGCTCTGGTAAATGACCATATCAATCTTATGGGCGCAAATCGTCAAATTTTACCGTCTCGATATTGCTCCCCTGCAATTACATTTTCGCAATAAAACGCCGCAACGTATCGAATTGCATGACGTTTATAGACCCCTTTAAAGTTTGAGGAGATAGTACCTACTGATGTATGTACTGTTCATACATCGGTAGATTAATCATAATGATTATTGGTCTATTAACATTCGAGTATCGGCTCCTGGTCAGTGAATACGCGGCCTAAGAGTGGCCCCGTAGAATTGGCAATTGGGACAAAGACAAGAATTGCCTCTGACGTGTTGATGTATTTGCCGGAAATTATCTGAGTGGCAATTAACTTGTTCCATACAGTGGCCCGACATTTTACTAATTTAATCTGTTTCCAGGAATATCACTTTCTCCTAATTTTGAGATAAAATGAAATAGGTACATTAAACGGGAACCGGTACAAACTCACCTTTTGTGGTAGCACGTTGGGCATCGCAAATTCACCGCTGCGCGCTGGTTGCGGGACACTGCAGGTGTGAGGACAGTGGGTTCCGCAGAGGAAGGCTATTATCGAAATTAACTCTTGATGAATATGCTGCCCTAGTACTTTATAAGACTCGGTAGTAATAGTAGTTTATGTAACTGTTACGGAATAAAACGCTACGTCCTTCAAACACGAGTGTGATTTTATGACACGAGCCGCAGGCTAATTTCAAAGGCGTTCGTCGAACTCAATTCTTACCGGTGGCCTAAACACGGTACTCGACTGAAAAGCTCTTCATTATGTCACGATTGTATAAAATACTAAATATAATAAAGAACTTAATTTCAGTTTCTCAACGACATACCACCTGTCCACAGATGAGATCAGCATTCCTCATCATATCCCTGAAAATCCATTAAGAATGTTATTTGTGTTCCACGGAACCCCGGCACGTGAAGTATGCGACGGTTAAAATGCAAATGCGTCCGCAGGCGCCGAGAGCACACTATCTTTTTCTGCAAAATGACGGCCGTGGATATAAATCAGTGGATGTGTCGTTAAAGAAAAAATAATCGACCTAATTAAGGTTATACAGTATGTGGCCTGTAACCATTAATTTATACAAAAAGGGAGATATGGTACCTGGCGCTCGATTCGGTGCCATCAAATATAGGTTCCGGCACCTATATTGAATTAGTCGTGTGGCAGAGTCTCTCAGTCACACTTTGTGCAATGCGCAAAATATGGAGGCCTCCCTTGCATACCCGTGTTAACTATATAGGTATATCTCTTTTGCCCATGATGCACATACATTATAGCGGCGTGTAGCATTTTAAAAATGTGTAGGTGCAGGACCATATTTCAGTTTTGTTTACTATAAACGTCACTCATCTTCCTTTTTGTTTATGTCTATGCCTGTAACCCGAGCAATAAATTATAACGTACATTCTACTCCTCAAATTATAAAACATATGTTCAACGACTTAAAAAATATGGAGTCTTTAGATTGCCTCTCTTTCATACAAACTAAATAGTATTAGATATCAATGTACGTTAAAATCCGCCCAATTGACATTGCTTGCCAGTCTTGTCACCCTACAGACAGAATCAATTTCGCAATACATTGCGTATTCGAATAAACTTTAAAGTTTACTAAAAATCAAACCACAAGTTAATTTTTAAAGTCACTGAACAAACGTTGTCTAGTTTCAGGAGTAGAATCTACGATTTAATTTTTTGCTCATGTTACATTCCACGCCCGGTATACTCCACCTTTCCAACAGCAAATGTCCGAGCTACAGTAAAAAAATACTCAATTTACTGTAGGTGTGCCTATAAATAACATTTGAAGACTTCCCTCGATTTCACCAAGATCCCATCATCAGATGACAATGGGACCAGGGACCGGAAAACTCCTTCATTTGATTAATCGTTTCGATAGGGTAACCCTATTAAAGTCTTACCCTAATGATAGGGTTACCCTATCATTGGGTTACCCTATCGATATGGAAATCATTTTGAATAGGCTTAACCCTTTTCAATGTGGTTTCCGAGTCGAATGGGGTAAAGATAGCCTTAATATTTACCGCTTACCCTATCATAGGGCTACCCTTTTCCTGTCTCTTTTCCACGCAGGCAGGCGGTTCTATCTTTCTCATTTGAAATGGAACAGGAGAGGTGGCGGCGGAACAAATTGAGTGAATATAAGATTTGTTGTCGTTTCTTCATTCTGGAAAAGTCACACACAGTCCAGTCCTCTGCTCGCGTACACAACTTTAAATTAAATAATTTCTGTTAAAGAAATGTGTCTTACCTTCAGTTTATTTTTGCATAGTTCGCACGTACTGATGAGTTGGGCAATAATTATTTTGAATAAGAATAAAAACACAATTTTTATTCATATTCAAATCGATTTGACACAAACCAATACATTCATCCTCCTAGCGTTTGTCCCGGCTTTTGCCACGGCTCAGTTGAGCCTGTGGTCCGCTTGGCAACCTGATCCCATGAATTGGCGTAGGGATTGGTAGTCGTTTTCAGCTAATTATGGGATATACGATTTTAAGCTCACATGAACATTCACATTATAAATATTATTTGAAACGGGGTATTTACCATGTATATTAGCGTTATTGGGCATCCGATATTTGGTAAATACCCATACCCGGGTGCGAGGTAAATACCCTGTTTCAAATAATATTTATAATTAGGGGATGATAATATTTATAATTTTGAACATAAAAACATAAATGTTATTGGTAAAACTGTCGATTAAAATAAATTAGTACATTTTGGCCACGACCACTCTGTAAAGAGTGTAACGACAAAGAAGAAGAACTCTGAAACTAGGCTAATTCCAGAAAAGTTTATACGACATTTTAGTCTCAGTCAGTTATTTATCAGTCAATTATCAGGAATGTATGGTCAAAATCTGTCGGGTTACTTAAATTCACCGTGTATATATAGATTATTATTAAAATGAAAAAAAAAATGAACATAAAATGAAAATAATATTATAAACTGAAAATAAAATGAATATAAAATGAAAAAAAAAAAAAAAAAATGTATATATATATATATTTTTTATTATTATATATATATATATATATATATATATATATATATATATTCATTTTATATTCATTTTATTTTCATTTTCTTTTCATTTTATTTTCATTCTATTTTCATTTTATTTTCCATATTTATAAGCTAAATGTATTGGTCACAGAGTTTAAAATAGCTTAATCGCATTTGAAAAACCCTATCTGATAGGGAAACCATATGCTGGGTTGTAACCACTTACCCGAATTAACTGTATTGATATGGTTAGCCTTTCGTTCGGGTAAGTCAACCGATACGCTTACGAATTGATAGGGTTTTTAAAAACAACTCTATCAAATACCCAATCTAATACCCCTTTATTGGTTACCGGTTCCGGTCCCTGAATGGGACCTACTGTCAAGTATTTTACTCGTAATCTTTCAAACACAAAAAGAATTTCACAAATCGGTTCAGCCGTCTTCGACATACTATAATAATCGATAAACATATATATAATAAACCAAACTTTTTAACAAAAAATAAAACCGCCTTCAAAAAAAACCTGCACAAAAAGATTTACAAAAAAAAAAACATACAAAAAAGGGTTTAGAAAAAAAACCTGCCCTAAACACTAAAACGAACTAAATATTTTTTTTCACACAAAATATTTAAGCTACGCTAATTTGAATCTGTACCTATGTTATATATTTACAACATTAACATATTAGGGCTTAACTGCAGTGATTTTTCATCAATAATATTTTACACGTCAAATATTATGTACCTACGCTAAATTATTATTTACCTATAAGAGATATTTACAATATTTACATAACAGTTCCGACTGCTTAGACAAAAGTATTACAATTTAACACGTATTTACATTTTTACAATCATTATTTATGTTTGGAGTCGGTGCCAGCCTGCACCCGGGGGTGAGGGGAAACAATATTAATAAGCAAGGCGCAGTCAGCATTTACGCGAGCTACGGCCACGCCCGCGCGCGCGCGGGTGGGGGGCAGATGCCTGGGTGTTTGACCCGAACGCGGGCAGACACGTGAGGGCAGACGTCGTTGACGGTCGTCTCTAAATAGCGAATTTTTGAATGCGCTTATCCAAATTGCAATTGTCGTTTCTTGGTGTAGGATAGTAAAATAGGTTTTGAAATTACAGAATCAAGAGTCGGTACAATAGGTACTTACCTATTTGTTCATTAATTTGTTTTATATATTTTGTAGTACTTTTGGTCTATTGTTATTAAAGTATCTAATTTATTTTTTCTTAGTTTGGCTGGCACCGACTCCAAACATAAATAATGATTGTAAAAATGTAAATACGTGTTAAATTGTAATACTTTCGTCTAAGCAGTCGGAACTGTTATGTAAATATTGTAAATATCTCTTATAGGTAAATAATATATTATTGATGAAAAATCACTGCAGTTAAGCCCTAATATGTGAATGTTGTAAATATATAACATAGGTACAGATTCAAATTAGCGTAGCTTAAATATTTTGTGTGAAAAAAAATATTTTGTCGTTTTAGTGTTTAGGGCAGGTTTTTTTTCCTAAACCCTTTTTTGTATGTTTTTTTTTTGTAAATCTTTTTGTGCGGGTTTTTTTTGAAGGCGGTTTTATTTTTTGTTAAAAAGTTTGGTTTATTTTGTACTTTTTTGTGAAAATTAATAATGGGTGGCGTCTAAAAGGGCTGCCTCGATGAGCCAGCGCCGTTCTAATGAGACAAAAGATGAAAGATAAGATAGACTTAGGAAAAATAGGCGAAGAAATGTAATCAGCATTTCAAAGGAGAGTTCGAGCAAGCGTGAATTTAGGCTTTCTCAAACGCGATCGAAAACTAATTATATTCGCAGCCATCAAAGTCCTGAAAGTCATGCCCAAAGACTCCATTTGATACGTGAACGCCTAATGACTGAAACGGAAGAGCAACGTACTCATCGGCTTGGTAAGATACGCAAACGCTTGTCAAACGAAACCGAAGAGCAGCGTACTCATCGGCTTGGCTTGATTCACGAACGTTTGTCTAACGAAACCGAAGAGCAGCGTACTCATCGGCTTGGTTTGATACACGACCGTTTATCAAACGAAACCGAAGAACAACATATTCATTGGATTGGTTTAATGCGCGAACGTTTGTCAAACGAAACCGAAGAGCAGCGTACTTATCGTATTGGCTTAATACACGAACGCTTATCAAACGAAACCGAAGAGCAACGTACACATCGGCTTGGTGTGATACGCGAACGTTTGTCAAACGAAACCGAAGAGCAACGTACACATCGGCTTGGTTTGATACACGACCGTTTATCAAACGAAACCGAAGAGCAACATATTCATCGAATTGGTTTAATGCGCGAACGTTTGTCAAAACCGAAGAGCAGCGTACTCATCGTATTGGCTTAATACACGAACGCTTATCAAACGAAACCGAAGAGCAACGTACTCATCGGCTTGGTGTGATACGCGAACGTTTGTCAAACGAAACCGAAGAGCAACGTACACATCGGCTTGGCTTGATGCGCAAACGTTTGTCAAACGAAACGGAAGAGCAGCGTACTCATCGGATTGGCTTGATACACGAACGCTTATCTAACGAAACCGAAGAACAACGTGCTCATCGGCTTAACTTGATACACCGAGCGAGGAATGCTACCAATAATTTTAAGTTGGGCCGTAATAGTTCACAAACTGCAGGGCACAACACTCGATAAGTTTTCTGCCACGGTTAATCTTAAATAATAATACATATGTGTTTATGGGGAAAGGATACTGTAGCTAGTATAATTACTGAATGAGACAAAACAACTGTCGTCTCGTGTGGCGGGCACAGGTCAGTGCTAGACAGTAAATATTTAGTTACTGCTTCGCACTGAAAGTGTTCATGGACCGATGTGGCACTTGGAAACAATTGTTCTCATCTCGACACTTTTAACTCCTAATTATTAAGGAGTTATATCTTCTATCATCAGCTCAGCAACATTAGATTATGAATACCAGAGGAATATACTACTACTACACTTTTTTACTAGACATTTTTAGATAATAAAATAAATAGTCTGTACTCAGAGTGCTTGTCAGGACAATTCCAATAACACCAAACACGACTTGGTTACGTTGTTTTGTTACGGAGTTCTGTAGGGTACTTTCCAGTTCCATCATCAGACCAGTTTAATGGTACCGTATTCAATAGCACCATGTACATTTGCTTCCTCCTAGTAATTTTACTATCCGAATCGGCACATCTAATCGCTACCTTCGAAACACTCGCCGTTGAGGAGTTCTAGTGGCCATCTGTGGTTTCATCATCAGTTTCTTATCACCAAATCCTCCTTTCTGAATGCAAATTCTTGACTAAATGAATTAATCACCAAAAGCGCCATACATGTACCTATAACATTTAAAGAGTTCCCTCGATTTCTCCTAGATCCCATCATCAGACCCCGACTTGGTGCCAACGGGACCATCTGGGTTTTACCCGTTCGATTAAAAAAAAAATTTTGAAAATCGGTTTACGATTCTCGGAGATATCGAGTAACATACATACAAAAAAAAAAACAGTCGAATTGAGAACCTACCTCCTCCTTTTTTTGAAGTCGGTTAAAAATAGCAAAAAACGCAATAAAGACGAATACCGACGAATTCCGGACCTTCCTACGAAATCTTGAAGGATTTTTGGACTATTTCATACATTTTGGCCGATGAGTTCTGTTATCGTGTGGTTGAACCAAGTTAAAAAAAGTTGTTCAGTATGACCTACCTAATTAACTCATTCAATATGACTACTGGTTAAAACACTTTATATGTGGCAACTAGGTACTTCCTCGTATACTTACTAATCGAAATTCGAAGGTTCTTCCAGACAGCCTTGTAGATCCTACTCGTATAATGGAGTTGTAGCAACAGTTCCGCTGTGTCTGTTCCGGTCCCGGTTTTGTTTTAGAGGCCGATTAATGACTGGTTCCTTTTGTTCTCGATTCTGACGAGCTTTGCTGGGATGGTAGAGCATTAAACTCTCAAAAACTATCACTTTACTATCATTCAACAAAACTGACGACCGGGGTCGTCAAACCTCTCGTTCACACTTGCACGGCCACAATAAGAGTGAAAGAGATCGTAATATGAGCCCGATCGTCAGATTGGTATAGTTATACTATGAGTACGGACCCATATTCAAAAGAATCGTCATAGCGGGATACCATGCTCCGAGTTTACGTTCTTAGGCATAGACATATGTTCTTAGGTATAACTTTGTCCGGTGGCTTAAGGGTAAAGAGCCACATAATAAGCTGATTAGTTGTAAAAAAGTGCGTAGATGATTTTTTATATACACAAAAAGCTCTGATCTGACCCACAAGCTCCAAATTTTGAATAGTTACATCTATAGTTCATTTTATTTGAGATTAGAAAAACGTTGACAGAACGATGTACAAGGTTCTTTATCAGGCAAGATACATGTCACAACTGTCAAACTGCCTACGCCGTCATTAAAGATACTTAAATATATTTGTATTTATAGTAAAGCGTAGCATTTACGTATTTGTAAATGTTATATTGAGTATTTAACAATATTTTGATAGTAGTTATTTGCTTGAAATATTTTATTTTTAACATTTTTAATGTTCTTGTAAATGTTGCACAATAAAAAACGGGTGGCACTCCGGGAGTGCCGGCAGAAGTGAAAACTTGAATATTAACTTTGTGCATTTTTGATATTTTGGAACGGTTACGGAATAATTTTGCACGAATTGGTTTAATTATCAGTATAAACATTGTATGTGGTAAAATACAATATTTATTTATTGCGCTATCGTACACAAACATCACAATTTATAATACATTAAAAATGTAACACTTCAGAACTATTACAATTATTTAACATTAAAAAGTTTATCTCTCAGAAATATCAACTTCCATCCATAATTTCAACGACTCTTACACCATCATCATTAGTCATTACTATTTAGAACCATCATCGCCAGTCTCTAAAACTGATACGATAGGTTTATGGTAGCTGAAATAAGAAACGAACAATTTTGATTCTAACCTATTTAAATGTCTAATAAATACCGCATCAATAGTAGTTTTGTATTTCGTAGTGCTAAGATTACGATTTCGAACGAAACAGCAGGCGCAGGCATACATTTTCGCCGCGCGGTAGAAAGAGAGGGGAATACTTCCTCTCCTACGCCGCGCCGGCGGTCTATTGGCTTCAATGACATTGTAACCATTTTTCGATCAGGTCACGTGTCCGTCTTACGAATTTTCATGAATTTTATGTTATTTACATTTATTTTTAGTAAAAATATCAATTTTTACTTAAAGCCTGACCAGAAATATATGATCATGCACCATGTTGCGGAATTTAATTAAAACTAATTTCTTGCACTGGCAATTATTTTACTGACAGAATGATATGCATGCGTGAGTGCATGTGATAGGCTGTCAGTGTCATTGTCGCGGTTTATTTGAATTACAGTAAAGTGTTGAATATTAAATAATACAAGACAAAAATATCCCAAAATTATTCATAGTCAAGAGCGAAACATTGTAAATAGTGTATGTAATAAACAGCTGTAAGTAATACGCTCGGGTAATGGAACTATTTCGCTGTGAAACATTTTCAAATTAACATCAGAGCTGACAAGTAAACAAATCAAGATGTCACTATACCATAGAGAAATAATACGCTCTATGGCTATACTGAACTGTTGCCATATAAATGAGAATAATAGCGCCCTCTTGACAATAATCATATATTTCTGGTCAGGCTTTACCTATATTTCAGTGAAAAGAAAACGAATTTCTGTAAGAATATATTTTGTCGTGTGTCAAATGCTTTTCTTGCCTGGTCAGTCAGCCGGGTTTTCTTAATTTATTTACTTTCGTCTTCCTTTTGACCAACTAACCTGTCAAATATGCCGGACGTAAACATAGTTCACAATTTCCGAACGCACCCCTCACTGCCAAGTTGTCAACCACTAAAATATGTAATATGGCCCACCATTTGTCATTAAATTAACACTTTTAAATGCAAAATACGCGACAATCCGAATTTTGCCCATATATGTCTTCAATTCAAAATTGTTATTTTTTTACGCTTTTTTATTTCAGTATAATTTCATTCGGGTCTACCGTACCCCTCGGCGGAATTATTAATATAGAAGATTTAGGTATTCGATCAGGTCACGTGTCCGTCTTACGAATTTTCTGAGAGTGTTGCCAACTCCGCATTTCAATCAGTGCTAAAACTATACTGAAAAAACCGGCCAAGAGCGTGTCGGGCCACGCTCAGTGTAGGGTTCCGTAGTTTTCCGTCCGTCACAGAAAGTGTCCCCACTTAAGAGTTAAAATAACACCGCCATGTAGGATATAATATGAGCGTTCCACCTACAGCTACATCTATCGGCAAATTAAGTAAACTATTGCGCGCGAGCTTAAAGTATGGAAGATGATTTTTATGGGATAATTCTTTATTGCGTGAACCGATTTTCACCGTTTTTACTTTATTTGAAAGCACGTCATTTCATTGTGATTTTGTAGAAATTACAAGTACAATAAACACCTGCTTGTACGGTTAAATTACAAACTTAGTTCAGAAATTATTTTGTAAATTTTTTTCAAAAACTATTAAACCTATCAAGTTCAAAATAATTTTCCTAGAAAGTTTTTATAAAGTTCTACTTTTGAGATTTTTTTCATATTTTTAAAACTTATGGTTCAAAAGTTAGAGGGGGGGGGGGGGGACACATTTTTTTTACTTCTGGAGCGATTATTTCCGAAAATATTTACATTATCAAAAAAGGATTTTAGTAAACCCCTATTCATTTTTAAATACCTATCCAACAATATATCACACGTTAGGGTTGAAATGAAAAAAAAAATCACTCCCCACTTTACGTATAGGGGAGGTACCCCAATAAAACATTTTTGTCCACTTTTTATTTTACCACTTTGTCAACGTGATTGATATACATATTAGTACCAAATTTCAGCTTTCTAGTGCTAACGGTCACTGAGATTATCCGCGGACGGACGGACGGACGGACGGACGGGCAGACATGGCGAAACTATAAGGGTTCCTAGTTGACTATGGAACCCTAAAAAGTGCTAAAATAGTGCTAAAACTTAAAAAATTATGCAAAAAAAAGTGCTAAATAAAAAAAGTTATGCATTCGAATGTGTTTATTATATCTTCCAATGAAGCAAGTCATATAATATCGATTGAACTTCACTTGCGAAGCTCGATTGATCTTATTTAATTTAATAGTACTACGTACCGAAGGCTAACTTCCCTACAAAATCAATGTTTGACAGCATTTTCACAGATGAACGATGACACATGACGTCTCCATACAATTTTGCCTTTCGACTTCTAGGGTTGACAAGTACGCGATTACTTTGATTGCTAGATCTGCTCCAATCTACCTAGACACCGCCCCTTATATTATGCTCTCTATCGGACCGTTTTTTCTAGTCACCTATGAACGACTGTTATGCTCGGTAATTAGGTTCAACTGTGGTTAAGGAAAGAGAGCAAAAGTAATGTCCGGTTCTCTACTGGTCCGTGTGTGCAACTCCACTCCACGAAGTGACAGCTACGGCCTTGGTTAGTGATCGGATACTTTTCGAGGTTGTCAAAATCCCCTTCGTTTATTTGCAGATAAGATAAAATATTTAAGTAGTTTATAGTAGTAGTTTTGTTTGTACTAAAATTACAGTTAAATTGGGCAAATGAGATAATATATCACACATTTATTTAGTTTTGTATTAAAACTACTGATAGCTTAGGTAGATTGAGGCAGATTGGAGCAGGTCTAGCAATCAAACTATTTCCATACTTGACTTGTCAACCCTATAAAGTCGAAGGCAAAATTGTATGAAGACCGCATGTGTCACCATATTTCAAAGTTCTGTCAAACACTGATTTTATAGGGAAGATAAGCATCTTTATGTAATATTATTATATTATTCTGTGCTACTATTACTGACAATTTTGGTTTGACAGACTACAAATAAAATTTATCAACTTTTGAAAAAATATTTTTTATACAATCGCAATTTCCAAAAAGTGCTAAAAATAGTGCCAAGTGCTAAATGCAAAAAAAATAGGGCTAAGTCAGTCAAAATACTGCTAAATTTAGCCACAAAAGTGCTAAATTGGCAACACTGAACCTGTCGAATCTGTCGGTCACGAGACCCTGACGAATCTGTCGGTCACGTGACCCTGACGCGAGTTTAAAATTTTTTCCCCGTCACAAAAAGTGCACAGCGCCGCTAAAGAAGTTTTCACTTCAAAAACCTATAGAAGAAGAGGTTCGAGACGGATGGTTAGATTTTTAAATATTTTCTGGCATCATCTGTCATTCATATCTCTCAGCCATATCCGGATAGTTTTTAATGTTTAAAGCTTATCTGATTCTTATTTAATTTGCTTGTTCTATTATTGTGCGATTGGTTGGAGGGTTATGGAACAATCAGAAGCAGGCCCGAGTGGCATACAACTACAAAAGTCACCTCGTAGTCCAACAAATCTTTTAGCATCACCCAAGACAATTGTTTTATTATTTAGTGTTATATAATAAAACGATTAAATATCGTTTAGAAGAACTTTTATTTACGAAATTTTATTAATAAGTGCGTTAATACGCATAATAATTTATGATTGTCAATTAAATAATTTTCGTGAATACTGATAAAAAACTAGACGCTAAGTTCCCGTTTTAGAACGTACATGCGTCACTGTCAGTTTTTAAATTTTCACGTATCTCTAACGTGATAATCAAAACGAAATTGTGTTTTTATTGGATTATTTATTCTGCAAATTGTTATTATTTATTCACAAATGTGAACTCTTAATCATGTTAAATAATCGTTTGTTGGTGTGCTTGCAGTGTGTTTAAATTGAACATTTAGAACAGGTTTGCAACTACTGTTGCTATGTTTACTCAATTTCTAATCTCAAAAAAAAAGAAGTATAGCAAATTTATATATCCGGAAACCGGGATTACAATCTTCTTAAATAGCATATTTGACCTCCATGGTAAAATTTGAACTTTTTTAAGTACTGGCCGGTATATTTTTTCTTTCTTATTAACGCTCGTGTTTTGTTTTTGACGGGTTTTAAATGTCATCTCGCAGCAAGAATGGAACTCACTCGTGAAAATATTCGTGCTATGATTTATTATGATTTTCGGCGTGGTTTAACGCAACAACAGTGCATAGATCAACTAACTTCAACTTTTGGTGATGAAGCCCCATCTAAACCTACTGTGTATCACTGGTTTAGTGAGTTCAATCGTGGACGTAGTATGCTTACGGACGAAGTTAAGGCAGGTCGCCCGAAATCGGTCGTTGTACAACAAAATATCGAGGCTGTGCGAAAACTTATAATGGACGACCGACATGTTACGTACCGCGAGATAGAGGCGACTCTGGGTATTTCTATGACCAGCATTAATAGCATATTACATAATTATTTGGCTGTAATAAAAATTTGTTCGCGTTGGATACCCCACAACTTAACAAAAGAGCAAAAAGATGCTCGCGTCGAATGGTGCAATAAAATGTTAAAAAAATATAACCGTGGTGACTCAAAAGCCGTTTATAACATCTATACAGGTGACGAATCCTGGATCTATGCATACGATCCCGAAACGAAGCAACAATCAACGGTATGGGTGTTTCAAAATGAGCCGAACCCTACGAAAGTTACTCGTGCAAAAAGTACATTGAAACAAATGGTTGCCTGCTTCTTCGGTATTAATGGCCATGTAGCTACAGTGCCACTAGAAAACCGTAGAACGGTTAATTCAGAGTGGTACACGACCATTTGCTTACCGGAAGTATTTGAACAAATTCGTAAAACTAACCAGCGACGAAGAATCATTCTTCATCATGACAATGCCAGCTGTCATACGTCACGCGAAACAACTCTATTTTTGGAGGGTCAAAATGTGGAATTAACGGGTCATCCGCCGTACAGCCCTGACTTGGCACCCAACGATTTTTATTTATTTCCAAATATAAAGAATAAATTACGCGGTCAACGATTTTCGACCGCTGAAGATGCTGTCGACGCATTCAAACAACACGTTATGGAGGTACCTCAGGCGGAGTGGCAGAAGTGCTTTAAAAATTGGTTCACGCGAATGCAAAAATGCATAGATCATCAAGGGGAAAACTTTGAAAAACAATAAAACCATTTTCAGCCGTGTACGTTTGTTTGTTTTTTTGTTTCCGGATATATAAGTAGCAACCTATGTATTAGAGCTAAAAAGCCACTGAAAACCTAAACATATCGCAATATCCGTCGGGTTGTCTGGTTTTATAAAGCGCACAAGTAACATTGCAATCCAATAGTAAGTAAGTAAGTAAATATTCTTTATCTACACTCACATTGTAAGCCCTCTAAAACGTGTTCAAAAACGGTAGGCAATGGATAGCATTACCACAACCGATTTTACTATGATAAGCTTTTTATGTGTGGCAGTAACGTAATTTTAACTTTACATGCTCAACTATTGATGTGTTATGAGTTTTGATTACATAATGTAAATCCTGTGCTCCTTCCTGACCAACGGCACGCGCCTCCCCGACCGCCGGCACAATCGAGTTGGCCATGGCGGTGCAATGGCGGCCATTCTATGGTTTCGGAATACGGCATTTAGGATAAATAATATGAGTGTAGATAAAGTAGTGTATGCAACTGTACGTAATTAGGCCTTAAAACACTCGTGTGATCTTATTATGAAACTCACCTGCGGCTCGTTTCATAAAACCACACTCATGTTCTAAGGACCCTTATTACGTAACAGTTACATAAACTACTATTATTGCACCAAAAATACAAGAATAATAAAAATACTTTTTTACAGTAAACTTAAAATAAGGTAACAACAGGCGGTCTTATCGCTAAAAAGCGATCTCTCCCAGACAACCTTTGGGTAGCAGGAAATGAGGAATTAATTTAAAATAACAGGTAGTGCAAAGAATTTAATGTAAAGAGAGCAAATTACACAGCAACACACAAACTCCTACAAATTTCTAAAAAAATATTAAAAACTAACTAAAAATACATAAATAAAACATTAAAATATCATACTTATACATACATATATATAAGTTATAACACATACAATATATAGATACACATAATATATTGGCAAATTACAGGTACATGGTAGAGACAAATAATAGAGTTCAACTGATTTTTAAAAGAGGGAAGAGATTTCGCTAGTCTTATATCCACGGGCAAAGCCTTCCACAAGCGAACAGCTTGGAAGGTGAAGGAGTAGCTGTAAAATTTCGAGGTGGATGAAGGAAGAGCACGAATATGAGTCAGAGAACACCTGATAGAAGAGAGACGTTTGAAACGCTCTTTGAGATAAGGAAGCGTAGCAGGGTTGAAAAGAATACCATAAAGAAGTGAGAGAATATGAGAGTCACGGCGACGGCGGATCGGAAGCCATTTAAGCTGAGAACGGAAGTGAGAGATATGGTCATACTTGCGCAAGCCGAATATGAACCTAATGCAGAGATTTTGGATGCGCTCAAGTTTATCAGCTGGTTCTCGGTAAGGTCAAGATAGCAGGTGTCAGCGTTATCTAATATAGGGAGTAAAAGAGATTGAGCTAGCGCAACCTTAGTGGCGTGAGGCAAAAATATTCGAAGTCTGCGGAGCGAACCTACTGCAGTAAATATTTTCCTATAACATCTGCTCCAATTTAAAATACCCTCCAGATCGCTGTTCGTGGCGCAAATGGTCTGAGTAAGATCGGTAAGATCGGTCGGGATCGGATCGGAGAGCCTTGAGAGTATATCTGAAGATCGTCAGCGTACAGGTGATAGGAGGAGAGAATATTACATGTAATAGAGTTTATGAAGATAGAGAAAAGAAGAGGGGATAGCACGCCGCCCTGTGTCACACCAGCAAGCGTGTTGCACCACGAAGATCGGAAGGAATCCACCTTTATACGCTGCCGACGCCCTACTAAGTAACTACGGAACCAATCAATTACTGCAGGAGATAATTCTTCTTAACATCACTGTTAGTAAATGAAACAAGAGAGAAAGGTGGATAGTTAGGGGCGGGGGTATTGGAAAGAGAGTCAAGTGTATCCCTTTTGACTGGCCCAGAGAACGTGGCAGAAGATGAGAAGTGCAGGTTGAGTTGGTTGAGGTCAACGTTATTGCTAATTGAACTTTGTGAAGGTTTCCCAACTCCAAGTGACTTTAGAAACTTCCATACCTTAGCCGGATCCAGGGACCGGAAAACCCCTTCATTTGATTAATCGTTTCGATAGGGTAACCCTATTAAAGTCTTACCCATTTTATCATTGGGTTACCCTATCGATATGGAAATCATTTTGAATAGGCTTAACCCTTTTCAATGTGGTTTCCGAGTCGAATGGGGTAAAGATAGCCTTAATATTTACCGCTTACCCTATCATAGGGCTACCCTTTTCCTGTCTCTTTTCCACGCAGGCAGGCGGTTCTATCTTTCTCATTTGAAATGGGACAGAAGAGGTGGCGGCGGAACAAATTGAGTTAATATAAGATTTGTTGTCGTTTCTTCATTCTGGAAAAGTCACACACAGTCCAGTCCTCTGCTCGCGTACACAACTTTAAATTAAATAATTTCTGTTAAAGAAATGTGTCTTACCTTCAGTTTATTTTTGCATAGTTCACACGTACTGATGAGTTGGGCAATAATTATTTTGAATAAGAATAAAAACACAATTTTTATTCATATTCAAATCTATTTGACACAAACCAATACATTCATCCTCCTAGCGTTTGTCCCGGCTTTTGCCACGGATCAGTTGAGCCTGTGGTCCGCTTGGCAACCTAATCCCATGAATTGGCGTAGGGATTGGTAGTCGTTTTCAGCTAATTATGGGATATACGATTTTAAGCTCACATGGACATTCACATTATAAATATTATTTGAAACGGGGTATTTACCATGTATATTAGCGTTATTGGGCATCCGATATTTCGGGTGCGAGGTAAATACCCTGTTTCAAATAATATTTATAATTATGGGATGATAATATTTATAATTTTGAACATAAAAACATAAATGTTATTGGTAAAACTGTCGATTAAAATAAATTAGTACATTTTGGCCACGACTACTCTGTAAAGAGTGTAACGACAAAGAAGAATAACTCTGAAACCAGGCTAATTCCAGAAAAGTTTATACGACATTTTAGTCTCAGTCAGTTATTTATCAGTCAATTATCAGGAATGTATGGTTAAAATCTGTCGGGTTACTTAAATTCACCGTGTATATATATATATATATATATATATATAATTAAAAATATATATATATATATATATATATATATACATTATTAAAATTAAAAAAAAAAGATAAAAAAATGAAAATAATATTATAAACTGAAAATAAAATGAAATATATATATATATATATATGTATATATTTTTTTTATTATATATATATATAAATTTTCATTTTATACTCATTTTATTTTCATTTTATTTTCATTTTATTTTCATTTTATTTTCATTTTATTTTCATTTTATTTTCATTTTATTTTCATTTTATTTTCATTTTATTTTCATTTTATTTTCATTTTATTTTCATTTTATTTTCAGTTTATTTTCATTTTATTTTCATTTTATTTTCATTTTATTTTCATTTTATTTTCATTTTATTTTCATTTTAATTTCATTTTATTTTATTTTATTTTCATTTTATTTTCATTTTATTTTCATTTTATTTTTATTTTATATATTTTATTTTGATTTCATTTTTATTTTATTTTAACTAAAAGATAAAAAAAAGATAAATGATATTTATTCTTCATTTAGGCACATTACAATGCACTTATGAACGTCAGAGAGAAAAAAAAACTACCACCGGTGCTAACCCTACACTACACCTCTGACCCGAGAAGTATTTTTTTTAAGACCGGCAAGAAACTCGGTGGGACTTATTTTTTCAAAACAGTAATACAGTAATATTATATCTTAAAGATACACAATAATGCGTAGTTCTATAAGAAGGCATATTAAAACAGCTTGAGAGACATACAATGTACGTATTGTTTTATTAAAATAAAATAATAATAATAAAATCCAAATCCGATTGCTTCACAAAACGTTTCATATGCTTTCCTATCTGAACTGTGTCCTCTAAATGTTAGATGATTTTGTAGTAGTTTCTGGTTTGGGCCATGCATCTGTGTCCGTCATATAGTCCTCGACCCTGTAATAACCCTTTGACATTAAACTTTTTTTCAAATATTTCTTAAGAGCGGGAAATGATAAATTTACAGCATCGACGGGTAACTTGTTGTGTTGGAGGGTTGTTGTTGTATTTCATTATTATTTAATTTTTTTATTTTATTTTTATTATATTATAATAGTAGATTGTTACAACAAGTGCATAAAACGTAGGATTTTACGCGAGGCGTATAAAGTCGAGTGTAAAATGGGTTTTATGGACGAGGGTTACACTCTAATTTTCACTTCAATTGCGAGGAAACTATTTATCGGTAATCGTAAAACAATTTCAAGTTGTAACAAAAATATTACAATGAAAACAAATATGGTTCCCACCAATTCATTTTTTAATATATTTTCTTGAATTTTCAACATGTGAATTTAGAAATTTACTGCCAAGTCATCAAAACATTTCGGGGCATTTCTAAACTATTATCAACTCCTATTTTATTTGATTTCATTTATTTAATTATAGAAAACACGCAATTCAAATAATTATAGCAAGAATATAATAAAAGAACAAGTTTCAGTATTCTACGAAATTTTACTGCTCAATTAAATTGTGCAATATATTTTGACTGTGTTTGGCTGTTGAGACACATTCTTGGTCTTAATTTTACTTTATGCCCTAGAGCTTAAAATGCGATTTTATATACGCACGATTTAAACTCGAACTTTACGAGCATGAGAAGTGAAAAGAGTATATCTGCCTACCTTGGATTTTAAAACAGATATAACTTTTGCTGGGCATAAGGGAAACTACGCCTTATTGCCCAATTAGGTCCAGTTTCCACACGATGTTTTCTTACACCGAAAAACCCAGATTACATTCTTATACGCGGAACATTATTTAAAATAAAAAGCATGATTAAATAATTCTGTTAAGAATCAATTATTTTTATTACATTTTCTCGCATATGAATTAGTCCCGACGAAATTATTTTGAATCATTTTAACGAGAATACAATCAACATAAGTTTATTCTTACGATATTTTTTTCAAATAATGATTTTATTCTTGAGTGTCCAACACTGACTGATATTGATCGTTTCATTATACTAGAAGTATCGGTTGACGGCGTCACATTTTGCTGGAGCCATTGAAACAAAGTACTACCTATAACTAGAATAACACAAAATTATATATTTTAACACTTCACAATACATATGCATTTGATTTTGGTTCCTATAAGCCTGGGTCTAAGATTCAATCGACACGAGCGGTCACGTTCGAATGGCAAAAACAAAAACACCGGCACCAGACAACGACCTTTTAGCGCACTAACAAGCAATAATAGCGTCTAGATCAAAGGCGTAAGTACGAAAACATACGCAAAAAGATTCTTGTTTGTCTGTAGGCTCGCTCGTGCCGCCATACCGGCAGCGTTTAGCTCGTAGGGTGCTCGAATAATAAATAAGCCAAATGTATTGGTCAGGTCACAGAGTTTAAAATAGCTTAATCGCATTTGAAAAACCCTATCTGATAGGGAAACCATATGCTGGGTTGTAACCACTTACCCGAATTAACTGTATTGATATGGTTAGCCTTTCGTTCGGGTAAGTCAACCGATACGCTTACCGAATTGATAGGGTTTTTAAAAACAACTCTATCAAATACCCAATCTAATACCCCTTTATTGGTTACCGGTTCCGGTCCCTGGCCGGATCGCCATTTTCCACAGAATTCTGAATGTGACGCCTCTGGGCCTCTCGGCAAATTGTACTACAGCGATTCCGCAGGGCATGATACTTGGCTTTATTTTTATCGGAGGAGACAGCCATGAATTTAGATTTAGCCAAGTTCTTTTTTGCAATCATTGACGGAATAACCTCAGTGAGCCAGGGAGCAGGAAGATGCTTGATTTTTACCGGACGTATTGGGGCATGAACATCATACAGTTGAATTAGTGCAGTATTAAAAAGAGATACCTTCATATCCACGGAATCAGCCTTCAACACCACACTCCAGTCGACTTTAAGGGCATCCTCACGAAGCTTCTCAACACACATCCGACTAAAATTGCGCTGAAGAAGTACTTTTGGCTTGGCCTTAGGACACATTAGGATTAGGATTAGGGCACGGATTGTATATGACAAAAAAAGTAAATTACGATACGAAAAGGCGTCCGCAGAGTACTGCTCATACCACGCAACATGGTCTACAGAAGAAACAAGAGTAAGGTCGAGAAGCGACAGAGAGCAGTTAGGGAAATAATGCGTTGGACCAGAAGGCAGAATGGTCATGTTGCAGGCCTCAACAAGAGATCTAAGAGACTTAGAGCGAAAATCATTCTTAAGAAGACAAGTATTGAAATCTCCCATAATAATATGATGGGTAAAATAATACAAGGTGTAACAAAAGCCTTGGTGATCCGTTTAAGGGCATAATTGGTATCGTATTAGAATTATAAAAAAGTAAGAAAAAAAAATTCTGCGACAAAAGAAAAATGGTGTTGTATTGGTCGGCAAGGGCGACGTGTCACATAAAAAAAAAATATTTTTCGCGTCAAAAAAAATTTTCACCTACTTTTTCTTACTCGCAATAACTACTATGCTATAATTATGCCCATAAGCGGATCACCACTATTTTTGTTACATCCTGTGTATGAAATTACAAATGTACTTTTTCAGTTGATACGTTTCCAGTCTTTTACACCACGTAATTAGATGGGACCCGGACCCGGGGTATGTCCTTAAACTACGTCCGGACCTGGGTATGTCCTTAAACTACGCCAAAAAGAGAGGTATGGGCACTGCGAATGGCATCTCGCTAAGTGTGGTAGGGCACGTTCAGCGAATGTCATCGCTTAAATCTGGAGCAGAGCCCGACTGGGGAAGTACCTCCACCTTACAGAAAACCACAGCCAAATAGCACTAGACCCTACTCATAGTGTTGTGTTCCTGCTGGTGAGTAAGGTTGCCAAAGAGCTCAAAGAGGACCCAGTGTGTTGACGATGAGGGACCTTCTTGTTCCTTTAGTCGTCAACACAGTGAATCCTCCTTTTTTGTAAAGGGTCGGCAACGCGCATGTGACTCCTTTGGAGTTGCAGGCGTCCATAGGTTACGGTAGCTGCTTACCATCAGGCGGGCCGTATGCTTGTTTGCCACCGTCGTAGTATTAAAAAAAAAAAAAAAAGATAGATGAGTAAAAAGTGCTTAGATAATACCCTCCGATGTGGGCATGCGTACGGGGAAAAGGTATGGGAATGTGCACGGGTTTGAACATGGAACGGAAAAGGGGAGCCCTACTTGCAAAAAGGAATGAGAACCATCGAAAACATTACATGTACAAAAATGCCATAGTCAAAAGTATTTGATGGGTTCGTTTTTTCTCGGCCAAACTAAAACATTTCTTCCAAATAAATATAACGTGCAAAATTTTCTTTTTCCGAAAGCTTTTTTCTTACACACTTGGGAATTTATTTGTAGGCTTTTTTCCTTTAATTTGTATATCGCTAAGTATAAAAATGCCGAAGTTCTCCTTTACCAGAAAATGGAATTAAAGTAAACGCATTAAATGTGCATGAATGACTAGTCAAATTTATCCATCTGGGAACGACGACATTTCATTTCCTTGAATATTATATATATATAGATTTGGTCTCTAAAACCTGGTCAGCGGGTGAGGGTACTACTCTTTAAAATCTTATTTACGACTGAAAATTAAAGGGTATTTCACCTTTATATATAAGCCAACACTTTCCGCGTTATCTTTGAGATAGTGCGAGTAGAATACGTTGTTATAATACCCGACCCCTATTTCACGCGCTGTGGCTTTATTCAGAAAAACTTCGTAAAACTCTGGCGAGATTGGAATTTTGAGTCTACACGTGGCACACTTATATTACCTAAACCAAAGGGAATGTATAAATAAATAGCGGGGCATAGCCTAAGAAATTTTTGTTACCCAAGTTTGATAGCTTTACTAAATAGATGGCGCTGTACAGCCCATTACATTAAGCGGTAACTCTGAAGCGCCATGAAAGCAGAGCAAACCAGAGTTCTTTTTATGTAGTAATGCTGTCGAACTGGGAGCACAAAAAATTCTTGGACTGTGAACCTCTATTTGTAAGGTCAGCTGCAGAGAAAAACGGCCATGATGCATACAAAGTTTGTTGTATCTTCTTTTGTACATTCTCTTTACCTAAATGCGGTACGCCTACCTAAATACAATAGGCGTGATGATTTTTTTTTCATCTATGGTATCAATCGATTCGTTTTGTTGCGAGGCTCAAATGTCTATACAGGGCCAAACTTAAAAGCAACACAAAAGTCAAAAATTAGATTCAAAATCTGACACTCACTGTTGTTTTTCATAACGCTCCTAACAAAATGATATGCAACAGTGACGTCACAATTGCATAGCCGCCCTGTTTCAAGTATGGCAAAATTATGAAATTGCTATTTTGACAGTGAAATATTGCGTTTGTGGATATATTTGCTGTACACTTTATTTTACAGTAATAAGTATATGAGAAATGTAATGGTGTCATTGTTAGGGTTCCGTAGCCAAATGGCAAAAAACGGAACCCTTATGGATTCGTCATGTCTGTCTGTCTGTCTGTCTGTCCGTCCGTAAGTCACAGGCATTTTACTCGGAAACTATACGATGTATCTGAATAAAATTTACACATAAGGTGTATTTTGTATGCAGCTACTTAGTTATGTAGTTGAATGTGAAAAAAAAATATTTTTATGGGGGCGCTCCATACAGGTACCTAACTAAATTAAAAAAAAAAAATTAACCAAATATCAACATGTGACACATCAATCGATAGGTCTTTCAAAATAACATTGAGGTTTCTTTGACTATTTTGTGATTAAGTGGATATTTTCTGAAATAATCGCTTCGAAAGTCAGAAAAGTTGTGTAGCCCCCCGTAACTTTTGAACCGTAAGTTCAAAAAATATGAAAAAATTTGAAGAGATGCGCCTTATTATATACTTTCAACAAAAAGTATTTTGAACATTATCGGTTCAGCCATTTTTGAGTTATCTCCAAAAAACTTTTTTCATAGGCATCAGATACGACCTTTTGGTATTAGTTTGGTCCTTATTCCATTGAAGGTACGAAACCCTCCTATGCGTGGTCCGACACGCATTTGACCGGTTTTTTATATTTGGTACTTTTAAAAAATCGTATTTTTTTAAAAATTTTGAAGCGTCATATCTTGGAGCCATTTCAATAGATTTTATCCATTTTCACTTTATTAGGATATATTGATGATTTTGCATCCATTCAACTAAATTTTATTACAAAAATCAACATGTGTCATGTGTCACTCATCAATGTCATCATCCCTATTGTGATAGATAGTCTGAGTTAAAAATGTAATCTTTTCGAGAAAAAAGATATACTTATCCAATTTGTGCTTGAAAAAATGTTTAGGTATAGATACCTCAGTGGTACCATGTTCTACGGGGTAGAAAAAATATATCAACATTGAAGGGAAACTACCTTAATTTTTTAAAATAGTCTATTTTTGTAAATGCAACTTTATTTTGTATAAAGAAACAAAACTGCACTCCCGTTTTTTTTAGATTTAATAATTCTGGGTAATTTTGATGAAAGCCCTCGTACTTTAAACAAAAACAAATTAAAATCAGGGCAAAAGCGAAGCGAAATCCATGACTTTTGGGACCCTCAACCCTTATCAATGCGTCATTGCAAACTAATATATTTACAACATACTCCGTACACATCTACATTACTGTAAACAGCGATATATTATTTCTAAATGTTTGTTTTGGACTCCGTTGCGTTGTTTTATGATACTCATGTCATGTTTCACTTACGTAGCTAAATAATGTTGGTAAATAAAACAGACATTCTGGAAAATAAGGGACAAAGCCTTAGTACTTTTAATTGACTAAAAATTGTCGGTCAGAGACAGAGAGCTAGCCCCCGAAAATGTGACACAATATCGAGAGCAATGTAACCGGGGCGATTCGGGCATCTGGCATTGCAGCTGTTCGTCGGTGGAGGTCATTATGATTATGGCTATTTATGACGAACAGCTGTCACGAACAAAAAAAATCAAAATCAGCTTTTTCGTAAAATCTGCCGCCATGTTTGATGCCAAGTTTCAGACCTGGGCCTGAAAAATTCTATGAAATCCCATTACAGTCCCCTTGAATTGTTGCGCCCAAACAGGATACTTCGGGACCTAATAAAAGGAACGTAAGGACAATATTGTCAATATTTCATTACAGTATTTTTTATTGCTTCCTTAATAGTTGATACTCTTTTAGTACGTAATATGATAATTGATCAGACATATAAGTACCTACCAGTGTTGGCCGAACGTTAGTGTAATTGAAAATTAAAAATTGAAGATTGAAACACGTTAGTAAAAATTGAACACTAATAGTTTAGTGCAAATTGATTTCAATTAGGATTGAAATTAATTGTAACTAACGTGTTAATCCTTTGCGAATAACTAATAATTGAAGATATTTAATTTTTAGTCTTTCTCAAAAATTGAAACATTGATTTAATTTTTAGTGTAGATTGAATTGGTAATTGACATTAATAATTTACCTAACTAAACGCGAATTTAGGTTAAGCTACGAGGTTTTGATTTTTGTTTCGATTTTGACTCTGGACTCGGGGGCTTGTATTAATAAGCAATGGGACCGGTG